>OY101448.1:48080126-48680126 GCA_956483635.1 Panzeria rudis | reverse complement strand
ATTTCCAGAAAATATTATGTAAATTTATTTGCGATATTGTCTTAATTATTAGTATTAAAATTACAGGCATAGACTGGTTTAACCGAGACAACGTAAAAAATCTATATTTGAATGCGACTATTTTGAGCTTATTTTATTTTGAGTACAAAGTTAAGGTTCGTAACGTTAAGGTTCGTTTTTTTAAAGAGAAGTAACACAATCAGTCAATTAATGCCTAACAGTTAATTAATTAATGTGTTACATTCTTTAGGAAAGGGATAGTGTAGAGAGAAGAGTTGGTGAAGTGGGAGATAGAAAGCTTAATTCATTTACAACCCTGCTATTGCGGGTTTTTCGTAGAGCAGTATTGCAACCCCTCTGGTGTCAAGTAGAGGCATTGAGCTGTTTTTTTAAGCTGCATAGCCATTTTATTAGTTATTTTACTTCGCCAATGGTTCAGCAATACCGACGAAGGAGGAGGCTGTGAAGTGCATTAGGATATGTTAGCATTAATCGCTGCCGGTGCTGCCAAAGTGATCAGTGCTATGGTTTAATCACTTTAACAGTCCAACAACAACCAACACAATAACACACCAATACAGATGAGAAAAATGCATGATGTTGTTGGCTTGCCTGGAACTAGTCTCGAGCTCAAGAGAAAAGTGAAAAGCAAGGGAAAAGTGAACATTAATATAATTTTCAACATACGCAGCAGGAGAAAACAACGTTGCATTCGGAAGGCGCTACCCTTCCATCATCAATGCTTATGTGTAGGAGCTTTCTCCACTTGGTAGGTGGCTTCCGTTTATAGTAATTGTGATTATTATATAAACAAACTTTTTGAGAATACGAGAATTGAATCACTACGAAATTGATGATAGTCTGAAGCTTATCGTATCAAATCCCCAGTGCTACCACTAGTTTATTTTTCAAATTTCTTTTCATTCTTGGCACAAATATTCGATTTGCTTTATTTATAATTACACATATTTTCATTGTTGTTTAACTATTTATGTGCACTTAAGTTAAGGCTCATTTAACTTAAGCAACAGTTGTTAAACAAATAATTTGAAATTCTGGTATAGTTTTTAGACAAAACCAGCTAAATTCTCACCTACTCTTCTGCCATTATTATCTTGAAAGATTTGGCCATAAAAAACATTCTCAAAAACAGTAGTTACTGCAGAATTGTTTGCTGTAACTTAAAGTTAATCCGATTGTGTGCCATTGCCACAAATAATAAAAGAAAAAGCTTTCGTACTCATATAAATCCAAAACAACAAATCGTTGCGATTTGTTATAAACACCTACTCCCACACGTAGTTTGGTTTGATTTGAGGAACAAATGTACGCTTTAGTTCTGTTTAAATATTTTCTTTCAGCTTGAATGCGCCTGCCAACAACAATTTACATGCAATACAAGAAGTGCATTTACAACAAATCGTTAGTATAGTCATCTATTAAATTTGTTTTTGTTTTCTTATTCTCTACTTTACTTGGTAAAAATAAGAGATGGGCATCACGAAAGTGTTTGCTCACAAGGAACTATTCTAACATGCAAAGCTAATATATGGCTGAAATTCCTTACTATATAAAAATTTTAAAATATATAATGAATGGCCACTTGTGTGTAGATTGTAAAATTATAATAGTATCCTAAAGAAACACGTAATTTGCGTTTTTTAGGATATCAACGCATACAATTTTTGTCATTCGTTACGACACTTTTGAGCGATATGATTTCTATATTACTTTACCCCGTTTTAATTGCACAGAAATCCTTTAAATCAAAGTCAAAGAATTAATAAATAAAATAAATTGTTTTAAGAGTAATTTCCTTTATATTTCCTTGCTTTTATCCTGCACACCGTTTTTTTAAGAGAAATAACACAATCAGGAAATTAATGCCTACCAGTTAATTAATTAATGTGTTACCTTATTTGGGAAAGGGATATTGTAGAGAAAACAGGTAGTGAAGTGGGAGAGATATAGAAAGCTTAATTCCTTTACAGCTCTGTTATTGCGGGATTTTTGTAGAGCAGTGTTACAAGCCCCTCTGCTGCCAAGTAGAGGCATTGAGTTGTTTAAGATGTGTAGCCATTTTATTAGTTTTTTTACTTCGCCGACGGTTCTGCTGAAGAAGGGTGCTGTAGAGTGCATTTTGGCATGTTAGTATTAATCGCTGCCGGTGCTGCGAAAGTGCTCAATAATATGCCTTTATCACTTTAACAGTCCAACAACAACCAACAAACTAAAACAAACTAATGCACTTCAGAAAAATCCATGATCTTGTTGGCTTGACTGAAACTAGTTTTGAACTCAAGACCTCAGGGTTTATAGTCAAACGTGCTAACCATTCAACCAAAAGCACCCTCCCATTTTGGCCTGATTCTAATTTTTCTCTATAATAATTTTGGATATCTGCTTTAGTTAACTCAGTTTTCTTCTCCTTTAAAGCCCACAAGCTACCAAGATAAAATCAATACAAATATATATTTATAATTTTTTACATAATTGAATTACTTACGAGTCAAATTATTATGTTTTAATCGCAGCTTGTTCTATTCGAAGAAAAGTACCTTTTATTCGACACTCACCTGATTTTTTTTAATAAATATTCAAGTAACGAATGATGAATTAATACAAAATGGATAAATCTCATACTGAATATTTTTTAATAGTTTTGAACAGCTACACGCTGTAGCAGTGAATATTATGATTTTGCAATTTTAAAAGTTCCAACACATCCTCAAAATCGGAAGTGCTCGACGTCATTAACAATTACATTTTCATTGCGTTGTTTTTGCAACGCTTTTCAATTTTTAAACAATGTTAAACAGAGGAGGATTTATACTTTCCATGTGTACTTAAAATATTTTACTTAAGGCTACATTTCGTGGAAATATTACAAAATAAAATTGAAACTTATAATTTTGTATAAATTTTTGCAACTTCGGTTTCCTTAAAATTTGTATCTTATAGTGATTACAATAAGCCCTAAATTAAAATCGTTTGTGGATTGGCAAAGTTGAAAATGTTTCAAACAAAATTTTAATGTAAAATTACACATGCAACACATTCCAAGTACATTTTGGAGCCGATCAGAAAATTAAGGGTACAAAATGTATAGCTGCTAAACTACTGTTTGGATTTATTTGAAATTTTAAATATCGATACTGTGGCAATAAGGAAAAAGTTCTTAAGTCATATATTATAGTTTTGAACGAGAGCACTTTTAACCCTTCAAGTGGATTATTAGAAATTTGTTCCTGTTGCGCTTAAAGTTGACAATTAGTCCTTTGATTCTTTGAAGTTAGCAATATATGATTCTATCAGCTATAAGAAATATACAAAATTTAAAATTGTTTATATTATAGCTTGAACTAAGCAATTATTTCATTTGAGACTATGAGTGGAAAAAATTTTTTATAAATTATAAAAGATAGTGGACTATAATATGCAAGTTTTCTTAGTATTTTTGAGTAGATCAAAACCATACAAAAAGTGTCAACATTGGTTGAAATTAGCGAAAGTGGCAAGACTTCTAAAGTTTTTCATATGCGATGGATTTAGTTTTTGCCCACAGTAGTCTTTTGTTCATATCCTGTTAATTTTTGGAAACTATAGTTTGTATATGTTACAAATAACTCTGATCAGTTGTTTAGCACTTATATATCTTAGGTAGGAGGTAAACTAAACCAAGTTATATATATTTTTTTCAAAATATCTTTTGTTAAACTATTGGAATGAGTATTTTTTCCTATATCGATAGGTGAAATACAGTAAATTCTACGTTTCAAATGACAGTAATACTGGTCAAACCCATATAGGAGGTAAGGAACTCAAAGTCCTTTTTACTTAGTAACGGTAATATTATATGACATAATTTTAGGAACGAAATGTTACATATAAAGAAATAATATTGAGTTATATAAAATATTTGGGGTAAGTTTAAAAGTTAATCCTACAGAGTAAGATCCATTTGTGATTTTAAACATGCCTTTGCGGTCTCTTGTAAAATTTTCAAAATGAGATTTGGTGCTGTTTAGCTCCCACATACAGATATATTTTACCACTTATTTTTTGAGCAGCTCGTCAATGAAGTGGGAGTGTGTTGCATTTAATTTTTTATATAGAAGTTTTATTTAAAACAATATTTATTATTAAGAAGAAAAGTGACAAATGGCAAATAACTTGTAGACATACTTTTAAAATAAAAAAAGGCTTTTCATATGCAATTGCTATATTTTGTGGAAATGAGAAAGGAAATTAATATGCTAATTTTTATTTACGGTCATTTATTTTAGGATCTTTATTTTTTATTTTTTTGTAAATAATGCAATGCGTAAAGCTGCGTGTTAAATTGGAGACAAACAAATTTTTGTGAAATGCCAATGAGATGTCATTTTGTAGGCAGAAAAAAAACTAAACAACATTATCTTTCATGTATTCATTGCAAAGTCAGTATATTGACAACAGCAACAGTGAGTGACATGTTACTCACGATTCCATCCTTGGTAAAATTAACTGCAGCAAATAACGTGTTAGAGAAATATCCTCATCATTTTTATTTAAACATTAAAGTCATCGTACGTATGTGTGAATGTATTTTCTTTTACAAAATCTTAACAAAATTTCCATTCATTTTTAGCCATTTACTAAAACACCAAAAAAAAAAAGGAAATAAGCAACTAACGAGAGAACGGTAAAGTTAACAAACATGATTAGTGCAAGTTTATGGCTGCATTTATACAAACATACAATAACGACTTTAAATGACAGTTACAAAATTGTCTACCACGCTTGCGTGTTTTTGAAAGTGTCATAAAGAAGATGCTCTTTCGTGATTGTTAAGTAGAATAGAAAATGAAATAAATCTACTTATTCTTCCTACTCGAAAAACTATCATTATAATATTTAGATACACACATACATACTACTTACATACATTAATACAAACATATTCAAGCAAGCAACTTAAAAGTATATTTTAATTTATTTTTATATCCATTAAACAACGGAAAAATGCTACACGTATTCTTAAAGAGTACACACATTTAAGCCTCTGAACAATTTTATTTTAAGCCATGCAAATAACGTTTTGCACACTCTTAAAGGCTGCACAAAACGGAGGTGCAAAATTCGTATAAGAAGGTAGACAAAACGACAACACCAGCAGCCAGAAAAAACTGCTAAAAAAATAATGATGATGATTTGTTCGTGAAAGAACTAAAGCACACGTTTTACGTTTAACCAAGAAAAATAGTTGAGAAATAAGAAAAAGTATTCTCGAACATAAACTAAAACCCAACTAAAAGAGGAAAATTATAAGTGAAAAGTGGTATACAGAGAAAAATTATGTGTGGGCTTAATGCAACATGCAACGACAACACGTTCATACGTATGAACGTAATAACATAAAAAAAATAAGTAAAATAAAATCTTGAGAAAATTAATTTCTTGCACTTTTTCATTTCAAGTTTATTAAATGAAATATGGAATATTAGAGGTAAAATAAAACTAAAATCTTTAATATTTAAACACTAGCAACACACATTTTCAAGTATAATAGTCATTGTGTTTTGAAATAAGTGGGTGCAAAAATATTTAAATAAATGGTAAATAATTAATATTCCTAAGCTATTATTAAAGATTAACATTTTCATGCAATGTCGTACCGCATTTACACCTGGGTTCTAATCGACGTTTTCGATATCGTGATGATTCGATCGAGCTGTCTTAGTTTGAGATTATCGAACTCGGTATCGAACAATATAAAATCTTCGTTCGATAGCGAATGCCATAATCTCAAACTTAGAAAACTTGATCGAACCAGCTTGATATCAAGCGACGATTAGACCCCTTAATGAAATCTAGTTCAAACGAGATACCGGCCAAAATCTAGTTTATTTTTCTTACACTTCCAATACAAAATAAACTCTACTTGCATATAAGTTATCTTTACAGGCTTGCTGCCAGCTGGCCCTTTCCGAATTAAACCTATTTTGCAGCAGAGTTTTGATTATAGCCCATATGTTTTACAATTTTAAAGCTTGGATTTAAAAACAAATACAACTTTAGAATTTCATACATCCAGAAAAATCTCATGCTAAAACCGTTGAAAAATTTTTAAGTTGACATATATCCGCAGTGATTTTGTTTCATAGGTATTTCACATTAATTCAACATGATTTTAAAATGACCTTCAAAGAATATATCTGATTTTGAAATAGCTATATTTCATGCAGATTTATCATTGCAGTACAGATAAAACAAAATGAAGTTGATGTAAAAATAAAACGAAGAATCATGTTGAATCAAAGCTATTTGAAGTTTAAACAACGTATATTAAATACCAAAATAAAACTAAGAATCACGTTGAATCAAAGTTATTTCAAGTTGAAATAACGTCAATTTGATATTTAAACAAGAGCAATAATCATGTTGAAGTAGAAACAACATGAAACGTCTCCATTTTATTAATGATTTTACTTGCGTGATGTGTATTAGCATAGGCATCAGAAAAATTCGTGTTGTAGTTGACTGCCCTGGACAAGGTTTAAACTGTGGCCACTTGCTTCGTAGTCAATGCGCTAACCAGTGCAGACAGAATAGCACCCACAAAATTTTAATTTTAATTCAACATCCCAGCAAAAACTTGTTAATATGTTGTCATTACTAAACAGCATACTTTTCAGCACAAACTACATACCATGTACATTACTTTACGGTAGATATATCAATTACTTACTAGGAAGTAAACAAGCCAATTATTCTCATGTTGGCAGAGTAGTAGTACCTCTGTTTAGCATACAGATGATAGCAATTCAAAACCTGACGAAGAAAAATTGATTTTTTTATATGTGTGCATGTTCGTAAAAAAAGTTTTAAATCCGTAGCAAAATAGTTGTGAAGTAGACTAGTGATCAAACCACTAGGTATAAACTACAACTTTAACTGAAAACGGCATGAGTTCAATGCTTTGCAAATACATTTAATTTTTATTATAGTTTGTGTATTCAATGACTTCTGTATATAAAATCTGTAATTTGTTATTTGTTATCCAATGTGGTAAAAAATGCATCCAAGGATAACGCCATGTTAAAGTAATTTGTTAAAATGCCAAAGTAGAAGTAGTGAAGGCTTTGGTTGTTAGCATTTTATATCATAACTTTGCTATCAAAATGTTTGCTGGGGTGATTTAATTGATAATTTAACATACAACTTATCTGAAATTAAAGTTATAGTCATTTTGATTTAAAATGAAATGTAACGTTGATAACAAGGTTGTTTCAACAGTGAAAAATATATACATCAAAGAGATTTATGGTTAGATTATTAATTTTTCGATTAAAATTAATATGAGTCAATGATAATTTTAAATCAACAGCAGGAAATTTTTGCTGCTAGTGCAAAGTTTGCCGGATATTTGTCGGCTTTTTACATTAAAAAAAAACACGATCATCAAAATAAACAAAAACAAAACCCCAACAAGTCACATAACGGAGCAGAACAGTGCATTGTAGCTATGAACAAAGTAAATATTTCTCATAAATTTAGTGTGATTTCCAATCAACATTGCGATATATTGATTTTACATTGGTATATATTCTGTGTGCACAGAACTATCACATTGCGAAGGGAAACATGCCTGCCTATCCAGCTCAATAACTAGACTATATTTCATTTCTATGAGATTAAATACCACGTTATTTACCATGCTCGCCCGTTAATATGTCAGTTAGGGTGTCCGTTATTTTTTAAAGTAGATATATTTTCAAATCCGCGTAAAGTAATATTCAGGATTGTTACGAAATCTTCTTTTGCGGCCAGGACATTACTTATTCTATTTGTAGAAGAGTGGGAGTTTTATATGTTGTTTATTTCTATACCAACAGCCGTTTAGAAACAAAGCTTGTTGTTATATTTTTATAAATCATTGCTTTTTGTTTTATTAGATTAGTGTCCTGCGCAACATGTTTCTCAATGAAATGTTCGATACAAACTAATAAGGTTTTTTCCATTTAAAAAAAGCTCCAACATAAAACAATAGGTCGAGTTTTGTTTTTATTTTTCTTAGATTGCTCTTATTGTTGACTAATTTCAATCAAGAGTTTGGTAGAGTTGTAGACTTTTCTCCATTTTTCAAGCGGTCGAAAATTTTTACTTTATCATATAATGACATTATTTATGATTACGTGAACCATTTCTAAAATATTTTATAAAAAATACTAAAAATCTTTTGGGTTATATACTACTAGCACATTGTTTTTACCACGCAGTTGATGGTTATTATAAGTTTGTAAGCGCGTTATATTAAATTCGTATAAAAAAAGCGCGTAATTTAAAAAATAGTTACTATTATTGATCCGTGTTATATCAAAATCGCGTAAATGAAGTACCGCGTAAATCGAGGCTTACCTGTATATTTTAATCACATATTTTTTAATTGTTATTGCGGCTATGAAATCTTTGGTTATTTGCAAACACTAAATTATAGCTTATTATGTGCGTTCTGGTTATTGATAAAAATGAAAAAACTAGTTTTTCGGCGCTTATTTCTGAATAACTCCGAAACAATTGGAAATATAAGAAAATTGTGTATGGATGACTTGAGGGTAATTTACCGTATCTTTTCCTGTTTGACTTATCAACATAAGGTAAAGGCAAAACACAAAACATACCATAACTCATTTATTTTTTAACCGATTGTAATGCAACTACGCATTTTGGAAAACTGTTTGAATGTTACTTTTCACTTTTACTAATTTGTATAGTAGTTTAGTATCTCGTAAGCAACTTAGAGCTGGCGGAAATTAAAATTTTGTTGAAAGCTCTATTTTTTTCACACTTAAACCACCATAACTTAGCCATTTCAGAAATCAGAGCTTATTTGAAAGATAAGAAGCATGTCTTTCAAATTTAAAAAGGATCGTATACTTTCGTTTTGAAACAGAGAAGTTATGAGTGTATGAAGTTCAAACTTTAAGAAAACTGTTTTTTCACTACATTTACCGTTATAAAATCACTTCACGAAGTGACCTAGAAAAATCATAAGTATTTTCTTTCTCTATGAGCTGGATCTAAATATAATTTGTGTATCAGAATCCCTGAATAATTTTAGTTTATCACAGTGTTATAGAAGCCAGACTCAGTTGTGCAGGCGAGCCACCCGACAGATGGACGCGGAAAACATGAATTGCAACGATACTGGTAACCGTAAAAACTAAGTTTTTGAATTGAACTAGATGTATTTAGACAATTAAAAATTTTACTACCTGTTCGCCGATGCCGAAAGAGTTCTTTCTTTCGCAAAATTACATAGAAAACAAACTAAAATTCTAAAATTTCGTTTTTGTTTTAAATGTAATTGTGCGAAATATAAAACTCTTTCGCCATCTGCCTGTAGGCAGCCTGAATCGATTTAAAGTTAATTTTTGGGTTAATTGAGCAAAAAGTGTTAGTGTATTTTTATTTTGGCGGATCAGCAGGTAAATTTACAACTAGATACGCTTTGGGACGGTCATATTACTAGTTGTAATGTTACTGGTCAAAAAAGGACAGTAATTTTCCTAGCTGCAGCAAGACTAGTAACGATACTACTAAAAAAAAGAACAATCATATTACTAGTTGTATCGTGAATATTAACGATACTAGTCAAAAAAGGACAAAATATTCAGGCATACGACTTGTATATAAAACATATTTTAGGTCGTAAAAAATAAGTAGAAAGTGGCTCAGTGGATAGAGTACATGCCTTGAAATATGAGGAATGTATGTTCGTACCTTAGTTGAGCCAAAGTTTTTTTAAGAGTTACAGAATATACATAAAAAAGACTAGTAAGATCAATAGTTTACAACAACTGGGTTTCCAACTGGGATATAACTGTGTACAAATGAACTAGTTGGGCTCCTATGATAACCTAATGTTAAAATCGATAGTTCGATATATGAAAAAAGGAGAGATAAGCAACTAGTCTAAAGTAAAAAGCAACTAGTATAGTTCTAACTACATACTAGCTATTTTGTGTGCAGGGGGTAACTATGTATGTATGTATATATGGCTGTATGTATATGCTTCCGAAAATTTAACTGATTGCTTTCCAATTTCAAATCACAAAAAATATATAAAAGTTTTTCCGTTATAACTATTTTAACGAAGATTTATGTATTTAAGAGTCAAAACTTTTCCAAAGTTCGTTTTATAAATATTTAATAAGTGATTTCAAATAAATCACTGTAATTTAAATTTACCATATTTATTGTGATAAAAAAAATATTAAAAGTAATAGAAATAATATCTTGTAAATACATAATATTTTTTTGTTTATTTAATAAATAATATTAAATGTCAACTAGTTGACATTTTTTGACTTTTAATTTGTTCTATGATTTATGTATCCATAAAAAAAAGCCATGAATGAATATTGGCAAATATTAACACATTAGGCTTTTTTGTATGAAAACTTTTTTTTTGCTATTCATAAAATAACAACATAAAAATATTACATGAAAATAAAAATAGTTTGATAAAATCCAAGCTTAAGAAATTTTTTTATAACATACCTGGAAGGTGAGTATGGTGAATAATGTGGTGCATGCGCTGAGTGTGAATTACGCAATGGAAATTGTGGCATAACCAAGGGTTGTGAACCGCTCATTTGACAGTGAGGACCATTAGGACCATTCATAGTACCGGGTATACTGCCACCTGGTATACCACCACCGCCTCCACCGCCACGATCATGGCCACCAAGACCGCCAATGGTATTATTGCCCGTTGACATACTTTGTGGCATTGGTTGTTGGTGCTGTGGCATAGGACCCAATCTGGAAAATAAAACAAAATAAAGGGGGAAAATATGAATAATTCTGTATGTAGAGTATATATGTATGTCTGTATGTATTTGTAATATTTACATTACAAATTTATGTGTTAATGCATGTTTAAGCAATGTCGCGTCATATGCTGTTGAATTATGTATATTGACAATATAAATGTTTTTCATTAATAAAAATTCCTGAAACGTTGAATAACTACGTACACTTTTGTACATGGATATTTATTTTATATAATACATGTATGCTTTTTATATTACATTCTCCCGCAAACACATGAACAAATAATTTTATATGTAAATACTGTTAAACGGAAATTTTAAATTAAAAAACATAAATCAATAGTCACCAGTGGTATTGTTATTCCTCACACTGTTTCTCTTTACAACTACAGTATATGTACGACTTTATGTGTATATGTTGGAAAAGTTAAATAATTTAAATGTACATATTGTTACCTTAATATAGAAATGTCCTAACTAAATTTTTTTCTCATATCGCGCTTTTTCCATTTTTCAGTACATTAGTAGTTCATCTGTCGAAATTTGCAAAAAAATTTTTTTAAAAAAAATTATGAGTTAGGGCGTTTCTCTATTAAGATAACGATATATATAAAAGTATATATATATAAAAATCTGTTTGCTTTATTTTTGTAAATGTGTGTAAAATTTTATTTACTGTAACTGTAAAGTGCAAGTATTATCGACAACAATATTAAACGGATATAAGCCTACAGGCTTTTTTATTTTATATGCACGGGAATTTTGAAATCTATACATCAACACACATACACATAATTTTTATAGAACACACGATAAGTGTTTACATTTTTATAGTATTTTTTGTATTTGTTATTTGTTGCCATTGGATTTCCTTTGGGAAATTTATTAATGCATTACAATGTTTTTTAATGGTAAGTTAACTATATAAAAATTGAAATTATTGTTAATAAAACATTATGTGGCCATAATGAAATACGAAAAAAAAGATGTAATAAAACAAACACGAATGTATTTCAGCCTAAAAGTATTTATTGCTTGTTGTTTTATTGGTTATAATTTATAACGGTTTTAAAAAAACTTAAGCTTTTAATTATTATTATTTAAAATATGCTTTAGATTTTAATTTTAAACAAAAAGTGTCTCAATTTTGAAAAGAAATTTCTGAATAGAAAATATGTGGAAATTTAGATTAAATATTTATTTGTTCTTTCAAATATATATAATGAAAAATTACTCAGTTATTTATAGTTAAAAGTGTAATTTATAGATCATGCTCTTAGTTCCCAAAAGTATGCTTTTATAAAAAAATCAATTTAAAGCTGTAAACAAGTTATAAAACCACGGAAACATTAACAATTCTTTGTTAGTACGTGGTCCACCAAACGAGCTAAATCAACAACAAAACTAAATCACAAACTCCAGCTGACCAAGCAAATGCTTTCGTTATACATACATTCTCTTTATTATATACAAACAGACATATATAAATTCTTGCACATACTATGGATAGTACTAAAAGTTTTTATTAAAACCAAGCCGAGCAAAGTGGTCGAGACGTTATTTTACTCATCTACATATTTTATAAATTTAATGTCCCTTAGTTTGGACAATATGTATATACTAACATACAAATAACTAGTACGTTATATGTACGTGTTTAGTTATTCATATATAAAAGACATAGACAAACTTTATGGTTGAACAACTTAATTTAAATTGCTTTAATCTATTTTTGTTGCTAATAAATCACTAGCACACACAATCTCTATTTATGATACTTACATATTTGTGTATAATAAAAGCTGGCTTAAAACTATTCTAACAGTCATAATAACGACTGACTTCCCACTAAACTTCAAAAATTGTTATAAAGTACGTACATATTTGTTAAAAATATCACAAACAAATTCATTCAAGCCAAAGCTCTAGACTTTATTTATTGTACGTGTTGCAATTGCTCACATAACACACACAGACATGCACATACAGTACTGTGAGAAAGTTAGCATTAATATATAGACTTATATTTTTATTTATTTATATGAAACACACAATCAATTGCACATAAATGAGTTCCTACTTAAATAAATGTGGAACAACAGCAATACTTTTATATAAAAGTCTAGCCATTTAAGGAATGTATACGGCTAAACCATTATCAATTTCTCTGCATATATTTAGGCTTAACTACATTTTTTAGGCATGCATGTATGCTTGCGTACTTAACATGTATATCTATCCCAGCAAACAATTTTTGCCGATTTCGGTCCGAAGTCAGTACCCGATATCGGTCAGAAAACGTACCAAAAATCATATGAGTGGTTGACAAGAAACTGAATATCATGTTTGAGGAAATTCGAAAAACTATACCGAAAGGTCTAAGAGTATTCTACACGAACTCCGCCGAATTTTCTAGGGAAACTCTAAAAGAATTTTCGACACGTCTTATAAATGTTGGAAAAATGTCTGACAAAACCGCAGAAATTTTTCCAAATTATCTGAAACGTTTTACGTCCTGTGTTATTTATTAATGGCAGAAAAAAGACTGAACTAATATTAGAAATCTATCACAAATGTCGTTTAAAATTCTCCTTGCATTGTTGTGCTGCTCATGGAAGGTCATCAGAGAACATTTACCCATATTTTATAAGTATAAAAACTCAAATATTTGTGTACATATTCTCAAGAGGTAAATGAGAATTATTACGAAAACTCAAATCAGATAATGTGCAGAAGTGACTGCATCAAGTCATAAGACGTAGATCAGAAAATGTGCAAACTATTATGTTAAATGTCTTAAAGGAAATTAAATTGCCTACGGATAATGTGCAGACTAGTCTGATATTAATCGGATAATATTTCAGAAAATGTGCAGAAACGTCGTATCAGAAAACTGTGTGCTATTCTGGCAAATATCTGAGGGAGTTTTGAACAACTCGGCTGATTGTCTGGTAAAGTCTCAGACTTTTTCTGATATTAGACATGTCGGCCAAAAATGTTTCCTGGTTTGTTATGCATATATATGTTAAAATAAATATGTCCAGCTTCTTAGTTATTTAGAGAAAGAAAAACATTTACAATAACAAATACTAAAGACATATACATTATTGTTGTCAATTATTCGGATTTTATAATCGTTCGCACAAAATTTCATACCTTTTTTGTTCTTAGAACAGCCGAATAATATTAAACTTTTATTCGCTTATTCGAAAGAGTAACCAACAAAAAATTTAATTGGAATAATCACGATTTGAAGTATATTCTATCACTAGTTACGACTTTGTAAAAACATTAACAAACATTTCATCTTCAGCCAAACTGCTTCCTACAAATTATTTCTTCGATTGAATTAAGATAACTTTTCTTTACATATTTTGTCATTGGGTCCATACTATTCCTGTAAGATATGTTTGGATCTTCATTGAAACTATCATTTTGTATATTGTGGAGAAGTTATTGATCCTTGAAATTTGTAAGTCCATAGAGCACTTTTTAAAAACAATTTGGTTTTTCTAATTGTCTGCCACAACAATCTTCCAAACTAAGCTCATGCTGTAATTAAAAACGAAATCTTTAACGGCGTTACGTAATATGTCAACAACCCTACTCAAGTGTATATAATTTGGTGTAATTTACTTACTTAACTCATCCTATTGTTAAAAACTTATTTATTTATTTATCTATTGAATAGTTTAATATTAATATAAAGTTAAATTTACGAGCACTAGCTATCATTACCATCAAATCTCTATTAGCAACTCAAAAAAACTAATTACATACTTAGAGCACTATTTTACATATTTAAACGTAAACCATTTTTTATAAAAATTGGTTCAAAAATGTTATTCGAATATTCGACAGAAACTGTTCGAATAATATTTAATTATAAATTGAAAAAAAATTGCTGGAATATTCAAATAAATTTTATTGGAATTTATTGCAACACTTATTATGTGTGTACTGTTATTTCATTTGAAAGGAAGTATCTTTCAGTTTAAAATGATAAGCTTTTTAATGTGAAATAAATTTTATAGTTTATCTTTATAAAAGGGTGTGAAGTAACCATTTATAAAAATAATAGATTAAAGTGAGTAGAGAACTAAGTTTGAAAAATGTATGTAAAATAATGAATATTTTAGAGATTTTAGAGATTTAGATAAATATGTATTACGATATTGAAAAACCACAAATACAAAAATAGAATCAGACAACAGTGCTAATAATAATAATATAACTACTCAGCAAGCATTTTTTCCGATATCAGTCCGAAGTCGGTCAGAAAGTCTGCAAAAGATATCGAATTCATATTCAAAGTCGGTCAGAAGCGTACAGCAAATCATATGAGTGGCAGGCAAGAAAGCGTATCTTTGTGTAAAAAGAAATTCTAGCAACTTTGTTGACATTTTTCTTCATAAAGGACCAATTCACATATTACGTAATGCTATTTTTGGAGTCCCTCCGCCCCCCTTCGTAACGCTTTTTACTATATATAACTCGTAACAAATCTTTAACCCGCTGGAGGTTTGCGTAATATCTGAATACCCCCAAATCAAGAACATTATTTAAATATCAAACTTTTTTATTATAGTGTACAAAATGCAAATATATCCATATACACACGCTATTTTCTAAACCACCTCTACTCCTTCGTAATGCTTAAAAATAATAATGCTTATAAACAATAAGCAAAAATTCATTTTTCCTATATCTCAGTTATTAATATGTAAACCGATTTTGCTGATTTTTATATAATTTTTTATATGGTCTAAATTCTAGCATTCTAAGATATTTGAGGTCTTCCTGAACCAGCCAGGAAAAACACGCAAACGGGTAGACGATCAAACGGACGGACGGATATCATCAAATCAACTTCGTTACTTATTCAGAATTTGTATACTTTATTGGGTGGCAGATTAATATTGTAGTAATTTCAAAAGGTATGACCAACCTTTATATACCCTTTCCATTTTTGGTGAAGAGTGTAATACTTCTCGAAAAGCTTAGATATACTCGTATATTTAATTATCAAAGAGACTTAAAGCTTTACTTTCGATACATAAATAAACTAAAAACTTTAGCTTTTATTAATCAATCAACTCAAACTGTTTCTTTAGTTAAATTTTCCTTTTAAATACATTTCCACTCTTGTTTAAATCAAACTAATTTTAAATACTTTCTTTATACGAGTTTTACTGTTACAACTTTTTTGTTTTTGTTGAAATCAATCGCTAATTTTATTTCTCCTAAAACCATTTTAAATACTATTATATTTCTTTGAAGTTTCATTGGGTGTGTGTGTGTGTGTGTTATTAGGTTTTCTATCTTGATTTTCAATATATTATTGCCTAGTTTAAGGCTGATTAGTTAATTTATACTGCTATCTACCCTGCAGATTATTTATAACTAGATACGTTTTGAGACAGTAATGATACTAGTAAACAAGACATAAATTAAAAAATCAAAAAACCCGACTGCGTAAAAAAAATAAATGAAAACAACTGTAAACCGTCACAGATCCTAAATCGTCATACGAAATTAAAAATCATAAGAGAAACCTAAAGATGATTTTGAAATACCTGTCGATTGATACCCATTTTTTTCGCCATATAATTCGCCGACTTTTAATTTTTCGTATAAACAAAATGGCGTCTTTTGACCGCCATATTGAATTTTCACTACTGTCATATCTTTAGTGACACTCCCCTGATTAAGACGAATCGATTTACGTGAGAATCGTGAAAATTGGTCTACGCGTTCGGTTTATATAATGCCGCAAAGAACACACATACATACATACATACATACATACATACATACATACATACATACATACATACATACATACATACATACATACATACATACATACATACATACATACATACATACATACATACATACATACATACATACATACATACATACATACATACATACATACATACATACATACATACATACATACATACATACATACATACATACATACATACATACATACATACATACATACATACATACATACATACATACATACATACATACATACATACATACATACATACATACATACATACATACATACATACATACATACATACATACATACATACATACATACATACATACATACATAGGCTGATAAACACAATACCCTTCTTTGCGTCGCGCAGTCGGGTAAAAAAGGACTGTCATATTACTAGTTGTAATGAGGCTAGTAACGATACTAGTCAAACCACGACACTTTGGAACAGTCATATCACTAGTTTAAATTATTTATTTAAAAATTGACATATTTTCCGGTGTAAGTACATGAAACAAAATTTTAGCATTATGTATATATGAAATATGAGGATTGTGTGCTCAAACCCCGATTGAGACAAATGCTTTTTAATATTTAAAAAACTATAAATAAACTAGTAAGCGCACAATTACTAGTATCTCAACTAGCATATAACTATATACAAATGAACTACTAGGAGCCCAATGACAACCTAATATTAAAATCGACAGTTCGATATATGAAAAAAGACAGATACGCCACTAGTCTGAATTAAAAAGAAACTGGTATATTTTATATTGATCGGGCTGAAAAGGGACAGTTAACATTTGTACACATATTGTAAAAGTCAATGTATATGTCTGTATTACAGACATATGTATGTATGTATGTATGTATGTATTTATTAAAACTAACAACATACACGTGTTTGCCTTTAGGCCCACAGTAGTCTAAACATTTAACATTCAATTACGAACACAGCCCGAAAAATAAAGAGAAAAGTGAAGAAAAACCCCACAAATGTTCACCAACATTTCAATTTGATAACAATTTTCCACGGCAAATATTTATAAACTTTTACGTGTTAGTAAAAAGAGTATTTATCTAAAGCAAAAATGCAAAAACAGCAGAAACCACACAGTAAAAAAAAACAGGGACGTGTTGTTGCAAACATTATATTACTATTTTAGTTTCCTTAAGTAACTGAAGCTCCCCTTTGGCTTAATTTTTCACATACGTTCGCTTGATTTTAGCTTAATATATGTATATTGAGTTCTATTTGGGGCGCTAAATTTAATGTGTGATTTTAGGTCTATTTTTTTTTTAATATTTTCATTTTATTTTATTTTGTGTGTTGCTTGCGATAGTAGTTTTGATTTTGTTATTTATTTTCTTATACTTGATTTACCAATTGAATGTGCGTGTATGAATATGTTCTGCAGAGTTTAGACAATGAAACCATATCATTTCTTTTACTCATGCCAAAATAATCAATTATTAACGCATATTTGATTTTGGCTTGTTGTTGTGTGTTCAACATACACCAACTAACCAAACGCTTGAGCGTAGCCCAGTGGTGTATTGGTTTAATTTAAACCATTAAAACATACAAAGACAAGTGCGTGCATAATCACTGTATACACACTTGCACATGATAAAATCTCTTAAGTAAATGAACATTAAGGTTCTTGTTTTCTTTTTCAATATTTATTATTATATTACTGCATTCTTTTCATTCTTGTATTTTTAAAAGAGATGATCGATCTACTGATTTATAGCCAATGCCTCTAATATGATACAATTATGGTTAGCCTGAAAAAGGTTTATATGTATTATGGCTTCAATTATATAATGAAAGCTTTTGGTTGAATATTTCTGGAGACGTAGGATTTTATTTTATTTTATTTTCTCTGCATTTGATGCCGAGGCAGTGCCCCGTAGCTAAATACCATACAAAAAAAATATCACCAACAAAATTACAAACAAAAGTTTATCTAAAATAAAATTTTGTTTCCAATAAATATTCGTTACTGAATCAGAAAATTTGGTTTGACTTTTATATAAGACGTCACACCAAATACAACAATAAAACTCAGTTTTCTTTCTCGTAAAAAAACAGCGTCCATGACGACATACACATATATAACAACAACAATGATAGCAAAACCCTGGACTATGTGGTCCATTGTAGCTGAAATGGAGTAGTTTCATCATGGTCCTATGTAATGCAGTCATGGACTATGTAATTTTAAAACTATAGCTTTTATTTAACCGATAAGTGCTTGTGTTTTAGTGGGTGCTATCGTTATGCAGACCAGGACCATGTCATTTGCAAACAAGAGCTTGTAGTTTTTTTGTATATTTTTTATATTGTTTTTAAATAGAAGTAACACAATGAGGTAATTAATGCCTACCAGTTAATTAATTAATGTGTTACCTTCTTTGGGAAAGGGATAGTGTAGACAGAACAGGTGGTAAAGTGGGAGTGAGATAGAAAGCTTAATTCAACCCTGCTATTGCGCGTTTTTTTAGAGCAGTGTTGCAAGCCTCTCTGGTGTCCAGTCGAGGCATTGAGTTATTTAAGCTGTGTAGGCATTTTATTAGTTCTTTTACTTCGCCAATGGTTTTGCTACAATACCGACAAAGGAGGGTGCTGTGAAATGCATTAGGATATGTTAGTATTACTCGCTGCCGGTACTGCTAAAGTGATCCGTGCTATACCTTCATCACTTTAACAGTCCAACAAGAACCAACACAATAACACACCAATGGACATGAGAAAAATGCATGATGTTGTTGTGTTGCCTGAAACTAGTCTCGAACTCAAGACTCAGGGTTTGTAGTCAAACGCGCTAAATACTCAGCCAAAGCACCCTCAAGTTGGGTTATATGGTTTAGCCCTACGACATCGTAATGTTAAATCAACCATGTTTTCTCCATATATTTTGGTTATCTTTGGACTAGTCCTCATCCTCTATGGAGTATACAATACATGCGTGTATGGACTGGTCACGATATTTGAAGGGAAGGAATGCGATGCCGAAATTCATACAAGTAGTATCAAATGTAAATTGGAACAAGTTTGCTTAATAAAGATTTCTGAGTGAATCAATTCGTTAATGTTGTTGCGTTAATTCTCATTAATTTTTTAGACTCTTAGCAGATAATAGATAAAGTGAAATTTCATAAATTCTTAACCCTTATAGATGCATGAAGTCAGCCACCAGCATGGAGAGAAAACTACTTTAGTAACACTAATTCTAAGCACGAATTTGGCATAACATTTTCTCCGAAAAGCACAGTTTTCTTGGAAAATCAAAAATAAGAAAGACTTTTTTATGTGTACCATATATGGTGCGCCATGAAAGTTGCTATATATGGTACACCTAGCGAAATAGTAAAAAAAAATATTTTAAGGTAAAACATTTGATACTCGTACATATTTATGAAATAAAGTGCAATGTGTTCATCAATACTTATCTCAACGAGAATACTTAATGCGATATATTTTTTTTTCACAGCCGAAAGTCACTTTTTAGTTTTTTGAGCTAAAAGAGCACCCAACTAAAAATAGAGCATCCAGCTAAAAAAATAAAATGTCCGCTGTAATTTGAGGCTAAGGTAGCACCGGTTAAATAAAATTGTCCGACTACGGAACGGTTTAAGTGCTGTACTACATATGGTACGGTAGGCGTTTAATGATTAATGAACGATGATGCTATTATTTAAAACGTATATATATTAAAAAAAGTGTCAAAACTTTGATTATAATATAAAGAAAAATCCAGTAAATATTTTTGCTAGGTTCAGTAAATTATTTTGTTTAGAATTTGTAAGTATTTTTAGAAATTTATTTCAACTGCTTAAAAGTTCATATGGATCACCTTTGCATATATGTAGGATTTCCATATTTGACAACGCACTGTGGCACATATATTGTGAAAGCGTTTAAAAATCATCTTTTTTATGGCTACCGATTTTAAAGTTTCCTCACTCATTTGAAAGTAAATAGCAAAACATTAAAACTCTGTTTTAACTATATGACAGCCAACAGTGTGATTCAAAATGGATTTTTCGTAAATTATAATTGTATAACTTTTTCTTTTAAAGGTTTTTAAGGCAAAATAAATTTTGTATAGCTTTGTAAGTTATAAGCTAGTAGTGCTAGAAATATAAAGTCATTGTGTCTTTTAGAATAAAAAAAATATTTAAGAAAGATCCAAATAGGCCGTAAATCAACCATTTAATAGATCCGAACCCTCTTTTCTACTTATATACCCCACTGTATATCCGGCTGGTTTGTGCCCTGTGAACTAGAAAAATTATATATAATATTTTAAATAAAAAAATTAAAATAAAAAATGTTTTACTGAGTTAATTATCCACTATATGTATATTAAAAACAATGAGAATAGTCTGAGATCACCTAAGACTCCATGCGAGTAGTTATACAATTTTCTTAGTACGAGTAATTAAGGGCTAAATAAAATAAATATCCAAAAAGGAGAAATATGTAAAACCCCAAACTACGAAAAACTTCTTCTTAAAGGATTAATTTCATAATGGTACAATTTCGATTCAGATATTTCGAGGTATTTTTTCGCCATCTCGCTGCCTCAGAATACGGATGTCATATGTCAAAATTTCCAATTTTGGGATTATTATATATTCATAACAAAATTCGCACGCTCTTTCTAATGGTGTTATCAGTTTCTTCCTAAGCCTTATATTTTCGCAGATGTGCAGTATGCATTATATTGTACGTCACAAAATTATGTATATTATTTTAAATTAAATAATAAACGTTTTTAATATATGTCCGTTGGTTTCTATAAAGTTTTTTTAAAGGTTTTATCATAAAATTTCTTATTTTACTGTGGCAGATTAATTGCTTCCAGTATGCTTTTTGTCGTATGTTCAAAGAAAAAATTTACAAGTTGTTAAAAAACGTGATATACGACAAATGTATTCTGAAGCAAAAAGCTAATAACGCCTTTCCTATTATGGTGATAGTTAATTCGACTCATGCTGATGAAAACAAAGGACTCAGCTTATATTCACTACAAAACTGCAGTGAATCCTTAGGGCCGTTTTAAAGATATTTGATGTTAAAAATTAAAAACCGTCTCCTGAAAAGTTAAGTTTTGCTACATACGACATCCGTATTTTGAGGTAACGGTCAGTTAACCAGTATGTTGGCTCCCCACTTGAAATAACATTCAAACCCATTTTGGAAATTGTGTCAAACAAAACACGATCCTTTAGTGAGATGAGATGAGATCCCCAAAACTTATGCTTAGCATTTTAGTCCCCAGTTGCCAAATAACGTGGGCCTAATGATTTACAAAACGTTCTATATGGAAAAAATGATAATAAAATATTTGAAACGATTTTCCATAAAATATTTTAAAATATTCTATTTATTTTCAAAGGCCACAAATAAATATAGTATAAAGCATGGTGATATGCATTGTTTATTATTTTGTTTTAATTTTTTTACTAAAACATGTGCAAGTGTGTGATACATTTATACATTAAAATTTGACTCAACCACTAACAAGGCTTTTTCCACAAAAAAGCACGAACAGATACCAATAGCAACGACGTCATCATCATTATAGAATTTTTTTAAGCATATTTGAGTGTTCGTCTGGCTATATGAATGTGTATAATTTGTAATGTTCTGTAAAGTGGAAAAATATGCACAAAAAACTTTTCTTTTTTGTGAAAACAAATATGAACAATTTCATTTTCTTTATGTTGTATTTTACATTTTTATTATGGCCACACATATATATATGTATAACTTGTTTGTTATAAAAACATGTTTATATATATATGTATTTATATGTCGGCATATTTTGCAACATCGTTAAAATACAAAAAACATATAGACATATACATATATATACATATATATGCATAAAAATTAAATTATATTAAGTATGTATACAAATGAAGGCCGCAAAGAGGAAATGTATATAGATAAAATAAATATGATACTTATAATGCCAACTTAAAATGTTCG
The DNA here is from genome assembly GCA_956483635.1 of Panzeria rudis. Lineage (NCBI taxonomy): Eukaryota > Metazoa > Arthropoda > Insecta > Diptera > Tachinidae > Panzeria > Panzeria rudis. Next base: position 48,657,496 of record OY101448.1, on the reverse strand, counting down.
TTTGTAGTTTTGTTGTTCGTTTTCATATACACACATATAATAATATTTTTTCATATTTCATATTTTTGCTATGGGATGTTATGTTAGCTGTTTGTTCAAATATTTATGCTGTTTGTAGTTTTTTGAATTGGTCTGGTTAGTATTATCTTTTATGTATGCTAATGTAATAACTAAAAGAATTTTTTCCTCTTTTAGAAGTGAATTGGAAATTGGCGGATTTTTGCTGTTTTGTTCATCTTCAAATAGACTTTGTTTAATGTTTTTCTTTTAATATATTTTTCTTTCAAGTTTTTATTTTATATTCATTTTAATCAGCAAATATGATAATTATAAGAAAACTTTAGAAGAAACTTATTATAATAGCATAAATTAGGGAGCAGTTACCATTAGCATACTTTCAGGGAAAATTTAAAATACTTGGATATCTAAGAGTGCATTTTTAAAAACATAATAATGAAAAGTATTCTTGAATTTTTATTAACTTGCCTTTAATAAATTCATTATTAAGAATCATAAAATGTACGTGAAATAACAAGTATTATTAAACAGTTGGATAGGTTTCATAGTCCGGAATTATCCAACCTTTGCTTATATTTCTGGAGCTTAAGATATTTTTTAAATATTGATACTTTTGGAGAATTTGCTTATTTTTTGAAACTTGTGTTTCTTTTTTTACTTTTTTATCATGATCGATTTTAATGGATTTTTCGATCATAAGAATTCATTAATTTTTATTTATAATATTACTGCCGAAATAAATATGTATGTACATCCCTGAAAAAGTTGGCATTTTCCATTGCAACTCCATTTAATGAGACATACAAATTTCTATTCAGGCTATTTATAAATATTTTTAGAAATTTTCGATGTTCTTTTGTTTAATAGTTACAGAACGCCCAGAGCATAACAAGTCCGTCTGCTATTAAATAATTGGAATATTTTCTTATTGAGAATCAGCATTTTTATGGTTACACAATTTGCTCTTCTATGCGCATTGACAACAGAAATGATACGTTTAGGAACAGACCACATTCATAATTTTAAGTGTTGCATTTAGGAACAAGTTGCAATGTATTACTACAAAGCAACATGCCTTTAGGATAACAGCAATTTTTTATTTATTAAACTTTGTTAAATCCTGGCCATAAATTTAATATCAACAATTATAAGAATCAACTTTTAAAATGTTTTTAAAAATATCTAAAATAACAACAATTCCATTTTCTGGCTAGTTATATGTATATATTCCAAAGAAAATTAGCCCTTTTTCGTTGAAATTGGTGTACAACTTTTAATTTTACTCACAGTTTAGTAAGAGAACATAGATATCTCTGAAACTAATCTTTATTACAGGAAATTTGAAAAAAAAATTATTGAATACCGGGACTTTTATTATCAAAAACGAAACTTATTTTTTTCTGTGTAGGGAGGGACAAAAGAAGTACATTAAGAAATTAGAGTTTCGCAATATAAGTATATTAGAGACAAAAAAAAACTCATATTTGAAGTCTCAAAATAAACATTCAGCTACCTCGGTTTATTACAGCGATATAAGAGATGATTCTATTACACTTTTGGGAACCCATGAAAAAGACATACGGCTCTAATATATGGGACGGTGAAAAATAAACTAACAAACAAACAGATTTGATTGTAGGTATTGATAAAATGCCCATAAAAAAGCGGGACAAAAAATAATAAAGAGCTATTGAGTGTCGGATTATTAATCAGATAGGAAAATTAATCCAAGAATTTACATGAAAAAAATCTTGTATTCTATTTGCTGACATTAATTAGTTAAATAGCTGATATTTCCTTGTAAAAAGCATCCAGCTTCATAAGTGGTAAAAGTGAACAAGAACGCTGATGAGACCGTGTAGTGGCCTGTCGAAATTAGTAGTACTGATTCGTTCTGCTATTCTGATTTGAAAATAATTTGAATTTGCATTAATTCAAATATTGACACTACTCAACAAATTGAGGTAAAAATTATTAAACTAACATGACTCTACGTGGTGTGAAATGTCCTATTAAGTATCTGAAATTACAAAACGTCCATCACGTACAGGTTTTAAGTTATATAAAAAAAAATGTTCGGAAAATTTTAAAAATATATCTTATATCTCAGGAACTAACTGATGGATATATACTTTTTATGCCACCAATGTGTTTGTTAGTATATGGATGTATCTGAAGCTAAAAGGCCTAACTCCACTTTTCGAAATTTTCTCAATATTGTAGTAATTAGTTGTGAACTCCTTAAAACTATTTTGTTCTTCTATTATTTTTCCATTAAAAAATATTAAAAAATATGAAAAACTTGTATAAGTTTTGAATCATATTTGAATTTTTTTACATGTTTTTTTAAATTTGCTAAAATTAGCCAACCATCAACTTTCGCAGAAATCCCCTACCAACTCATTTTGTCTGTTAAATATCATAAAAATATTTGGTATGAATAAAACTTAATAAAAAATTTTTTTATCAATTTCTGAAACATCAGTAATTTACTCTATTTTTTTATTTTGTGCAGTTAGGCCTTTTAGTTAGCTTCTGACACATCCATATCTAATTTTTGTGTGGTATAAGAATTTAAAAATTTATGGGGTCAAATCTGAAATAATGCAAACAAAGAAATTTCTAAGTTCATTGCGACAAAACTTATTCTGACACAAACTATAACCAATATAAAACTCAAAGGACGGAAAATTTTGTTTAGATTAAGAATCTATAAAAACATTTGATCATTTCTATATACCAATTCGAAATATATAGAGAAATATCAAAAAAGTGCATTTTTACCCTGTAAGTAAAATAGTGTTTATTACTACTAACTGTAACGTGCTGTAAAAATTCTAACTATACAGTTTATATTCTATAGTGTGGCCAATCATATCGGCACGATAAAAAGTGAGTTTGTTTTTCTTTGTCGAGTAGTATAGCAATTCAAGCTACAATTTATTACCAACTAAAATTTCTTTCTATTGTTTTGTTTTTTAAAGCAAATTGCTAAAAACCCAACCTATTAATTCAACTCCCATAAAATTTTTACAAACTCACAAATTTAAATATTTCACATACTCATTATAAATAACTTCCTAAATAAATAAAATTTTAAGCAACAAAAAAATAAAACACACAAAATCCTGCCAGAAAAACACAAATATGATAAACGCTACTTTTAATACCGAAATTTTAAAACAGACAAATAGACAGTCTGACAATTAGATATTATAACCACCACATATATTTATTAGTATGGGTATCTGCCAACAACCAACTCCAAACGTTTTGGTAAATATGAAATGATTGCTGTTTTTATCCTTGTGAGTTTGCAGAAAATTTGAAACAAACTCTGTATTAAAAATCCCCTCTTTGGCGTTCTATTCTATTTCAGTATAACAAATGAAAACAAAACATTAAAAATCCTTGATAGGTATTTAGCACACAAACACATTCATAAATCTACGAACAAAAGAAGTGCCACAAAAAATATATTTTTAACTGCTTTGATCATTTACGCCATCCATACAGTTTGATGCACAGACTAATATCTTCCACCACCTACCGCTTTTCAAGTGTAGAATATGGCAAACACATAAATACACCCGTATACATATTTATACATAGCTGTGTTTTTAAATCATTTATTTTGTTTTTTTTCTAAAATTCTTGGTTGGTTCCCTGAGGGTGTTATTAGTCACAATTCGACGGTAGTATTATGATATATTTTTCCTTTCCTTAATATAAAAAATTTGTACATAATAAAGTAAAAAGAAAATCGGAGAATATTCAAGCGTTAAATGCCACATGTGCGTGTATGCTTTTTGGCTGGTTGGCTGTGTAAGAGGCAAGAATTTATTACAAGAATTTTGCTTTTCAAGATAAAATTGCATTTTGAAATTGAAGAAATAATTTGCTTGCTAAAATATTTTTTTTAGCAGAAGTAAAATCAAGAAATCTTTTGCAATTTTTTTTTAAAGCAGAGGGGAAGGTCACAGTCTACTGAAAGATATACTAAAGTAAATCCTATTTTAACTGAATATGAAAATAACACTAAAAATTTTGACTAAAATCATTTTCATAGATTTAATGAGCATTTCGGTGGTGTCCAACAACGTCCATAGAAATAGTGTGCATGGACATTATTTCCCTTTCATAAAGGAAACAATGACGATCGGACGTTATTTCTTTTTGAAAAGAAAACTATTGTTAAATGTTTCTCCATAGCCGGTCTTCCCTAGGTATTCGGATAGTGGCTTTGCTGAGTAAAGATTTTCTACCTAGCCAAAAATCTTTATTCAGCGAAGCAATACCCAGTTGGTTGGAAAATGGTTAGGACGATAAAATATTAGTTGAATATAAAATATATCAACTTTTCTATGAATCCAAAAAATTATCTATATATTTATTACCATAAGATCATAATTGTAATAAAGATATTATTCTGACAATTCGTAACTTGATTAGAGCAACCGATCGTATGTTTTTGTCATGACTAAATAACGAATATGATGGTCACAACCGAATAAAATACCATGAATTGGATTTTAGTATCAATTGTTGGTATTTGCAACTAAAAAAATTGTCCTTCAAAATCTGCTTAAGTTTTTATCGGTTGGTTAAAAATTCGATTAGCAACAAATTCGGTTGTCTCAACGAATCTGTTTTCTCTGCGCACTATTCAACAAACCCCGAAGAGGAAACCCTTCATCCCAGTCGAATGCCGGCTGTGCAATCCCGACTAGAAATTTTCCCAATACTCATATTGGCGCCCACTTGGGAACGCATTTGTCAAACCCAAAGGGTAACTGCATTCGGGACCCAACCATCTACAAATTAGTGATTTAAGATAAGTTCTTGAAAAGTGGGAAACTATTGTGAATTTGTCGGAAAATGTAACACATATTTTTAATCGTATTTTTATTCATCTTCGGTTGAGGTGATTGTTGCTTACTTCTGTCTGTTGGACAGCCTTAGCAATTTTTATTCAATATTTAAATATTTTTTTATTTTTCCGATTTCAGCAAATATTTTCAAGTTTTCGATATTTCCCCACAGTAAACCAATGGGGTCCCAAATACGTTTCTGCGTTATATCCCAATTGGGATCACAGTTGGATCCCAAATGGTCCTGCATGAACATTTCTAGTCGGGATACAATTTTCATGGACTTTCTTTCAATTTGTTGGTGGACATTATTTCGAGAATTGTGTTTTTCTGCAGAAGGGGTTTGTTTAAATTTTGAACGACTTTTCGTCATCCCACGTCAAACTGGTCTGATAAACAGACCAGCTTCGGCTATTTGCCATGGTTAGTGTTCTCAATTTTGTTTATCAACTAAATATGACGTGGGATGACAAATATCGTTCCGAATTCGGACATTACTTCCTTTTCAAAATGGAAATTATGTCCACGGACATTATTTCTTTTTCAACGTGGAAATAACGTTCATTATTATTCTATGTGCGTTATTGCATGCCACCAACATTTCTAGGTGGGCTACAGTTTGAATCCTTTTAGATTCCATCAGAAAATTAAAACTAAAATGTTCTATATTGAACACAGATTGACTTATTTAAAAGTATACTGGTTTTGAGTAGATCTTGCAAGGTTTCGAAATGGTATTTTTGTACCCCATTTAGCTTAGATGGACATTAGGGTGTTCGTTAAAATGAAATTTTTCCGGAAGCCACAAAAAACTTTCTTTTGATAAAAAAAATTAAGTAGTTATTTCTTAAAAAAAAGAGCACGGCCGCAAGTCGATCGAAGTTAATTTTTGGTAAAATCTTAGTTTTTTCATAATATCTCTTAAATATCTCTTACATAAAACGAGTTTGAGAAGTAATTATAAAAGCAATTTTGTAGAAAATGAAACAAAAACTCAAATTTTTTTTAACAAAAGGAAGGATTTTTGGGTGTCCGAAAAAATTAGGTTTTAACGACAACGCTAAGATATATATAAATAACACCGGTCTGGAGAAAAATAAAAATTTTCAAGCCTTATATCAAAATATGTGAAATATACAAAGTTTAATCTGCTAAATCCAAATCCCTTTCCAGTTTTTTCCATCGAATTCATTTTTTTTCTATGGGCTTGCCTAATATTTCTATTAGATACGTCAGTATATTTTTCCTTAAGTCGAGAACGGTTTGGCCGATAGGAATAATTAAATAACTAAAATATGGGAAATAAAATTGTCTTTAAGTCACTTATATGCCATTTTTTTATACTTCTACTTGCTTCACTGCTTCAGGCGCATATATATCAGATAATGCAAGTCCAAAGATTTTTAAAAATTTTCTGAAGGTATTAGCATAATGATCCACTGTTCACTTCTACTCAGAACTGTGATTATCCCAATTGTTTGCCCTGCTTTCCCCACAGTTTGTAAAAGGTATTTATGTCTTTTGGTTGTTAAGGCCCTTAAGTTATTGTAAATCTTTTCGAGCATATTTTAATTTGTTAAATCATATTAAATTTTTTTCTTAAAATGATAAGGGTTGTCTGTTAATGGGTTCATCTTTATTTCTATATATTGAAATTTAAGATTAAGATTTAAGAGGAAGAAAAAAGATCAAGCAAAAGATTATATGACAATTATTTTTGTATCCTTTGGTGATTTTTTAAGATTACAACTTTCAAAAGTAAGAAGTATTGAAGTATTTATGATAAAGTTAATGAGTAGTAATTACGCACACATATAAGAAAAATTGCAATCTATATGAAAACACTCGTATGTAGCAATGTATTTCTTTTGGGCTTGCCTTACGCATTTTTGAACTACATTTATGGCAGTAAAACTTAAGCTACTATTTTAGAGGATAATATTCACCTCTTTAATTGTTATCTTTTGAAAAAACAATCTTCTAAAATATCTAGTATTGTTCAAAAACGCCCAATAACCAACTTAAAATATATTACCAAAAAGAATTGAAAAATTCTCTGGCATAGTTATATTATAGGCGCCAACCTCAATTTTTAAGTAATAATTTTTTTTCTAGGTTATTAGAAGTAATGTACTTAATCGATTTTCTTCAAATTTCAAAAAAAAAAATATTGCTTATAAATGTCCAACATATTGGAAGACTCAATTATCTTAATCGCTCTAAAGCTATTTTAGGCAAATATCCTCAATTAGTTTTAAACATTCTTTGAAAGATAAACATATATAACAAACTTTTTTTTTATATTCTATAATAATAGGTTTTTAATAAAAACTTACAAAAATTATTTAATAATTCCTAACTTTCAGTTTTATATCTTGTAATAACCATTAACATTTATGATAAGGCCATATAAACCGACAAGCAAAATAACAAACAGCAACAATTACATTAAATAATTGTTATTTCCTTTAAAGTTCACACACCTGTTTTATTTTATTAACAATATTACTGACATACAAACATGGAATGAAGAAACAATCAACTGTATACAAATTTGTTACGTTGTTGGCTTCAACTTCCTTCATTCTTTGATTCTTTTTCTGTTACTTTTCGTTTTAAGTTTTACCGCTTAAAATCGTTTTTTTTATGTTTTGGTCATAAATAATTTTTGATTATTTTCTCAACACTTTTATTTATATTTATGAAGTGCGTTTGTTAAATTTATTGTTTAATATCAAGTGTCAGTTGCTAATAAATGTTTGACAGTAATAATGCATAAATTATCGTAGAATGCTAGATAATTTTAAATAAACATGAATGAAAATAAATATAAAGAAAAACGAAATTACAAGAAAGTTAAGTTTAATGAATGTTAAAGTAATAATTGTCAGCATGAGTTACGTTCTTAGAGTTTTAAGTGATTTGTGTATTAATCACATAAATAATTTTTTTCTAATATTTGTGGTTTGTCATGAAGCAATGAAAGTATGTAATTTCATACAGTTTGAGCTAAAGTGTTCCGGGTTATATAGCCGAGAGAAGATATGCCTGGATCCTTATCCCAGTGCCAGTCCTTGGACCAAAACATTTTCTTATTCATTGCAATTCAAAATGTTTACTCTTGTATAAAAGACAGACAGAACGTCCTGAATTTTAACTTCTATTTATATTTGGGACCGATATGGTCGGAAAGTGATGGTTACTTGATCTTAGATACAGTAAAACGAATACTAAAGAAAGAAGCCAATTAAAGGAATTATATTATTGTATTAGGTGAACTAATTTGTGATTCTGTTTACTATTTCAGGTTGAAGTATAATAATAAGCTTTTATTCTTGAATTGAAATACTTAAACTGATTATTAAAACTCCACACAAATTAAGGTGGTTGCTTATTAGTTGGGAACCGCTATCAAATCAACGACCAACATCAGCATCTAGAATCCTAGATGCTGGCATTATTCAATCATTGAGATAGATAGCTAACCGCTTACTTGTCAAAATGTTCAAGTCTAGTGTACATGGACGTTATGACAAACCAAAGTATATAATGACGTCCATGGGCATTATGACGCTTTTGAAAATATCATGGACACTGCGACACAATAGTTATTTATTATGAACGATCAACAACATTTCGCTTAAACGTCATAATGACAATTCCTATGGACGCTATGACACTTTTTAAAATGTCTTAATGTTCACAGAAACTGCGACAATATAATTGTTCATTATGAATGATCACCCGAATCTCGTTCACATGTCATCATGTCCATGGAAACTTTTAAAAATGTTTTAATGTATATGTACACAGGGGCGCTGTTATCGTTCATTATGTACGATCACCTGAATATCGGTAACATACATATCTTAATGTACCTACAATATTATAATGTGCAAGCACAAAAAGACACACAAAAATTATCTTAGCGTCCATTAACAGTATGAAGTTTTTCAAAATTAGTGATCACCCAAATTTCTGATCGGAGCGCCTTCGGGAACATTGTTCTCCGCAGCAAGCCTTGGATCTCTTAAGGGGTTTATCCTATAGGTATAGGATATAGAATATCGGCTATGTTGAGCGAATATTTTCTGCCTACCTGGACTGCGGTCGGTTTTATAGGTTTCCTTTTCTGGCTTCATCAAATAAATGTTTCGCCATACGCAGGTTCTGTACAAACAACCCATAACCTCTACGAAAACCCATTGATAGACATTGTCACATCATTACAAGTAACTTAGCATCCATGAACATTATGACATTTTCTATGTGTCATGACGTACACACACACACACACACACACACACACACTATGTGCCCTGCGTAAAATGCAGCATTTTCCCAAAAAAGTTTATATTTAAAGTACTGTAATTTAACTACTATTGGAAAAACCACCATAGTATAAGTACATTAAGTTCGAGTCTAGAACGAGTCACTGAGTGTCTTAATTATGTCAATTAAGCCCCTCCAATGACAACGCCATGTAAAAACTACCGTTTCCTTTCATACAAAGTTCCGGAGCATGAACCTGCTGATTGTCCATGGTAACGAGTCATGTGACTTGTCTTGTGACAGGTTCTCTTCCTTCTAGGGGCAGTAGATATTATCACATGAAACACAATTTTCAGCTCTTCGCGGCTTCGATGGATAATGATTTTCTTCCAAGGCGGTCTTCAAGGTTTTCTCCCCTAGATAGGCTGAACAGCAAGCTTAAAAGTTTTCTTCGCTAGATATGTACAATTAGGTTACATGTCATAATATCTATGAACGTTATGATATAAAAAATTATGTCATAATGACCATGGACTTTATGACTTACGATCGCCAGAAGGGCGGCTGGACAAAAAGCCTAAATTTAGCGAAGCTACCCAGAAATTTAGGAGGTCCTTCATTATAAACAGTTTTAGTGTCACAGTGTCCATGGACATAAAGATATGTTCCAAAGTGCAACAATGTCAATGGATATTATGATGCTTTTTTTTGGGTATCATAAATTGCAATTCAAGGATTAATAAACCACAGTTTTTCCACCAACACTTAATGGACCTTATGACGATCTATAAGTGAATATTGAATAGCTCTAAGTGACAATACGTCCATGGACATTATAATATTTTTTCCATTACTAGAGTTCTGTTTACTCTTTTTAGAAAATAACATACTTTTGTAGTTAAAACTAATTAACTATCAAGGTCTTACTTTTTACTTGTAATAATTTCAAATACGGCACCATATTTTAAAATTTTTTTTATGCAATGAAAAAAAAACTATGAAAATGTTAAAAGTAATATTAATTACAAAAATTTTTTTAAATTTTGTGTATGTTGTCAGGTAAACGTTCTTCATATTGCTGTACTAGTTTCAAGTTTTACTTAGGTAGTAGACAGAGCTGTAAAAAATTGCAATCAATTGTGATTGCAATCAAAGTGATTTCAACCAAAATGATTTCATTCTTTGATTTCAAAATGATTTGAGACTTCAAAATGAAATGTTGTAAAAATTGCTATCTTTTGTGATTGCAATCATTTTAAAGTCATTTTGTTAATCCTTGAATGCAATCAATTTGATTGTAATCAAGTTTTTGTTGAAATCATATGAAATCGAAACTACAGTGAAAGTCCAACAAAAAGTATAAAAAACGTACCAAAACGTTGTTAGCGATTTGATGCAGTTTTTTTTTAATTATCAGACTAAGTTTTATTTCTAGAAGAAGTATCATTTGAATAGAACGATGATTTTGATACTGATTTAATTTTGATTGTAATCACTGGATTTGATTGCACTAAAATTTGATATAAATCAATTGATATAAAAATTAATATAAAAAAATTTATTGCAATCATTTTTATTGAATTGATTTCATGATTTGAAATTGAAATCATAAAATCAAGTTTACGATGTAGATTGCAATCAAAAACTAGCAATCATTAACATGAAATCATATGATTGCAATTAAAATGATTGCAATATTTCACAGCTCTGGCAGTAGACTACTGATGTTGGTCTTTTGCTCAATTTATTATTTTGTTCTTTTATTTTTACCTGCGTAAAAGTCAATATATAGAGATAATTGAATATCCTTCTCACCAAATGATCATTTGGCCATCATATACTACAATCAAGTGGTAATACTTTTTTGTTATGACTATAGAAACGAAGGAGCGATTTGATGTTGAAAAAAGGAATATTTTACTGATTAGAGCAGTGGTCTTACAGTCGATGGGCTCCATAAATCTAAATAAAACATTTAAAGAATTATCTTTAAGGGAAGATAGAACCGTATTTAGCGATGCCTTTGGCAGAAAATCTAATAAGGTGGTAAAATATAATCGGAGTTAATGTCTGATCACAGAAACACCGAATATCATCAGATACAATATAATAACCGACAAAGATTATGACGCAGACTGTGCTAAAAATATACAAAACAGCAGAGGTCAAGTATGTAAAGTAAATTTTAAAAATATATTTAAGTTCAACATGGAACCCTTCTAAAGATACACAAGTAAAACGTTATTTACCCTTACCATTTACTGGCTATATTACCTACAATTTCCAAAATTTTTTAAGGTTATTATTATAATTTGGAACGATTTTCCGTCATCCCACGTCAAACCTTACAATTTTTGGACATTGTATGTAATAGAGCCGATCAATATATTTAACAATAAATATAACATTTTTCAAAATCCCAGTGTCGCAACTGCGACTAACTCTCATATAAAGACAAAAAAAATAACTATTCAATATCATCCTTAATATAAGACAAAACATTGACAAAACTCTTCATGATAAGAGAGCATTGTAACATTTGCTACAAAAAACTTCTGAGCAAACGTTTTTTCTCATACTTTAAGATTATTTTTTCCTTAACAAACAACAGCTGCAACATATCTAAATAATAAAATGAACACTTTACATTTTTACTCAATCAATATATGTATATCGATATCATATCCTACTCTAAGACAATATTTTACTTTCTACCTTTTTGGCCGTGGCGGTAAGGGAGGCTGCATTGTGGATACTATAAAGTTATATTATATCCAAAATCGGTTACTCTAACACGGTAATCCAAATGTAATGGTAATCCAAGAAATTGGTACATATATTTATTCATTCACAAAATCACATTCATTATAAAATATTTATGCTATATTTCTTCATTTTATTGTTTTTAATAATTTAATTCTTTTAAAATAGCATCTACTTCTTACTCATCTATTTTTCAAAGATTATAAAAATACAACAACTTTTATAAGATTTTTAATTTCTAATAAAATTTATTTATTTTCTTTTACACAAATCAATCACACAAACACTCGCGTACTCATACCGATGTTCAACAAAAGGTCATTGTTATTTACAAAACCGAAAAACTGAACATTACTATAAATTTGCAAGCCGACCGTATACATAAACGATTTTATTATTACTGCCTTCAATACTTCTAAAGAGCTCCTTTGTGCCACACAAAATAACAGTTCTGATAAATTTGATACAAAAAAACTCAGGTTTACGAGAGCGTATGTAATATTCAGGCAGAAAGTACTATTTTGTTATATTTATTTTTTAAAGGGCCAGCTGTTTATTAGGTATAGCAGAGATGGTAAATTCAGTAGTAGTGCATTTTTGTTACATATCAGGAGTGATGCTAATGGCTTATTTCTACTTCCGATCTTGAACAATTACCATCGTCTTTGTGTTGCTTAACTGTATACTCGAGATCAAAATCAATTGATAAGATGGTTACCAATTTTCTATAAGTTTAAGAACTCAAATATTTGTGCACATACTCTCAAGAGATATATGAGAATTATTATGAAAACTAAAATCAGACAATGTGCAGAAGTGACTGCTAAAGTTGCAGCGGGTAGATTAATCGAGAGATATTTCAGAAAATGTTCAAAAATGTTATACCAGAAAACTGCCGACTACTCTGCCCAATGTCTGAGGGAATTTTAGCCTATTCAATTGATTGTCTGGTTAAAGGCTGATATGTTTTTTCGGCAAAAAATTTTTCTTGGACTCTTATTCAATAACAATTAATAAATGTTGTGTTATTCTTCCGATGGGGTTTTTTGAATTTGGAACGATTTTCCGTCATCCCACGTCAAATTTGACGTAGGATGACGGAAAATCGTTCCAAAAACAATTAATAAGTTTATGTATTTATATTTAGTAAATAATAAAGAAAATATTGGAATTTTAATCAAAAGTATACAGACTTCTTTTATTTAGCTTTGATTTTTGTACGATTAGCATTTTCTAGCGATTAAAGGAGACCGATTTAGCTCCAGCTCTTAGCACTACTGATCCTGGTATACTTTCAACGCAAACTTTTCAACAATATTATTAAAATAAACTTTCCATGTCTGTGAGTGAGAAGAGAAAACAGCATTGAAAAGCGGGAGAGACAGAGAAAATAATGTGTATCCTTTGGGAGAGCCTTGTATATATATTTTTATACAATAAATTGTGAGTGTGATATAATTATACGCACTGAACTATGAGTCAGGGATGAAATATTAGAGTCTAATATATTAGACGATACAAAATTGGCCACACAGAGAGAGTCCTTTTTATTTGAAGTAATATGATAAAAGTTTATTACCTATAATAATTATAAATGTTTTACGTTAATAACAAAATAATACAACAGGCATGATTTGTTTATAAACAATTCTTTTTTCAATACATACATTAAGAAAATTAAAATAAGTTGTTACCGATATTAAACCCTTTGCAAGATATAGTTCTTCCCTAAAAATGCAAACTTAATAGATTTCTTTTGTTCTCTGATTCGAAAAACAAGTACAATTTTACTGAATAAACACTTCATAATGTTATTTGAAATACCATGTATCGAAAAGTAGCAAACGATTTTCGCAAACGATAAAATAATCAGAAACAGAAATTGTACTTAAGCTATCAACACTGTTGTCTTCTTACCCACAATTGATTCGATTCTTTCCTGTTATTCAAACCATGATCAACAGCCTTCCTTTGAAGATTTTTATCTTTTTTAAAATCTTAAAGAATATAATTTTTTTTTCATTCGCGTTATACAATCTAATTTTATGTGATTTTTTTCGCCTTTACCAAATTCAAGTTTTTTGATGCGTATTTTTTAAGTTTTAAAAGAAAAGAGTTCATTCATCTGTAAAATTTTACTGGTAATAGTTTTTATATGCTCATGTTCATTCATGAGAGAAGTAAAATAAGACATGCATATGGTTTGGTCAAAAGGGCAAGAAAAAATATCATACATATAAAAATTGCGGTTGGAAGCAAAAACAAAACAAAATTTTTTGGTTTTAAAATGAAATGATTGTTATCTTACTACCTGCATAAATTTAAGTTAATATTTTTTTACCCAAATACGAGAAAATCAAAGACTGTTATTAGAACGAAGCATCAACATTTTTATTTAATATTTTTTGGTTCCTTTCTTTTAAGGAGTATAAAGTTTATTTGTATTGTTTTAAAGAGAATTTACATCGAGTTTTGTTTTAGAAAGGCAATGATGACATAATGTATTGCTTTTTGTTAATAAATGCTAGTTCCATTGTGTTATCCTAGAATAAATGCACCAAAGCCGGAGTAAGTTACTCCATTTATGTGAAGAAGGCTGATGTTATAGCTTAACCCGGCAAAAAAAGCAATAAATGCTGTTGGATGCAATGCATTGTATACTAAAGAATAAATGCTTCTAAAAATGCTACCACAAATGCACTAGCGTTTGCCACAATGCACGAGCATATCTGCACGAACACTTAGTAGCTTTTGACGATAATTTTAAAATGTACAAAATATAGGCAAACCAACATAAGTATTTAAGATTTAACGGCTCTGACTGGTGATGGTGCTTCTTGGAAGCACTAGCGTAAGCGATACCCTTAAAATATGTTCTACGATTGTATACACGAACAGTACACACACATACAGTATGCGTGTATACACGAACAGTATATATTAAAGAAGAATGATAAATTACAAGATTACAACATGCGCATGATTTCCTGTTAGATGACGTAGTTGGTGCTTTTCAAAAGGTTGCCAAGTCAATGTTTCCTTAAGCCACTATAATTTTATTCAAAATAATGTATGCAATTTTGTGCCAGCCCTGCAACAGCTCAAAGTTACTAACCAATAAGAGCTCAGTTAGTGACTTCATTGGTGACACTAGCGCAGAAAATTTCAACTTTACGGCTTTTTAAACACTGAGAAAAAATTAGGTTGTAATTCTTTATTGATTTTTACATCAAATTTATTGGCCTATTGAATCGGTAATGGTGGACGTTTTCGGACAAAGTAACTAGTGTTTTATTAGCTATTTCAATCGGCTTTCATTTTTATATTTGCTACTTCAGTTAAGGTTTAGAAGCGTAAATACAGAAAAATCTTTTTTTGAAATCTTTTCTAAATCTTTATAGATATACCAAAAAAGTACACCCGAATATACCTGAAATTTTTATGAAATCTTAATATAGATATTATAGAGTAATGTTGTTCCAAAAACTAGAGACTTGCATATGAGACTTTTATATCAGTTTTTCTAACTTTACACCTTTCTCAAATTTCCTAATATATATTTCTGTATGATTTGGCTGTAATTTACTTCCGAAACCATTTGTTATTAAATTAAAATGCTAATAAAGTAGTCGTTGTCAATGTTTTGAAATTAAAGTAAAAATTTTTAATGAATTTTGAAATTTTAATGCACTTTGAATTTATTTTTAGTGCATTTTGAACTTTTAAAATTAGGCGTATAGCGCCCATTGTTTTAAAAATAGCTGCCTTATTTTTGCAGACCTAACAGCCTATAGCCTTTCTTTTAAATCAGCATACGTTCTTTGTGGATTAGACTATTCGATTTGGAAGATATAAGCTTTCCGACGACTAAAAAGTTTTATCGGTAAAATTGGTCTTATAATTATAACAAAATAAAGCGTCCACAGCGTTAAAAATATCTGTATAGTTTTTACATAATTTATAGTCTACATCCTTGGCTATAACTAATTAATACATTTTTGTAGATCAGACTGTTAGTTTAAAAGATTTGGGTTTCTTCGAAAACTTGAGAATTTTATTGGTAAAATTAGTCTTATATAACAACATATATTACCCACTGTGTTAAATTGGTGCCTAATTTTGTACAGACATTAAAGCCTTTATCCTTGCCTATAATGCATCCATAAATTTTTTTATAGATCAGACTATTAAATTGAAAGATATAAGCTGTCCGATGACTAAAGAGTTTTATCGGTAAAATTGTTTTTATATAATAGCATATAGCGCTCACTGTGTTAATAATAGCTGCCACACCTCGTCGCCTACAATCTTCCCTAAAACTCATCCTTACATATTTTGTTATTTTGTCGCTCAGACTATTAGTTTGGAAGATATACTTTTTTCGCCGCTAGATTGGCTTTTTTCCCCAGTGTCTGCCATTAGCCCATTTGGGAATACGTCTATGTATCATCTCCGCCCATCCATATCGAACCATATGTTAAATATATTTTCAGTTTTAGTACTGAGAATTTGAATAATTTCCAGCACTGAAATAAGCATTTTGTGAAAACGGAAACTATTGCTTCTAATCGGGTCATTGCGAACAAAAGTCATGTATTAATAAAGCGCAATTGCAAGAAATTCCATTTTGTTGTCTCGCTTACAAAAATGCTTCTAGCAAGCACATATTTTTGCTGGGACATAACTCAAAGTTAAATCGGACATCCAAGTAAAGTAAAGTATTTAAAGCGAAATAGGTTTCCATAACTAAAAACGCCTTTATATATGCGTGATTATCATTTACAATGCTTTTCTCGTGTATAATGTATAGTAAAATGTTTAATTAAAATAAACGCAAAATTTTAATTAAAATCTGCTTTAGCGTTATTTGATATATTATAAATGAATGTACATACGTTTTCTTTGTGTAAGTTTGTCTATTACGTGTAAAACTGAAGAACGAAAATACTGTTTATGCTCTCTTCATACAAAATGACCTGTCCGTAATGCTTGCTGTTGATTTTCCACATTAACCTTTATGTACGCACCTAGGTACCCGGGAACCTTTGCCGTTTTCAAGCAAAATTTTATCATTGAAATTGATAATCTGCATATCTGAAACTTCTTGAGAACTACTAACTTTATATTTACTAACTCTATATTTAGTATTTTTACAGCCGTACTGAAAAATGTGTTTTTTATATTTTATGTGAGAGATCAATTTACTCTTAACACCCTTAAATACGCACCAAGGTATCGAAAAAGGTAGAAATGAAGAGAGAGAGAGCATTATCAATTTAGAAAGTTCTGATTTGGTGTCAAAATATTTTGATTCTGTCACACTGTGCGTTGATATATTTCCCAAGAAAGTATTAGGTAGGTCGTATTTTAGTATTTATAATTATTTGAAATTGACATAATTTTTAACATTATCGGTCGATCTGGTTAAAATTTGTTTTATTTGAAAGAAGAGTTAGCCTAATTTTCGCTTATGTATAAATCTTTGTAAAGAATTATTTTAATGTATACTAGTTTTTGATTTTTCTATAGGAGCCCAAACCAAAATTTGATTTCGTCTTGCGATTATCTAAAATTTTTTTAAAGAGTAGATATATAGTGCTTTCAAACCGTATACTCACTTTTTATGGTGTATTTTTTTTCGCAAAAATCATTCCCATAATAACCGTGAAAGCAAATGTAAAACTATCATATGAATCCTACCTTCTCATATTTTTATTACTCAAATTTGTAAAGTTAAAAAAAGACCGTGGATATATGTACATTCAAAATGAGAATGACGCATATAGAAAAACAAGATGCACCTAAGTTATGGAATTATTTATATAAAAAATACTGAGACCCCTATAAATATACTACAAATCTTCAGAGGCCTTGTCATTGTGTTTATAATTATTTATTTAATTCTATACTGGAACACCATTTTACATTTAAGTAATTTTCAATCGAATATTTGTTGTAATTTTAGAAGCTAACAGTACACAAAAAAACTCTACAGCCATATGTCTAAAATCATTTCAATATCTAGCTGTTGTCCCTTTGTCTCATTTTATAATTGAAAAGGGTAAATTTGTAGCTAATTTCTTTTAAAGACATTTGTCAGTTGGAATCGTTTACTTTTTTTTAAAGCCTTGGGCTTAAAGGTTTAAATGCTATTTTGCAAATTTGTATAGACAAAAAATTTACCCTTAACAAAATTTATTGTATTAATGTCAACTTTCATTGATAATAGAATTTAGAAGATATCCTTGATGTGTGAGTGGATTAAAGTGCGTATTTGCTATAAGTTGTATTGGACTTTTATTGGACTTTTATAGAAAACAAATTTATATAGAAATTTAAGGAATTTCAAATGTGTGTTTGAAAGAACAGGATATTTAAGGAAGGTTAAATAGTTTCATAATTTCAATATAAATGAAATTTCACAAAATTGCTTCATTCTGCTGATTTGATTTAAGTCTAAACTTTTTTAATATGTAGCATGTTTTTCATTTGCTGGCAACTTGTACAAAAATTTTCTAGATCAAAACATAAAAGTTTTCTTTTCAAATATGCGACTTTTTAAAGTATAGTACACTTTGCCGAAAATTAGCAACAGTTTTGCTAAAATTTTGACTTATCCAATAGTGTGACCACAAATTTCGTCAGTCAAAAGTCAACCACAAAAATCTTTGTGGTTGAGTGACAGTCAGCGGCCATGTTGGTTTTTGACTGATAATGTGTACCAAAAAGAATAAACTTTATACCTTGGAAGCGGAAATGAATTTTTGTTTTAAGAAATTGATGTATTTTTATGAAGTGTAAGGTTGTCTGTGTGAGATGTTAAGACAAAGTCGTACGAGGCGTTGTTACATAATAAAAAATTTTATTATTAAATTAAAACAATTCATTGTAAACAATTTTTGTTATCAATAAAACGCATTCAATTTTGTTATTTTCCATGTTTGTGTGTCAATTGTTTTTCTTAAATAATGGTTTGAGTGTCAAACATGATTGATTGTCTGGTCAGTCAAAAGTATCCTTCAAAGATGATGAATTTTTGACTGTCACTCATGTTCGACAATGTGTGATACATTTATTTGTTCTTACTGGCTTTTGAAAAGCTAAATTTTATTTCAAGGGTAGAATTGCACTCATCATTGTGTTTGTCATTATTATGTTAGTGGTAATAATTTTGTTCTTTTAATTTATTTTTGCTATTACTTTAGTGAACTGAAACCAAGACATATTTTGATAGCATATTTTTCATCTAACTACTATAAGAAAATTAATTTATTTTACAAGAGCAAAAGTAATAACGAATCTAAAAAATATATATAAATACTTCAGAGTAAAAGAAAAGAAAAAAAATTGTTGTAGTATTTATTAAAGAATGCTTATGAAACACAATGAAATTGCTTTATAAGCTTTATTCAAAAAGTTTCATACACCCTCATGGTATTCACATAAACATAAGCACAAAGAAAAAGTCGTACACATGCATGTGTTACAGAACATGGACCGATTTTTATTTCAATAATTTAATGAAATCTATAGAAAATTTGAATAGTAAAGTACATAGTGGTGTTTGGGTAAAATATTTTATATGTAACTAGTATTAACCCATAAGGTATAAAAGAGATGAAAAAGGGAATATTTTGTTCACAAAAGCAATAAACAGCTTCTACATCTCTGATTAGAATTGTCTGCATTTCAGTTCATTGATTTCCAAAAGGCTTTCGATCTAATTAATCACCAAAGCATATGGGAAAAGATGGGCAGAAAAGGCGTACCTGACAAGATTTGTAACCTTATCAAGGCACAGTATCAGCGTTTTGAATGCAGCGTAAAACAGGGCAACAAACTTTGGCCTCCTATATCTGTTAAGTCCGGAGTGAGGCAAGGATGAGTCTTGTCACCATTACTGTTACTCATAGTCATTGATGAAATTTTAATCGGGGTAATTGACAACAACCATCATCGCGGAGTATTGTGGCACCAACTACGCATGTAACATATGAATGACCAAGTAAGTATATGCTGATGACGTCTTCTTAATATCTAAACGTCAGTCTGATATTCAGAGTAAAATAAACAACATAGATAATATATCGAGTAAATATGGCCTAAGGTGAATGCCGACAAAACCAAATCGGACATAACATCGAATCAGTTACAGACTTCCCCTACCTAGGCAGCCACATTACACCAGATGGAGGTGCGCGTGTTGATATAAAACACAGAATTAAGAAGGCTATAACTGCTTTTGCTGGCCCATATAAGATTTGGCGAAGTAATCAAATCAGCACCAAACCAAAAATACGTCTCTTCAAAAGCAACATCCTCTCTGTGTTGCTTTATGGATTTGAAACTTGGCTCACATCTGTTGAAATCAACAGCAAGTTGCAAACCTTTGCCAACAGATCGCTGCGTAATATTCTCCGCATATGGTGGCCACACAACTAAGTATCAAACGCAGAGTTATACCGTAAAAGCAATATAAGGCCTCTTGCTATTGAAATTCGTGAAAGGAAATGGAGATGGATAGGATATGTGTTACGCAAGCCACCTAATGATATATGTAGAGAAGTCTTTGATTGGCGTCCTCAAGAAACGCGAAGAAGAGGCAAACCCCGAGGTAGCTGTAAACGAGGTATTGAAGAGGAGATAAGCCTACATCCAGGAAATTTATCATGGAATAGAATAAAACCCTTAAGTACAAATAGAAATGATTGGAAAAATTTTGTATTGGCACTATGCGCCCACGATTTGGCGTAAAAGCAATAAATGATAATAATAATAATTGCAAATTTAATATATTTCAGTACGACACAATCGCCCGTAATTTATATGTAAATAGTATCATTAAGGTTCACAGAAACATGATCCAAATATCACTGGCTATATTATAAAAAATTTGTTTAAAAAAAACTACACAGTATATCGTCACCGAAATTGCAAAAAGCACTATCTAAGATTTCAAAAGTTTTACAGGAGAATCATAAAACTTGTTTAAATGAAAACTATATTTACAATTAGTGCCAAGTCTTACAATGCAAGTAAAAAAGGGCCTACAAATTTATATATCTACTGTAAAATTTTGCACTAATTGTTAATTATTTTCTCATATAAACAAGTTTTATGCTTCCCCTGCTAAACTTTTAAAATGTTAGATAGGGATTTTTGAATTTTCTGTGACGATATGTACCTATAATGCAATTATAACACTATGCAACAAGACAAATGTCAAGGAGTACAACTATATTTTTTATGTGTTATGGCCCAATAACTACAAAAAACTGTTTAAACATGTACAAAAACAATAGCTTGATTTATCGTAGGCGGAGCTTACGTGCAAGCAAAACCAAAAATAAAAATAAGATATAGAAAAATTTGAATAAATAATCAGAAGGTGAAATTTTGGCTCACTATATTGATAAAAGAACTAATATACTCATATTCTATTTCCTCATAAAATTTGGTTAAATAGCTGATGTTTCGTTAATACTAGTAACCACGATCCAACGTGGTAAAAGCGAACAAAGCGGCTGTCGAAATTAGTAGTACTAATCCCTTCTGCTAGTCTGATTAGATATTCTAATATTCCACTCTTAAAATTAATTTGAATTTATATTAATTCAATTATTGAACTTAAGCCGAATAATAATAAATTTCGACTTATAAAAAAAATAGATGGCAAAAAATTTCCTAAAAATTTTGTTAAAAATCATAAAATATTTTTTTAAGAAAAAATACGTAAATACGATTGTGGTGGTAAGTTTTACCCCAGTGTTTGCATTTCTGGGATCAGGATAATCCAATCTTCGTCAAAATACGACGATATAGGAGGATACTAAAAAACTAAATTGCTAGTTCGAAATTGAAAGAAATAATTAAAACAAAAAATTAGGTCGCGGTAAAATTCACCGCCACCTCCATAGTTAAGGGTTAAAACGATATGAAGTTTTATTATCATAAGACTTGGTGGAAAAAGTAGTTGCAAAGAGATCCGCAGCCATATTGCTAATCGATGTATCATTATCAGCTCTATATGAGCCATATTTCAACTGCTTAAGATAATCAGAAGTTTGGCATTTAGAATTTATAAACTTGTTAAAATATTTTGGACTGGATTTCATCTGTGATTTTAAACGATTTAGATAGTTGTTATAAGCCAATTTATTGGCGATGTTGTATTGAGATCATGCAATAGCATAGTTACTAAAATCTGCCGATAATCCAGTCCTTAATGGGCATAATACTTAATTATATTTGAAGTCGAGGAGTTATTTGCGGATTGTAAAATTTACATATCTAAAGTAGGGTAGTGAAGGTCTTCAGGATAAGTGACAGGAAGTGAATTGCACAAATAGATATCCGCTGGGTAATTGACAAAAGCGAGGTCCAGAAGTTTACCAGATGCATCAGTTATATAATTTTTTTGAAAGAAACCACAGCAATGCAGAGATTCAATAAATTCGTTGGCTATAGTGGCTAGTAGATAATTACATTTCGAAAATTTATTCCACATTACATGGGGAAGATTAAAGTCTTCAAGTACTACCAGAAGATTAGATGGATCTGTTTAATGCAGAACGAGGTTAATTACGGAAATGTGAGTATTGTAAATGAGACTAGGTGAGCTTAGTGGAATATAAGAACAGGTGATAAACCATCAATCAATCCGAACTATAATCGCAAGAAATTCATAATCATCATCATCATCATCATTGGGAGAAGTCTTTATATGTTCACAGTGAAAATAGTCCAAAACAGCAATAAGAACTCCACCACCAAGTTTGTTTATTCGATCATTTCTAAATATTTGATACTTCGAACATAACATTTCATTGTTGTGAATAAGTTTTTGATCATTCAACCAGGCTTCGGAGAAAATAATATTGTGATAGTGACACTGAAAACTATAGGCAAAGAGATTGGTTAATTACATTTTGAGACCTCGCACATTTTGATATACAATATTTATGACATTATCTGCATACAATTTTAATAATTTTTTGAAATATTATTTTGAGATAAATGAACAATATCAGAGTGAGAAGAATTTCTGTATTCATATTCACGTATAATTGCATTAGGTGGCCAAAAATCTTGGCTTACAATAGCATCAAAATTTTCCTCAGGAACAATAATTTTGAACAATAATTTTTGCAAGATGATGCATTTAAATATTGAAAACGGTAATTCCTATATCATAACGAATCTTGTTATTTATATAATAATCAACATTATCTGTAGTGATAGCACTTTAAGACCGGTGCATTATTTATAGTATGATTTTGATTTGGTACACCAATTAGTTACTGATGAGCCTAAAATAGATGATGTAGTTTGAAAATTTTGTTTATGAGATGATGAGGAGTTATTAGTAGAGTAAGAAGAGAGATGAGATGAGGCAGCAGAATTATACTTTTCGGTGAATTATGACTGTGAGAGAGACAAAGTTGGAGAGGAAGAAGTAGGAATAGCTAGTGCATTATCGGCGACGATATTGACATCCATTGGTTTATGAATGGTATGCATTAAAAAGATGGTATGCATTTATGAGAGAGAGGGAGAGAGAGAGAAAGAGTTATTCTATTAGTAGAAGCAAAATCTTCAAACACACATGCATATTTTTTAAATTTATTGTTTTAACTGTAAGCCATACATGCATACGTACTACTTCTGCACGTAGTAGTAGAAAATGTAGGCGCTTATAGTTCCCAAATAACTGAACCAATTTCAGCAAAATATAGCATTTGTACATCTGCAAATATATATCTTTAAAATTTTATAAATTTTGGCAAATTCGGTGCACAAACTGCAGCACAAAAATGGTCTCGCCTATTACATACATAAAAGTACATAGATAGATAATATAAAAAATTTTAGCACATTGAAAACATCTGATATGAAAATTTTTTAACTTTACCATGATGGGTTAATACAAAAAATGTGTTTTGTTCTTATTTCGTTGTTAATTCAATACAACAATAATAATGAAATACAATACACAATACATGAACCCAAAGGTATGAGCAAAATAGAATAAAATAACAAAAAAATTAATTTGTCTATAGTCGACAAACAACAACAATAGCAACAAGCAAAACAATATTATACCCCGGAGTATTGTTAGCGTTTATATTTGTGGATATCGCCAAAAATATTGTAGCTCTGCTGTTTGTTATTTCAGTTTTAATATTTGTTGCATAAATTTTGTAAATTTCCATCTAAAAGAACAAAACATTTTACACACATTATTTAAGGCAAAATTCATTGTATTAAAGTCCTTTTTGTTTCACATTTTCTTTGTAGCCAAAATAAATAGCCATTTTTTGTAAGTATGTATGCTTGTATATGTGTATTCTATTAAGTTTTTCGTTAGCAAATAATGGAAAAAATGTTATTTTCAGCGTACTTGTGGCTTAACACTGATAATGGCATTTCAAAGTGGACTCACAAATTTAAAGCCCCAAAGTATTTTACATATATTTAGTTCTTTTTTTCCTCTTACTGGCAACAAGGCACTAAATAAACAAACAAACAAACTGAACGAACGAACCCAGCATCTGTATTACCTTTATTACGAGCACGTTTTACATTTCTTCAAAAGGTCTGCAGAGATTATTATTTGAATTGGTGAGGGTGGTGGTTGCTTTTTTTGGTTGATTATTTCCAAATTTAATGTTGGTGGTACATGTTAACGTGTGCATAATTGTTAGATAAAGTTTTTGTTATTTTACAAATACATTCACATTTCAATTATATATAAGAGTGTTTGCTTAGGAACTTTGCACTGTTGTCTAGTTATTTATATTCTAATTTTTTGTTGTTGTTTCTATTTCACTTAAACAACACGTTTAGAGATTTTTAATAAGCTGCTTTATTTCTAAACAAATAAGAAAGTAACAAAAACTTCAGCGTCCTTTAAAACCAAACTTGTATTCCTATTTATGTATGTATGCAGAAATGTATGTAAGTGTATAATAGATTTTGTTTGGGCAAATTGCTTTAACATTCAACAACTACCAAAGGCGAAAATAAATTCTCTGCAGACAAAAGTGTTGATAATTGTAAATTAATAAAAAAAAAATAAAAGTACATAATTCTGTTTTGACGTTTATTAGGGTCAACTTTTCATCTTTTTTTAAATATAACACTCCGCAACAATAAAAATGCTTTAGAGATAAAAATAGGTGATCCTTATATATATTAATCTGCTGAAATCAGACTTCATGATAAAAATATCTGATAAGTTCTAGTGAATGGCCCGTCTGATTTTCCACAAAAATATGGGATTGAACTGCCAAGATTTTCAACAATAAAAAAATTTTGAAATACAGGAAATATATGATAATCGAAATTTTGGTGAAAAGGGGCACATTACCCTATCGATTTTCGAAAAAATGGGACCAGTCTGCAAGCAAGCCCTTCCAAATACCAAACTAGTTTTGAAATTTGGTCCATAAATGGAAAAGTTAAGCGATAATCAATAGCAATGCAATAGGCCTACTGATTTTCGTTTCGTGGCAGTTTGGTAGCAAAGCCTTTCGAGCAAGAAGAGAATTTTGAAAATCGGTCTATATATGAAGGAGTTATGCTATAATCAATATTTTGAAGAAGAGAAGTCCCTCAAACAAAAAAGGATTTTGAAAATCAGTGCATAACTTCCTTTTTTTTAAGCCGGTTAAAAAGGACATATCTTCCTGCTACAAGTGCTTCTAAAATGTCAAAGTAGCCTTTAACCGTATATATCATGCAAAGGTTTATTTTAATTTTTTTATCCTTAATTGTAATAAACTGACTTTAAAAAAGAGATGCGGATAAGAAAATTAAAGAAAATTCAAACTTTCTAATTCGGTCTATAAATGGCGGAGTTCTGAGGTAGCTGCGTGAGCAGCATTTTCTTCATTTTGAAGTCGTTAAAATGTTAATTTACTTTATTATATTACAAATTATGCTCAAGACTTTCTAGCTAATTTAAAATTCCCATCTAAAATAATTTAAAATTCACATCTTCTATACACACAATTTGTTTGCCCTTATTAAATTATAATCAAAATTCGATATTTTATTTATCCCCATATATGCATAAATGCTTTAAGCCGAAAATTAAATTGCAGTGAAAAGAACGCCCGCTATTATTTTGCTTTCAAAAATCTTTACAATTAGACTGGCATAGCTAATAAAAATAAAAAATCTAAAAAACTAACAATAGCAGTAAATATTTCAAAATGTAATAAACCTTAAATGAAAAATTCGCCTGGCGTCTACACTATATTTATTTAATAAAAAATCAATTTTAAAACACAGCATGTAGCATAGAGTGCAGGTTTTTTCTTTAACAATAACAACACGTGTATTAGTTATATTAAGAACAAAAAAAAAACAGTAACGATAGCATAGCTGAGGCAAAATAAAAAGAACACCCTTTAAGTATGCTTTAAGTTTTACTTGCGACAAACATCCTGCTGCTTGCTTGTCACCAAATGTTTAATGACAAAAGATGAAATATAATTTTTGTTTGCTTTCTTGTACTTTGTTCATAAATAAATAAAAATTTTATCGACAGCAAATATTTTTAAACAGCAAAAGTAATGAATGAAAGGCGTGTAAAGTGAAAATGAACCCCTTAGCTTGTTTGTTCGTTCATAAGGGTTTCATAAAAATATGTTTTTTCCTTCGCAATACGATTATTTATCTTATGATCTTTATTAAAAATAAAGTAAAATCTGATTGGAGTTGTTGTTTGGATAGAAAAAAGAAAATCACCACTGTGTTTTTAATTCAATGGGTATATTCCGTTAAGCAACCACTATTGTGCCTATTACAGATATATCATTAAGAACTCTCATACCATTTTTGACTGTTTAGTTTTACAATTTAATGTATAAGTTGCCATTAGTAATGGACTTTTTCCTTTCTTTTTTTTCCAATTTGGTTTTACTAAAAGTGGTGGTTTTATTGTATTTTCTTTTTGTAAAATGAATCTTTTTGTGGCGGGTTTTTTTTTCAATTTGTTTATTTTCGCAATACATATTTTAAGGTTTTGACATTAAAGTAGTATAATTATAAAGCGCAAGATTTGTGTTTAATTATAAGGCACAGCAATGGTGAAATAAATAAACATGTAATCTGACTAGAATCGGTGGAAGAAATCTGGCAAATATTAAATTCAATAAACAAAATAAGAGCAGACAGTGAAAAGATGATGTAAATATTACAGACATTTTTTCCTCCATTTATAAAAGTTCTCATAGTGTGCGAAATTTGATAGGCAGTTTGGATTTATTTCAAATTCATTCATTGAAAGAGAGAGAGCATAAACTAAAATTAAAATTGCATACAAAAATATTTTTTCAGATCAAACGCGCAACCAGCTTTTTGCTGTTTTGGAAGAGGGTGGGGCGAGGTTTTGGCACCGCACACTTGGTTAATTGGCACCAATTTGTGAGATTAATTCAGCCAAGCACTCTAATGAACCAACTTTATTTTTATAAAGCGGTCGTCTTCACATATTTCGTAACGCAATTTTTTTATTATCGAGAAAAATTAATGTGGAAAGATAAAATTCTATATTTCGGGCCTTTCGAGTACCTATGTTATATTTTTTCCGGATCATGCGTAAAAATATTGTACGAGGTTGAAGAGATATAATACTCAAAATATTTTTCTAAGAAGTGTGCATTTGGTTGCTTTCATAAGCGCTCATAAAACTTGTTTTTCCAAAGAGGGGCAAAAAATTGTAGATGCGTTACAAAAATACCTGGTTTAGATAGTTCCATTATAAAAATATAATAGCACAGACCAACAAATTGGAACTTTTATTTTTCGTTTTGAGCAAAACTAAAATTTTTCCAAAGTGCTAAAAACTACTGTGTCCTTTGTCCTATCACTATCTTACGGTAAATGGAACTGACACAAAAAAAGTTACGCGACCGGTCCCCTGGTGGTAGGGACCAGTCCGAGTTCTAACACTTCCTATAAAACAGACCAGTCACTTTTACATGGAGATGGCCTAGGATGGGGTTAATTGATACTTTCTATGCACTTTGTGACTTGTCACTGAACTATCTTATGGAGACCCAATCGGTGTAGAATAATATAAATTATATATAAATATTATTCCAACATATAACTGTAATAATTGATTAATAATTGGAAGTTTTTTTACTTTTTTATTGTTACAAATGCAAGTAGAAACTGTATTTTATTTTTAAGCGGAGTATTTGATGGGATTGGAACTGACAACCTCCAGCATGACAGGCTGCCACACTATCCACTCCACCACATGTGCATTTATATTTCAAAATTATAAATACCAGTTAAGCTGAAGTTAATATATAAATATAGTTACAGGAATGGTTTCTGAGTGGTATAGCTGTCTCATTGGAGGTATACAATTAAAATTATTTAGATACTATGTGATAGGTCGTGCTTGATCCAGCTGCATCGAATTTGTTCAGTGCCGCTTACTACAAAACTAGCCGGAGTCCCAAATAATTGACTGAAAATTGTTAATATGTGACCATTTACACGATATATCTTTTCTCAACATTCACTACTTCTTACTTTTGATAACCCTCCCATTCTCGCAAGTCATAGGATGAGTACTTTTGGATAATTTGTTACAAAATTTTACGCAGGGTATGCACACATAATGATCTTATTCATAATGATGATTTGAAAGTAGTTTTATCATGCATCTGTTGGTATTTTGTTGGTCGATTTTGGACTTGCTGTTCGCGAGTTAAGGTGGATTATACTGGTGTACATATTAGTTTTTGAAGTTTTAAATTTTTTTATGATTATTAAGAAATTGTGGTGGATACTAGTGAGAAGGAATATAATGCTTACTTTGTCATATTCAGTTAAATAAAGGAAATAAAAATTCATCCGCGGCTTCATTAATTTTAGTCGTGGTGTATGCTTTTTGTCAAAGATATTACATTAACTAAGCTCAAGTTAGCTTAATTCAAATTCAGCTGCCATTACACTGTCTGCATTTTCATCTGTTAAAGTAAAATATCATGTGTAATATACAATTTTTTTTTTCATCTGAGCTTAGTTAAAAATATAACATATTCTATTTTCATCTAATATACAATATCAGTTTCAAATGTCATATATGAAAGTCAGCTGTTACTATCAGATGAAAATGCAGACAGTGTAAAGGCGACTTTAAAAAGGAATTTCAAAGCATGGAAAACATAGAAGCCTGACTCTTGGTAAATAGTTGTCAGAAAGCTAAGTCGGTTGTCGAAAAAACCTAAGTCTAAGATTGTATTAGTATAACATTTTGTATTAGTATCGATATAAATAAAGATTCCCAACACCACCAAAACTATACGTACACAGAACAACAATTTGTAAATACGATTCATTTTTTTATAGCAACTAAGCAATTAATTGATTTTGAACCTACAACGATGTTTGTTAATACAATTACGCAATTGTAAGTTGAAGGAAACTCAGAAAAAAATTTAAAAAATTTTTTTGTTGATTTTAAATTTATTTAAATTAAGATTATTGTTATATCAACAATGTGAACTGTTCATTTTCCGAACAAATTTTAACTGTCATAATTGTTGTATTAACAATATTTTTTTATACAATCACAATCCTCGAAACGACTTTTTGATTTTCTGCGTAACACATTAAATATCTTTGGACGGAATCGAACCAGCGTTCTCTGGACTAATAGACTAACGTTTTTACCTATCAGCTACAGAGCAATTCGTTATTAAATATGCAAATAATAAATACACACAAAACGTGATTTGCTTTGTTTCAACTACGTGTGTGCATTCATTTGTTATATTAACAATGGTGATGGTTAATTTTTTTCATAATACATAACAAAAAAATGTGGTTAGTTCAATTTGTTGAAACAAATTTCTTGATTTGCTCTGTTTCATTTACCTATGTGCATTTATTTGTTATGTCAACAATTATGATTGCTAATTTTTTTTACAATACATAACCAAAAATGAGGTTGGTTTAGTTTGTTGAAAAAAATTTCTGTGGTTGTCGTATCAATAACTCAATTGGTTATATTAACAAAATATATGTTTGAATTTAAATTACATATTAACAATTGAAATTGTTAGTGTCAGTTTGATGGTTTTTATTTTGTGTAGTTGTACAAAAAAGTATTTTGCATAATTTATATTTTTTAAACACGACATTTTAATTGTTGTATACATTTAATTTTGCATTAATTAATGAAAATTTGAATTTAGAATCATTTTTAATGCATTTGAACTTTAAAAATTTTGATTCGCTAAAAATTTTTTTCCAATTTTTCTGTTTGGTACTAAAAAAACTTATCCCAAATAGTAACATAAATGCAATACTGTTGAGTGAAAAAAAATGGTTGAAAGCTTTGATAAATTTACCCACACAAATGTCAACAAAACTAAATCGTTTTTTAAGATTACAGCAAGAAGAAACACAAAATTTATTACAAAACAAATGAAAATATTAAATTGTATAAAAAAACTGTTTGTGTGTGTAATAAGGAGAGCGCATGTGTTGAATTGCATCGCTCAAGTTTGTTGAATACACAAGACCTATACGTGTACGAGAGTTGTAAATTTCTTACAGACAAGCCGAGAGTTGGTTATCTACGTATTTATCTAAGTTTTAAAGCACAACAATGAAAAAAAACATAGACAAATGTTTTGATGGCATAAGGGTTGAACTATACACCATGATCATTTGGCAATCAATCACGATGTCATCATCACAGCTCTTTCCTTCGTGTGAGGGCGGTGAAGTCAAATAAGTAATAAAGTAAGCAAAAGTGTGGAGTTTTCTTAACTTACCTCACGCTAGCAATTGCAACGCTTTTGGTTGCTGAAAAGTTATTTACGCTAGTCCATCCTCAAGTATTTGATATCAATAAAATATTTTGCCAATTGCTTGTTGACTTCTTCAGGTGCTGTCGTAATAATATCGTTAACTTTTGCATGAAATATAGATAATTACATTTAATATGAATCTAAGAATGCAGGTTCTTATTTGTACATCATATACGGAATGTATCTGGATCCGACAGCAAACTTAAAAGTCATGCCCTGGGCTTGTTTGAAGTCCCGTTCAAACTATAACTATCGTGATTGTACTGCCATGGCAGTTCATTTTTTGAGAAATCGTGCCAGTTATAGTTATTGTCGCACTCTCAAGCCAAATTTCATATTGGAACTTTGCTGTCGTGACAGCAACTATCGTATGGTGAATGGAGTACCGACATTTGTTTTGATTCGATGTATGTAAATAAAATTATATTTTAAGCCAAAATATCTGAACATAGTGGACACCAACATATATTTACGTGTATCGTCGTTTTGAAATTTTACATCTGGCATTAATTTTATGGGAATAGATTTTCCCTTCATTTGCACATAGTTATAATGACTCGTCATAGAAAATCTTGTAGTCCTTACGATTAAGGTATAATGTGTGTTAAATTTTTTTCATGTAAAACACCACGATAAACATTTTTGGGAAATATTTTAGCCATCTAGTTATTCGTTGTATGTGCGTTTTTGTTAATTTCTTAAAAAATTGGCAAAAACATCCCCTTAAACGGACTGAAATGTTCCAAACAAATTTTCCTCGTGCTGTTCTTCATAAGAGTGCTAAACATATCAAAAACCTTAAAAGTAAGGTCTACAAGGTATCCTATATCGAATACTAATTATAAATATGTAAGAAATTAATAATTAAAAACATTTTAAGTTTTGGAGCTTTGGTGTCCTTGAAGTCCTATAGTAGATTTTTATGGCAAATATTTTTGTTGATCAATTTAGTGCGCTATATCACCGCTGAAAATTAGTTTTTTTCCCCTTTTTAAAAAAGGCATAAGAATACTCATACAACGAAGAGTTAGAGCGTTAACTTGTTCCACAAAAATGTTTTTCGTGCTGTTTTACATAAAAGTGCTACACGTATTTTATTCCCTAAATACAAGGCTAACAAGATTTCGTATCCCGAGTAACTAAAAGTGTGGATTTAGCATGGGCTTTTAATTTGTTTGTTTTTTGTATTTTTTTTTTGGACTTAGCATATTTGCTTAGAATTGCATAACAACAGAAAAAAAATCTGCGTAAAGGTATATTTTTTTTGTAAATGATGTATTTTGAGTTATACTAGCATATTACACTTAAATCAAAATTTTCATAAAAAGTGGACTTGCCAAGTTTGCTCACTAAGCCAACGATATCTAAAAAACTAACACCGCTCATTTCATATATTAAAGCGGAGGTGATATCTTGAAAATATGTGTATGTGCATATTTTTAACAATAATAAATTAATATTTTCTTTGTTAACTCTGCGTGTTAAAACATGATTAAGGTGGTGCCTGGAAGCAAGTGAAGCTTTTGCGGCTAAACTTTTCTGTGGAATCATGAAAAAGATCTATAAATACTTTTTAACTAAATTTGTCTTTTTTTAATTTACGAATATTTAAATTCATTTTTACAAAAATTTTTACTCAAAAATCATATATGTGTAAATTATTAATATTTTTTTTTGCTTTAACAAAAAGGGTAGCGGATTTGCTCACATAGTCATGTTAAACCAAATACCACGAATGTGGTTCTTTATAATCTTGGGGGATATTTAAAAGTCTAACTCATATCCCAATTTTTACTACATGTAGAATGGTATGGTTTTTATTATTATTGTATAAATTTAACATAATACAACCATTTGTCATGCAATTATGCCAGTTAAACATTTCCCAATAGACTTGTACAACAAAAACGTGTCTAAAGCAACAAAAATGACTACATTTAACCTATACACATACATATCATACATATATAAACATATTCATACATTTATAAACGACAATCCTTCTACTGTCTTAGCACTCCATTCCAAACATTTATTTTAGTGGTTATGGGTCTATGAAAATAACAAAGATGTGGGGCTTGCATGGGGGGAACTACGAGTCTTTTTGCATAAAGCGGATATGAAATTTATTCATTTGTTAAAACGACAACAAACGTTTAAGCTTAAATTCGCTATAACAATTGAAAAAAGCGAAACAATTTTATTAAATTTTCCGATAACAATTTTAAAGCTTCATACAAACGAAAGGTGTGTGAGTCGTAGCATGATTTTCCTGATGCTTGAGCGCTTTGTATTTCATATTATAACTTTCTTTTTTATATCTTAAATTTTGTGGCTCTTTAAAGGTTGTACGCTAAATAAACTTCTTTTGTTTCAAATGTTTTTAATATTATACACCATTCGTTTGTTTCGGCTGTGTATGTATTGTGTTACGCGTTTCCTGTTTTCCCCAGCTATTACTTTTTCCTAGCGGTTCGTTTGTTGGTTTATTTATGCAGCTTCCTTTTACTTGGTGGTCTTTTTACTTCGTTTATATTTCTGATGTTTCTGTATACTAAACTTTCCTGCCACTGAAATCTAAAAATGTTTCATAAAATAAATTGAAAAAATGGAGCAAAAAGAAAACATACAACATTTGTATGATTAAAGTTGTTGGCTTTTGAAACCATAATATTTTGGCTTGAAGCTCCCTTAGTAGTATCGAAGGTTTTGGCTCCTACAAATATGCAAATATGCTTTACTTTTTTCTTTCTTTTTATAAAATTTACATGGGTAGTAAGATTAAGAGAATTTTCCACATGTTCTGTTTTAATATTCGCATTACGCTTACTGTTGAATATTTAACAATATGAATTCATTTTTGCTTTTAAAACAAATAAGACTTGAATATGGGTCAAGAGATGTTTCATTTGTAGGAAATTTGTAATTCAGAATACTATGGGATTGGTGTTAAATGGTAATGGTTTAAATTAAAGCAGGAGAATTTTTTTATTTCATCTTTTTCAAATGATGGTAATAGTTTTAGGGATTAATTAAATATTTTAGATGAAAGTTTAAAATGCCGACTCTTTTTCTTCTTTTTTTTTGAACAAGAGAAATGAAAAGAAATGACCTTATTTAAACTCAAGGATATATATTTTTTTAGCATAAAGTTTATCGTGCTCATATAAATGGTTGGAGATGAAATCACAAAAACAGGGTAGCACTGATAAATTTATATGTAATTAAAAATTAACACTTGTTTCAATAGTTAACATTTTTTTTTTTGTTATTTGTAATAGCTTTTTTTTAATTTATTTGCTGGGCGTTATTTCCACTTTGAAAAGGAAATAATTTCCATCAGAAAATGGAAATAAGATCCACGAACATAATATTGCACAGTAAATATTTTTTGCATAGCTGGCCTTCGGCCGAACTTAAGGGTTTCCTTCTCTAGGTATGTCGAATAGTCACTTCGCAGAGTAAATATATTCTGCTTAGCAAACAATTGTTAGTCAGCGAAGTCACCATTCGATATCGCGGCCAAAGGCCGGCTAAGCAAAAAATTTTACTGTGCAAAACTAGTACTTTTCTTAAAAAGAAAAGAAAGTAATGCCCATCAAAATTCTAAATAATAAAAAGTTAAATTTTCTATGAATTTGATTATTTCGAACGTATTTGCGTACGAATCCAAATTAATTATTAGTTTATTTTATCACTTTATTGTGCATATTTATTGACTATCACTTTATTATGAATAAAATCAATTCCTAACTATCGATTTTCGTGAAATAATTTGTGATTTTTAATAAATTTTTTTAAAATAAATATTTTCCAATTTCACAAAATATATTAAATTTTTCGAAATGTTCTCAAGAATTTATGTGCAAAAATCCTAATTAATTTATTGTGGATAGCAACATAGCAACAACCTCTAAGATAGGATAGCCTATCTTAGAGATTGGGTCGATGTTAATCCAACCCGAATACCGTATGAATGAATTTATTAATCTAATGTTGTATTCCTCCAGGTCTGCTACTTCGGGTAGTGACGGTTTTCTCAAATACGACACGTATTTCTAAAAATTGCTGGACATCGATAGAGGAGGTGCTTGACAGTCTCTTTCTCCTCCTCGTTTTGACAACTTCTGCAGAAAACGTTGAAAAGAAGATTTAATTTTCTGTCATGGGCACCAATGAGACAGTGCCCTAATACGAGGAAGCCCTAATATGGTTGCAGATCTTGCAAAATTATACTAGGGCCAGAAAGATCGAGAAACCTCACAAGGATTTCATTTGTCCATCTGGCTTGCGCTTCTCCAAATAGTTGGTGCAGAATTTTTATTTTGCATCTTTTTGGTGGAACACCTACTAACCAGTCGATATTATTTTCATGCAGACGGGCGCTAGCCCTAGCTAGATCGTCCGCGATAGTGTTACCGGGCGCCCCAGCGTGGCCTGGTACCCAGCAGAGCCCTAGGCTTATATGTCTCGTCATCTCATTCAGAGATGCCCGGCATTCTTTAACCAATTCCGATGTTGTGCAAACATTAGAAGGAGCATGTAGTGCAACCTTATTGTCGGTACAAATTCGAATCTCCTGATCGAATACCCTATAATACCTTAACCGACTGGCCGCCCTTTTGATTGCCGATATTTCAGCCAGAGTGATGCTACATTGATTTGGTAGCCTAAAGTTTATACTACGTTGCATTTGTGGGATGTAGATGCCTCCGCCTACTCCAATGCCCGACTTTGACCCGTCGGTGTACATTTCGAGCACATCCTCATATTGGTGCAGGTCACCAATAGTCAGTGTGGTCGGAAAAGATCTAAGATTCACCATAATATCGTCGCATGGAATACGTTACCCCGCTTCCATGCACCTGAGGCATTTAGTCTAACATCTGAGTTCATGGGCAATTGTTTAATCATGAGGTCGGCAGGAAGCCAATGCTGTATGGTTAACAGTACTTTGGATGGAACAGTACGAGCTGCACAGCAGATATTCGAAGAACCTTTTCAATTATTTTAGAGTGTGTGATTTTATTTAAGGAAGTCCACCAGATGACAGCCCCAAACATTAGTATGGGCCTTACCACCATTTCAAAAAGCCAATTGACGTTTTTGGGACTTACGACTCACCAATTTCCGATCGGCCTTTTGCAGGTGTATAGAGCAATAGCAGCTTTGGCTGCCCTAGCTTGAACGTTGGGGTACCATGAAAGCTTGGAGTCCAGAATAACACCGAGGTACTTCACGCTGTCTGATAACCTAAGGCTGACTCCGTTCAGAGTCGGTAACGTGAAAGTCGGTGTCTTGTATTTTCTCGTAAAGAGAAAAATGGATCTTTAAAATAATCAGCCAAACATTTTTTGTCCTCCAATGGAGGATCTATTAGATTTTAGGTCGATGTAACCATGTTTGAAAAGTTTTCAAAACTCGTATGCTTATAGTCAGACTCTCAAACAAAAAATGAGTCAACAACACTAAAACCCTACTTATGGTTTTCCTCATTTGGAGTGAAGTTTTATAAAACAGTTATTCCTCTCTGGCACAGAATTGTTTGTAATATTCTTCCGTTTATTTTGTATATATGTATAAATCACTGTATATTTAAGGATGTGATCATTTTTTTTAACATAGGCCAGGCCAATCATTTTAAAACTAGTTGTAAGTGAACCTAATGTGCTTCAGCTTTTTTTCACTAAATTGTTTTAAAGTGTCGTTTGTTAATTAGTTTTCCTAAAATGCGTTAAATACTTAATTTCAATCTAGGTGTTTTTTTAATTCCTTCTCGTGTGTTGTGTATGTATTTCTTTTCAATTTGTATTTTGACCTACATTTAGCTTTTTTATTGTTTAACAAAAACAATTATACTCTTTAAAAAACATTAACACACTTTATTCCAAATGAAAACGTGTGCCGGGGTTTCCTTTTCTTTGTGCATACAAACACAAATTAGCTAAACTTTAACACAGAAAAATTTTTTGCATTGTTTTTCTTTTTCTCCTTTAATGTTTTTTATTCTCATATAAATTTTTTTCTTATTTTTTGCAAAGTTGTGTGCAGCACATTGCCTTGAAATGTTTAAAATATAAATTTAATTAACAATATTATCTCATACCCTCTTATATGTGGGGGTTTTTAAAAACAACACTAGAACCCTAAAACTTGAAAAAACGAACAAGAAAGTGTCTCATGCATTTAATTTTCGCACACATTTGCAATTTTTCTACGTGCAACTGAATATGTGTTTGTGCACTTTTTCCACAAAAACTAAAACTAATTTTAATTAAATAATTCCAACAGCCATAGAAAAATGTTGTAAAAATGTAATGCGAAAATAAGAAAAACAAAAACGGGTAAGGAAAAACTACGTTCTGGAAAAAAGCTTCAAACTCTTTTAATATATTTTGTTTATTGTTCTTAAGGATACAGTTAAATAATTACAACACGCCCAAATAATCAAGGACATTCTATGCTCACACATACCAATTTCGCAGTGATACAGTGCACTAAAAAAAAAAAAGAAACATGTAATTGAAACATTTTGACAGCCATAAAATTTGGCTATTGCATAGCATCTTAATTGTCTCAGATTTACGCATAATTCAAAATTAGATTGAAAACAAAACTCAAGACATTTCTATTAAAAGTCATAGCTAAATTGTTATTTTTTAAAATTGCTGATAACTATATGCACAAAAATCATTCTGTCTGTTTTTTTACGTGCCCGAAGTTACCCAAAAAACCTTTTCAATACAAAATTTGTATTTAAAAAAGCTTTTGGGTAAGTTTGGATAACATACTGAAAGATTTTTGTTTATATTTTGTGCATTTATACCATTTTTGGCAACAGATATGTATATCTACCTGCATTTAGAATTCTTTTCCGATCTCATGATTTTTAAAGAAAGTATATGTCCTTTATGGAAAAGGTCATATGAAAGCATAGTGACTCGTTGCAGCAATTGAATTAAAAATTATACAATTATTAACAGCTTCATTTCTGATTGAGTAAGTAATTTTGAACGGGCTTAATGAAGGATTGTATCTTCAATATTAAGAATTTAAATTTATATGGGAAGTATAAGAGCTCTTGTAAGGATTTTTCTAAACTTAGACGTTTTTTTAACTTTAATATTAAAAGCTGTCCAAATTTTTTCAAATTTTTTCCTGAAGAAGAGCACCGATGGTGGTCGAAATATTGAATAAATGAAATAAATAATATTTAATAAAGCTGAAATAAGAGTTTTATTAAAAAAGAAAGTGTGACCTAGAGCCCAAAAGTATTAAATATTAAACTTATACAATGTAAGGTCGAATAAAATAACAAATACCCAATTAAGTTTTTTTAACTTTTCTAATTTTTAGCAGTGCACTATGGCCGAACATCGACAAGTGTCAGGGAAAAAAATATTTCCCGACAAGATGGCGTCACCAAACTTGGTATGCAGACTTACACTGCTACAATATAGAATTAAAAATAGTGGGTTGTTCATATCCCTTATTGCAGTGGCGCACCTATAGAGGAGGATTAGCACATAGCTAAAGTGATTCGGCATAAGAAATCTTGTAAGCCTTACGTTTGTGATAGAAAAATGTTGAGCAGTTTTATATAAAACACAACGAAAAACATTTTTGTAGAATATTTTAACCTTCTAGATCGTCGTTGAATGGGCCTTTTTGTTTTTTTTCTTATAAAGGGGCAACAAATCCATTTCAGCGGGGCTAAAATGGTTTACAAAAATATTTGCACTCAAAGAACTTACCTACTTCCATGGATCTCAAAGAGATCCATTAAGTCATCAAAATAAGTACCAAAAACAAACATTTATCAAATATGTTTTCCAATAGAAAAAATACTTTTTGAAAAACAATCGGCCATGTTCTGTATTTCATGTGGAATTAAAACGTGCGGAATTATCAAAGCATTGTTGTTGTAAATTAAGATTTATAACAACAATGCTTTGATAATTCCACACATTTTAATTCCACATGAAATACAGAATATAGCCGAATGTTTTAATTTTATAAAAATTTGCTGCCTCACAGCTGAATATTGGCAGCCTTGTATAAATAAACAGGGTTACCAACTGTCATGTAATTTTTTTATTTTTTTCTTCTAATATATTGGGGATTGATCCCTATAAAAACAATTTAGAGATCTTAATTTTACTTTTTGCCGCAAAATTTGGAAATTCGGCCATAGTGCACTGTACTGAATTTCATTGTTTTAGGATAACTTCTTCTACTTCTGTCTAGTTGCTATATGAAAACAAAGCACTGTCCGATGGGCTCAATTGAAAATTAAAATTTCTAATACTGAAATAACCAATTACTACAATGAAACTGAAGGTTGAGTCCATATGATGGACAGAGAGTTGGGACAACACAACAACACGATGAACATTTTGATTTCCTTTATAGTATAATTTATGTAAATGTTTTAGCTTTTCACAATACATAGAAAATAAATCATCATCAAATAAAAAACAAAAAATCAGCGAATAATTTTATTTAAAGATATTTCTAAAGCTGTTTTTAAACTATTAGACAAGCTATTCGACTTCTGCTCAAAATACAATACTGATATAATGTGTTGTTATTGCTTCTTTAAAACTTTCCATAAACTCATTAGATCAGGGTTGCAGCAGTTATCGTTAGATAAAAATTGGCACATTAGCTTAAATTGGCATAGTGTCTAGGCCAAATGTTGCCTTATTCGGAGCAAGGATGCTCTTTGCTCAAAAATTTACTGTTGTACAAAAATCATGAATTTTATTAATTGTGAAAAATATAAAGAGTTTGATTTTAATAAAATACGACTCGTTTTGTTTGCACATATTTACCTATAAGATTTTAGAATTTTTGGAATTACTACTGAGTGGATTTGAATGAAATTTGGTAGATAATATGGATTCAATTAAAATATAAGATATATTTTAAGGGGTAAAGTGGGGAAAAGTTGGAACTTTTGCTACTTTATTTTTCCCCGCGGCTGTAGGTAACGAGATGACCAAATCACGGGGTAAAGCTAGTATTAGAATAATACATACTTTCCTTTTAGAGCAAAACTAAATACATTTTGCTTATCACTTTTATATGAATTGTAATCGATTTGCTTACCTTACATATAATGTCAAATATATTTAAAGACATAATTCAGCAGCATACTAGAAAAGGTGTTGCATTAAGAGATCCAAATCACATAATTAAACTTACCTAAAACGAGACAGAAAAAGTTATTATGAAAACGGATGTTAAGTTTTTAAGAAATAATTGTATTAAGACTAGTTTTTTTAATATATATTTTTACTTTATGAAATTCTACAGAAAATCAATCACTCTTTAATGAAAAATTTTTTTGTTCCAAAAAACATTTGGAAGTTTGAAACTGATTTATTTTTCCTTTAAGTGGTCAGATACAAAATATTTTTTAATAATTTTTTCTTTATATAACCAAAACATCACTTACGCTTTTCAATTTGAAAATGGTATAAAAGATGAAACACCTTATAGGCTTTCACACTCAACAAAATCCAACATATACCATCAATTTGCGCTAATGTTTAGGTGGCTATATGATGGCAACATATACAACAAAAACTGGATTATTCTTGTCAAAAACATACACGTATTTGACGTAATTATACACAAAACTACCAGAGCAAAAATAAGTAGCAGACGTAACGCTGCCACCTGTATACTTTATTATGCCGCTTTTTTAGCGATGATACTAAATTTATCGAATGATGGTGGGTGGAACAAATTGAGATAGGAACATTTTATAATGATGTTGAAATATGTTGGCCATTCAGCCCTGTATAATTCTTTTGGGAAAATTCGCAAATTGATGGTAGATGTTAGATATTGTTGAGTGTGAAAAGTCTATTAGACCACTTCGTTAAATACATAAAAAGGCAAATAAAAAGCAAATAATTCCCGGAATTTCCAAAATAGCGCAGTTGGTCCCTGGTACATATGTTTAAACAAACTAAATAGTTCTGCCGGTGGACGAGCGAGCTAGATCGAGGGGAGCCTCCTTAAGATAGTTTTCAGTTTTTTACTAATAGGTCTGTACATTTTTCTTAATTGCATAAATGTTATAAGGAAAATAAACAGACTCATATCGAATAAAAATTGCTTGTTGTGTTATTCATTTGTAAAGATTTGTGTTTTCTTAATAAAACTATTATGTTTGTGTATTGTGATTATCATTTCTTTTTTGATAGTTTAACTATAAGCATACGAGTTTTGAAATTTTTTCAAATCTGGTTCATCGGTTTAGCAATTGATAGTTCCTACATTGGAAAACAACAAATATGGAACCGTTTTTTTAAGATGATGAGTTGGCATTAGCAACCAACGAAATTTCGGGATATAGATTAGCTAACAACAAATCAATTTCACTTTTTTTTTTGCAAACTAAAAGATATTTATTCTATTATTTTCTATTATACAAGATTATAAAATATTTTATTACCCACTGTACCTTCATATCACTCGTATTCTCACATCAACCCAGTAATGTATTTTTTATAAACTCATTATTTTATACGTTCAAATGTCAAGTATAAAACATTAAACAGGTCTCAAATAAACATGTAAATGTGTGTGCAATTTGTTGTTGTTTTATTACACTTTTTCTCTCGTTATTGTCTTCTTAAGCAAACAAAAACCCAAAAAACATGTCCCACTTATAGCAAGCAAAAAAATATATTAGAAATTACATTATTTATTAAATACGAAATACACATACAAATAAGTAACTCTTCAAAATTGTATGAAGCAGTAAAAGCATAACAAGAAAAGTATATATTACATACATTAGAAAATTTGTACTTTCCTACACACAGCATGTAACAACCATTAAAATAAATGTCAAAAACAAAGAAAATATTTTACTTAAAGTATAAAAAATTCATGTTGTATTAACGCACCAGGAAATTCATAATTTTGCTCTTTAACGCAATTTAATGTCCTTTTTGGTTGGTTTGTGCGGCTGAGAAACATTCAATTATGGGCCGCCAGTTAAAGCCAATATACAACAACACATTTTATGGTCTTATGCTTTTTATATTAGTTTTTGGGTCATTAATATTGAGTGTTTTTGGGGTCATAAATATTTGTATGATTTTTTGCGTTTATGTCATTATGGTTGCTGTGTTTCTTTTGTGACGTAAACTCAAACTCTTGAAACATTAACCCAAAAATAATAAACTTTTATATGTTTAACATTAAATTTTGTTACAAGTATTTTTAACGGTGTACCGATAATATTACACTATTTTCAATATGTTTTAAAATACCTAGCAAAAACATATCATGTTTCTGGAAGCAGCAAAAAACTTTGATGGCTTCCACATGAGATATTTTGAAGCGCTTCCGAGGATGCTTAAAAAGAAGGCAGATATCTCTCAGTGTTCATAATGTTTAAATTACGAAGTTAGTCAGCATTTTACATTTCCTCAACACAACTTCAAAATATACAAAATCATATTCAGTAGCATTGGAGCTTTCCACAATATAGATTCTAAAGAATTGTTGCACGCATTGTTTCAAATAAACACTAACGCTCTCTTTCTAGCTTTCCCACCCAGGGATGGCAAATGTAATTTTAAAATGTTACCAATTTTTCTCTAAAAATATGTATATAAAATATATCACTTATCTATTCATACGTAGCATATGGTACTATCTATGCCAAAAGGAAAGTGTGCTTAAGTCGGATTAAAAAATAATATTTCTAATCAAAAATAACTCATTATCTTGGGCCTAGCATTTTGAAGGATATATTCGCAACAAAGCTCGAAATATTCTTTTTTACTATAATGCAAATAAATTTATAAAAATTTAGTATCATGATCTGCAAGCGCTTTAAATTGTAGAGACTCCATTTTGTGAACTAGCCTTATCTGGCCACTTTAAATATTCATCCTTCTAAGCCGAACTTTGTTCTCAATAGTTCGCAAAATTTACTGCCAGTTCGACGATTTGGAAAGAATTTTTTCTTTCGCACAATTACATTCAAAACAAAAATAAAATTTTTAAAATTGGTTTTGTTTTGTTTTAAATGTAATTGTACGAAAGAAATAGCTGTTGACATCGCCGAA
Source organism: Panzeria rudis (assembly GCA_956483635.1). NCBI lineage: Eukaryota > Metazoa > Arthropoda > Insecta > Diptera > Tachinidae > Panzeria > Panzeria rudis. Next base: position 48,614,629 of record OY101448.1, on the reverse strand, counting down.
CAGGCAGTTAAATTTAATTTAGAGAAAATGTTTTATATGTACTAGTGAAAGAAAAGGATAAAATAACTCATCACAATAAAAGAGCTGCAGTAAGTCTAAAAAATTAAAAAAAAATTATTAATTGTACTAAAGAAGCGATTGGTGTAGCACTGTACTTTTAAAGTGTAATTTGTACCAAAAATGGTACAATTGTACCAATTTTGCCATCCCTATTCCCACCTTCTGCATGGAAGAGAGAAATTTATAATAAAACACGATTTGTTTTCTCTGCAGTTTAACGACGATGAAATGAGATATGATTTTAGATCATTTTCGATTTCTTGGAAAGAAGCGCTGTTTCATATCAAAAACAAGAGCTCCAAAGTGGGACATCGTGAACAAAAATCATGCATATTCGAAGCGCTTTCCGAAGAAGTAGAAACAACAAAACAAGCTTCTCCCTCTTATAAACCTGCTTCGGGCAAAGCAGTAGTTTTTGCTAAGTATGTACTATTAATTTTTTTTAAATTAGTATATCACAGTTTTTCTTAGTGCAATAAGGTAAAGTGATTACATCAATATATATAAAAATAAAATTTGTTTATCACTAAGTTACGTGGTTCGGGAATCATAGCATTTTAAATATTCAGGATAAAATTGGGTCAAAATTGTCAGTAAGTCAAATCAATAATAAGCTGGCGATATATTGTTCCAAAAATTAGTTACAGAGACTTCCAAAGCCGACTTTTATACTAATTTTTCTAAATATACAACTTTATTTTAATTTTCTTAATTTTGTGTATTTCTATATTAAATTATTATATTAATTTGCTATATTAATTTGTTTTAATTTAAGTAAGAGTACCAATCAAATAGCCGCTTTCAATGTCTTGAAATAGCATATAAATTTTTAATGCATTTGAATTTTTAATGCACTCTGGAATATATCAATGCATTTTGAAGTTTTTTAATTGGTCGTAGATAACAACATATAGCACCCACCCACTGTGTTAAAAATAACTTCCTAAATTTTTACAGAATTTTTTTGCTTAGAACTTTTAATTTTGAAGATATAAGCTTTCCGACGACTAAAGAGCTTTATCGGTAAAATATAATGCTCACAGTGCATACTAAGTCAAAATAATTTTTTTACCTTAATTCTAAAAACATTATTACAGCCTTCAATTTTAGTGCATTTACATATTATAGAATATAATACAAATAGTTTGGAAAATCCAAAAGTGCATACCTCATTTAGAGCGTAAAATGAAATAGGCTTCTATTTCTAATTATAATGAAGCGTTATAAAGAAAAAAAGACTCGATTAGTGAAGTCTTTCGGTCGTTATCGTGACCGCATACAGGATCCGTACATACAGACAAACGGACGTCCAAGAGAGAACTTTTTTAAGCCGTTTTTTAATTAGTTTAAATAATAAAAATGAATGACATTAAAAATGTCATGAGTGTTAAAAATAGTATTTTTTCTTAATATGTGTGTGTGTATATATTTTTTACAAGTGCAATATATGATAATAATAGAGCCATTTTAAGTTTGAAAAACCAGTAGTTTCGCGTTAACTGAGAGTAGTACCCACCTCAACGCTTCGCTTATGAGGCGTGCAATACAAAAATAAAAATAGTCAATCGGACCCCTCCCACGCCGCACTCCCATTGAATACTTGCAATTAACCATAACCGTCACACCAAATAAAAAAATATTATATATTTTTCTTTTTTTAATTTAATAATTTTGTTTTTTTTTTCATTTAAAACTAAAAAAAAATCTAAAAAATATGGATTTTGAAGTTTTAGTTGACTGTCTATGCGTAGCTATGGTATAAACATTTACAAATGAAATGCAAACGAAAAGAAACAAACAACAACAAAAAATATTCTCAAAGTGCGAGCAACCAAAACAAAAAGATATTTATAATCCGTCCGATGACTAAAGAATTTTATTGGTGAAATTGATATTATATAACAACGTATAACGCCCACTCTGTTAACAATGGCTGAAAAAAATTTTACGGAGCTTGTACCCATCCTATAATTCTGCCATACATTTTTCATGGATAATAATATTATTTTGGAGGGTATGAACTTTAAACCACTATCGCGGCCGATGCTGTTCAGTCGTTCCAAGTCGTTATAACTGCTTGATCCAACAACATCCTCATCTTAGATCAATTAGCAAGAATATGAAACTCATTTATTTCTCACTACGCTAATTGAATATGCAAAAATAGAAAATGTTCAAGGAAAAACCAAATTTAGCAATAATATCCTCTCTTTAAAAAAATCCCTAGCAAATATTAATCCCCAATCACGAAAAAACTCTCCGATTTGAGTATAAATCCCTAAACTGTAAACGCTGAAAAACATATATAAATATTACTCATACGCCCAGAGTCCAGATACGAAAACGTATCGTAAATATATATTACTCATACGTACCATGCGTAGAAGATTTTAAAAATTGTGTAATAAAGATAGTTAATATGTTTCAATTTTATTTCATTTGTGCAAATTTTAAATTAAATAGATGACATGGCAAATAGTGAATCGAGGTCGAGGTGGGACTCAATTCACAACTGCAAAGTTACCAGAACTTTGTGGCCGTATATAATTCAGAAGAGAATGAATGAACTACTCACTTTCAGAAAAGTCATTAAGAATCCACACAGGACCTATATCTGGGGATCCGACTAATTTCAAATTTCTTGAAAGGGTATCACAGTGGTCATCTATGGCTGCAACTGAAGTCACCACCCGGCGGGCAACCCATTCAACATAATCATCATAACCTTACTTATGTTTTAATACATCTCTTATAAACATGATACATTTCTATTATGTGAGGGGTAGTTTCAAAGACAGACATCTCCACTTTTGTAGCTTGTGTAATAAATAGCACAAATCTATATTTATAAAGACCCTAGCCGAAATGTTGTACCAATCGTAATGAATGTACTTGTCCTATAACTGGTAAAAATGGGAATGGTACAAAATGTTTATCACAAAAATAGAACAAAAATGTTAGCGAAATGCCATCACTATCCAAGAACATTTTTTCAAATCAAAAACATATCTTCAAAATACATTAATTCATTTTGTATTAAAGAGCCCACCACAGAATAAGTACCTTAAGTTTGGATCTAAAACCGAACACTGAGTAGCTTAATTATGTTCACTGACAACGCCATGTGAAAGCTACCGCTTCATGTAAAGTTTCGGAACTCAAACCTGTTACTAGTCCTTGGGAACCAGTCACGTGAGTTATCGTGTGACCTGTTATCTTCCCTGTAGATGATACATATATTTAATAAATATTGATTTTTCTATTTAACTATACAGAAAAAATACTAATGTAAACTCAACAAGTCGCAATGTTGATTGAATTTTTGCACAAGTATGTATTTTGTTTAAAGTTACCATTACCTTATTTTAAACGGACAATTATTAATCTAAGGCTGAGGCCACATGGGCGTTTTTAAAGCGGTTCTAAATTTTTTAAAATCTCAAATTTAATATAAAAAGCAGAAACGCCGCGTTTTGCAAACGCCCGTGTGGCCTCAGCCTAAGACGCTGCCCACCGATAAATAATTTGTCTTTTAGATTTCTTGGTGCTTATTTGCTTTGTTGTTAGCTACAACGTACTTTTGTGAAGCAGTTAATTTTTTTAGCCGGTGCAGGCGTAAGCCTGTCCAGGCGCAGGTTCGTGTACTCAGTTAAATATGACTTACATGCAAACTACGAATATACGAAGAATTCGTAGGTGCGTATATTCCAAAATTACGTTTGTTCTATAATACACTACTAGAAACGAAAACACGAAGAATTCGGAGGTCCGTGCAGTCGGCTAAATACGAGTTATATGCTAACTACGAACATAGGAAAAATTCGGAGGTTTTTACATTCCAAAACTATGTTTGTTTTATTATACTCTACTATGAAACGAATACATGAAGAATTCGATTGTTTGTGCACTAGGCTAAATACGAGTTGCATCCAAACTACGAATATACGAAGAATTCGGAGGTTCGTATATTCTAACACTACGTTCATTTTATTAGTACAGCAATAATACACGAAATATTCGGAGGTTCGTATACTCTACTAAGTACGGGCTAAATACAAGCTATGGGTATACGAAGCGTTCGGGGTTCGTATATTCCAAAACTATATTTGTTTTTTACACTAGGCTTAATACGAGTTTATTACAGACTACGAATATACGAATGATTCGGAGGTTTATATATTCAGTTAGAATATTTCGCTATTAAATAAAACAATCACACTAACTACATTTATTTATTATGCCAAAACATGCATACTTATATATCGGAACAAGAAACGAAAAAGCTTTTAAACTGCAGCTCAAGCGGCCAACTTGCTACTGCAGCTCGTACGGTATCGTAACTTGCTTCCCGATGGTTTCCAAAGCTTGAGCACTTATCCAATATTATTCATTGACCAAAATGAGAAGTAAAACCAAATATGTATTCAATACTACATTTGTGTCAATGTTTGGTACCCCACGTTATATGCGGTGGTATGAATCCATTAGTCATGGCGTATGCACACATACATTATGTTTTGTATTTTGTAACGTAAATGCAAATAGCCAAGTAACAGCAGAAAAGCTTTGCAGTACATGCATAAATTGTTGATTTAAAAATTTTCGCTGTTAAAACAAAATTGTTCAATAATAAATCTAAAAAAATCTTTTTTATAGTAAAATAAATTTATATCATGTTAAATTAAAGTTTGAAATCAACATGACTATAACTTTAAATTTTTTTAAATTAATTTTATGTTAAAATTATTAATAAAATCATGCTGAATAAAAATATAGTTCATGTTTTCTATGAGGGTATATGTTTAGTGTATATCTAAAGTATATTTGAGGCTATTGTGGCTGCAGCGTTTGAGACGTTGTCTACCAAGCAATGAGCCCGAGTTCATATCTTCTAACACACATCACGTAAGTAACATAATAAAGAAAATGGCTACATTAAATTCATTTTGTTTCAACTTAAATAACTTTGATTCAACATGATTCTTCGTGTTACTTCAGTATCAACTTCATTTTCGTGTAACTGTTCTGGCATATTAAATCAACATGAAATATAGTCAATTCAAAAAAAATATAGTCTTTGAAGGTCATTGTAAAAAAATGTTGAATTAACATAAAATACCTATGAAGCAAAATCATTACCGAAAAATGTTCAATTAACCTTCTTCTTAATAAAATGGTCAATATTTTTAAAAACAAATTTTTCTGTGTGAAAGAATGGAATTTACCAAATATATAAAGAAAGTTTGAATGAAATTCATAAAAAAGTTTATGGGTAAATGCCATAAGAAATTTGGAGATTACTATGTTTGCTTCAAGCGATTTTGCAACTTGATACTTCTTGCGAAAACGAAAGATGCATATCAAATTACTTGTTTATTAAAGTTTTGTTCCCACTAACGTTGAATTAAAAAAAATTTAATAGAAAATAAATTAAAATGTTTGTGAAATATTTTAAGAAATAAATTTTTTTCAGAGAATTTTTTAATTAGTACTTTATGTCTCATTTCAAGTGATTTAAATATACGAGTCATTAGCCAGTTAAAATATATTTTCTGTATTTAAAATAAGTTGCTAAAACTAAAATTTGTTTGATGTTTTAAAGTTTGCTTTATCGCCACAAGCAAAAGCGACTATAAATCAATTTTAATGTGACTATAAGTTTAAAGAAGTAACCGAGCTGACTTATAAAATATTAAAATTTTTCTTATTAAGTACTTGCTTAAATCTTTAAAAATATTTAGCAGAAAAAGTAATTGAGTCATGCCTTATAAAAAGCCTAACTGATGATATGGTACAGCCAATAATTAGTTCTTTTAGACTGTGCTTGTCTTGAATATATTATTTACCTTTAACAACTTGAACATTATCAAAAAAATCAAATATTAGGTTACAAAATGTCAGGAATAAAGCATTTTTATATTTAAAACTCTCAAGTGGATGAATGCCTTAATAAAAAAGTCATATACCGAGAATGAAGATAATAAAAATAACAATGAAAAAAGCCAATTAAAGTGCTTTATTGGTTATAATTCAGTATGCTGCGATAAAAAGCCATTCTTACGTACATACCAATCAGGCACACTCGTATACAATGTTTTTTTCTCTCGCAAATATGCACGCGAATACGTATAAAATTATTTTGTATTTCAAGCATGTCATTATCATTATTATTGCGTTGTTGTTATTATCTCCATCGTCATCATCATCATCATCATCATCATCATTGGAGACATTAACACATAAAGCTTTTAACTCTCAGCCCATTTCGAATAGTCTTGGTAAATGTCGTATGTGCTTTAAAAAATTAACTTTACCCCCACATATATATTGTTATACATATATACTTATACGTACATATGTACGAAGTTGTATACATGCATATATAAATGTATGTATTTGACTGTATTTTTCTTTTGAGACACTGTTCAGCTTAAGCTCATTTGCTTAACATTCGTTCTGTTCCTCTTTTTACACACTTTTCGAAATACATATATATAAGAAAGCAAAATTACTTTGTTTTGATGTTGGTGCTTTATTTTGAATATGTTCTTAGCAAAGTTGTTAATACTAATGACATTTTGTCATTGATTTCTTGTAACGATACGTTTGTTGTTTTCATATTGTGTCCCAATGTACTCATATAAACAATAATAATGCTGAAGCAGATATTTAAAGGTATGGCATTAAAAAGACCGGTTTTAGTCTGTCACATAATTTTTAAGCAACAGAAAAAACTCGAGTTATTCAATTCGCAACATTTTGGATTTGCTTCATCAGCTTTGATATTTTTTTCTTTTGGTATAAAAAGCTCTGACACAAAAGCTTCATATGTCTTAGACCCCTTTTATAAGGCTGAAATTGATGGGCAGACATTTTTTCAATTCTCTTTTGAACTTGCCAAAATATTTTACAAGCTGGAAATTAATAGACAGACAGAGCATCAGTTTTACCATATTGTTTGTGGGATGTGTGTGAAAGTGTATACAAATGACGAAAACGAATAGAGAATTGAAAAAATGTTCAGATAGTCATGTACTACACACTCACATCTTCAACCCCTCGCCATCACATTTCATCTGTCTGTCTTTCAATTTCCAGCTTGTAAAAGGAGACTTAAGCAGCCACTTTAAACTTTTATTAACACACCAAGCTAATGGAAAAATAATATCCATTTGAAAATCTTAAAAGCTCAATTTTACTGCCTGTTTATCGATGTCGAAAGAAATTTTTCTTTCTTACAATTGCATTTAAAACAAAACATTGTTTTTGTTTTAAATGAAATTGTAAGAAAGAAAAATTTCCTTCGAAATCTATAAACAGGATATTATTTAAATATTTGCATTATGTTTTTCTATATGAAAGTTCAATAGAAGGTGCTAAATATTTCAGTTTTATATAACAGTGTTAAGATCTTCACAATAGAAACTTTTTTGGACTTTGTTATAAACTTGCTTAATTGGTGATAACAAGTGAGGCAAATTATGCTAAGCTATAAACATTTTTGTAACCAATTAAAGAAAGGAAAGAACTCTTTTGTAAACTGTTTTCGCAGATACATATAGAACACCGACAAAAAGCTTAAAGGATCCTTGTATATGTCTTTTTTGCTCTTCTTATTGTTGATAAGCAAATTGAATGCATATTTTTTCTGTCGAGCTATGCTGTTCTTATTGTTGTTGTGCAGTTATTCGTTACTAATAAATAACATTGATTGTTTTTGTGTCATTTATTTTTTTTCTGCTTTTCGTTATATTTTTGGTTCCTGCTCTGACGACGGCTGCTGACTTAAATGTTGTTGTTCTTGTCTTTGTTGTATTCGTGTGTTGTTAACATTAACGATTTTGTCCTTCCATTTATATATTTCTTATACAATTTTTAGTATTTTTCTTGATTGTCAGTTCTCAGTTGTGTTATTTTGTATTCAATACAATTGTTTCAGTATTGGTTGGCTTGCTTGTTGTTTGGGCCAAGTCATTGTACACGACAACAATTACTAGCCAAGTAGTAATCGTTGTTGTTGCAAAGTCTAGTAAAACATTTTGTTAAGTCTCCAGAGCTTTTGTGCCAAATTGCTTAACATTAGTCACACTCAAAGGTATCCTCCATTTAAAATGTGTCGATATAAAGATTGCTTTTTTTGATTTTGTTTTATTCCTGGATTTATTTTTTTTTTATTTTTTTTATTTATTTTTTGCTGTTCATGATGTTGCTGTCTTTGAGATTGTTGTTATTGTTCGTATAATGGGCTTTTTTTTCAGGTAATACTTAGATTATTTTTTTCTTTTGTTATTTTTAAATATATCTTTGGTATGCTTTATAAGGGGCTTTGTAGGCATGTCGTCCTTTTGTTTCTGTATTTTTTAGCTTTTTTTGAATTTAGGAATTTGAAATTCTTTTTAGTTTGTCATTATTGTCGTGAATACCATTATATCTATCTCGCCAAAGGCAAATAAAAAATTTCTACTGTCAATATTTTTAAGATTAAGTATGTAACACTTAACACAATTTTGTATTTAAATATTGCGCTGACGTTTGAAACAATATATACTTGACTGTTCTGGAAATCAAATTGATTTCAAAGCGCTCGATTTAGAAAAATTAGATACAGTGCTAGCGAAATTTTTTTCACACTTTTTTGTATTTTTCTATTTTTTTGAGGTTAAAATATCATATCTGAAATTAATTTATTATATATGATTTAAAATACATCAATGGAGGGATTATTTATTTTTGGGAAACGAGAAATTTTCTCAAATTTGGTTTACAGAACATGGCTGATAATTTCCTTAAAATAACTTAGCCGTTTTAAATAAAAAATTCATACGGAGAAATTCGCAGCATCTAGGGAAGACTTATTTAAAAAAAAGTATTTATTTATTTATTATTAAATAGTATAGCACCCGTCACAAATATTTAAACACGCTTTTACTATACGAAATACGGTTTTCATGCTACGAAAACTTTTTTTAAATTAAAACCTTTTATTTAACTTGCAGTATTAACTCGTATGTTAAGTGCAAATCTTTCGACAGAATTTTCTACTTGTTCCACTGTACCGATTCTTATGAGACTTTGCTTCCATGACAATATTATATTATAATTAGGAAAGTTGGCAAGGACAAGCCTATACAAAGTAAATATTCTTTTTCAGTTACGTATATTTAGTCAATTCTTGTGAAACTTTGTACACACACTGAGATAGCGTCACAATACCTTTTTGAGATACTTATGCTTATGAAACTTTCTACACACATTGACATCCTGTAACAATACAACAATGTGAGTAGCAAAGTGGGTGGTGCCGCGTCCATATAGAGCATTTAAATAAAAGATTTTTTTAAAAGTGTTTTGTTTTCTATTAGCTAATTTATATAAGAATATAAAACTTTAATATCTATAATTAATTAAAAAATAAACAATCAAGACCCTCTTATTTATAATCATTTCAATTCCAATTTATAGATGCTGGTACATAAAAAAATAATATGATAAATAAATCACTTTAAGTTAAAATGTTTCAAAATAGTAAATTATTTTTACAGTTTTTTACCTTTTTTTATTTCCTTTTTATTCGTTGTTCTTTTTTCACGAATATTTAATTTTATTTAGTTGAAACTTGATAAGACACTTTTAAAATACGTAAAATTTGTTGGGAAAATGAAAGCATTTACAAAACAATCTCTTCAGAGAGTAAACAATGGCCATCAGAGCTTAACATAAATTATTTACTTTCTTCTTCAATCTGAAGGTCATAAATTGTATACCATGGCAGCGTTTCCTTTTTTATTTTTGTTTAACTAAAGTATTTTTAATTAACATTTTTAGTACACAAAATAAGGAGCTCTTTAAGTACAAAAATGTTTCATAAAATTTTATTTTTTAATATAAAAATTACAATTTATGAAGAATAAAAATCCATATTAAGGAAAGACTAAAATTGAAGCATATTTTTTGGTTTTTTTAGGAGTTAAACTTCATGGTTGCATGGTTGCGTCTGCAATGTCATGTTTCCCAATATAGTTTATGGTTCTGGTAAATAAGTTATTATTGTTTTAAATAATTGAATGCCTTAATTAGTTTACGAGAAATAAACTCATGTTTACAATCAATCATCACATTATAGATATTGCAACATGATTGTATTTAACAATGTACTTGTTAAAATCATGGTTTATTTAAAAATGCAACATTAGTATGATTCTACAAAAGTAAAATATAACAAGAACTATCTTAAGTCAGTTTATTTTCAATTAAACTATGTTTATAAAACAGACTTGGCTGTTTGTTTTTAAACAGTTTTTCTTCTTAACTTTGGCTGTATGCTTTTCTATCAGTTCTGTATTTAAATTGCAAGTGGTCGGTTCATTTGTGTTAGCATTTTGTAAAAAAAAACAGATATAGACATTTAATAAATAAAATAAAGAGGTAAGTTCCATATAATTAAAGTGTTATATTTGAAATTTTTTTTTTGGGAGTTTAATGTTTTTATCCACACATAATATACATAATTATGTATAATATACATGAGTATCGTTGCTCTTCGATTATGGTTGCCTCAACTATGTTTTTTCTGTGCGTGTAGTAACGTTTAATTCAGAAATAATTGGGCATGAATAATATGCCAAGCAACAAGGGACAATTTAACATCAACCTAATATTTAAACTTCCTGAATAAAGTACATTCAGTTACGGTTATAACAATTTAAGTTTACTCCATTGTATAAAAATATTTTCAATTTGAAACCACAATTTTAGTTAAATTAACTCCGTATGTAGAAACGTTTAATTTTGATATAGGTTGAGCATAAAAATTTACGAATCTGGAGCATAATTTAAGGCCATGATTTCATAACATCGAGCCTTCACGAGACATTAACACATGAGAGAGAATATTGACGGAATAAGAAAAAAACCGATTTTTCGTTTCATCTCATACACGGGGAAGATGTAATTTTCAGTGTTCTTACTAGCCCCACCCGGTATACTTCGTTACTCTACTGTTGTGAAGATATAGGAAAGTTAATACATAATTGTCTTGTACCCGCTTGCCCTCTCTCCTATGCCAGCAGGATTTTGTTTAAAAGTACAATTTGTTATCAGTGTAACTTTAATCATATTTAGAGAGTCTCGCTATGGGGGCTCTCCAGATATACGATAATTAAAATTATTCTGTATGGGGGCTGTGAGTCTCCACTTCCTCTTATACTACCAGGTTTTCGTATAAAAGAGCAATTTATTTTCAGTTTAAGTTACAACAAATTTTGAAAGCATCGCTTTAGTGGTTCTTCAGATATAAGAAAATAATAATTACATTGTGTGGCGGTACTCGTATTCCCGTTCCTATAGCTCCAAGATCCTGTTAGATGTTTCACTTTATTCTAAGAGTTACCCATATTAAATTTAGAGAGCCTCACTATTGTAGTTCCGCAAATATAGGAAAAATAACAATTGCTCTGTATAGGGGTTATCCGTCTCCTCTGTCCCATACCTTCAAGATTTTGTTGGACTTTGCACTTTGTTCCAAGAGCTTTCCACATAAACTGTAAAGAGCCTCACCCTGACTAGAAATTTTCTCAATACTCATATTGGAGCCCGATTGGGAATGCGTGTGGCAAACCGAAAAGGGTTATCCCATTTGGGATCTGATCGGGAACTTGCTGGGATAGCCCATCTACAAATTAGTGACTTAACATAAGTTCTTCCCAAGTGAGAAACTATTGAGAACTTGTTAAGAAAATCTAACTCAGATTTTTAATCGTATTTTTGTTCATCTTCAACAGAGGTGATTGTTTCATACTTTTCTCCCTTGTATAGCTTCAGGAATTTTAATTTAATATAACAGTTTGATATTTCCCCGATTTGAGCAAATTTTTGCAAGCTTTTGATATTTCCCCACAGGATATCAATCGGGTCCCAAATACGTTTCGGCATTACATCAGAATTGGGATCCCAGTTAGAAGCCAAATGTGTTTGCATGAAAATTTCTAGTCGGTACTATAGTAGTTCTTCAGACATAGGAAAATTAATCATTACTTTGTGTCGGGGTATTCGTCCTGAATACTTCTTCGAACACATTGTAAGTTAGCAGTAGGCAGCTCAAATACAATCTCGCTTAATTTGTGAGTAGGTAAAACACGCCTTGATACAAAATATGAACGAATTTCATTCTTGTGAATTCCATACACTACCGTTGTACACTTTGTAAGCTAGCGTTCATTGACCACAAAGTGTGACAAACATTTTTAAAGACATGTAATGTGGTAAGCAGTGTTCTCCGCTGGGATGTTACGTGTAGACATAAAGTAAAGTAGCTTAGTAGGCTACAAATTGATATTTGCAAATGTAATTTATTATAAAAGAACACAAATTGGTTTAATTTTTATAATTTTTCCAAATACAGAATTATTGTGTAATTTTTACTATTTAATAGGATTTTCATATACATACAGTTTAATACATCTCATAGTAACATTTATTTATAGTGAAAAATTCCTAAACTTTTAAATTGCATTCTTATCTTATATACTTTAAATAATTCCTTTATTCATGTTTTTCTGTCTAATCTTTTTGAAGAATTTTATTTATATTTATTTAAGAAAAATACACCCAAAACAAATAGAAATAAATCCTTTGTTTATTTTATTACAATAAAATAATTAATAAGAAGAGAGACTGCATAAATAACAGCAAAACTTTTATTCCTTATGCTGTTTTTAGGTTAATTAATGTATAAATCAAAAAGAGATGACAAGCAATAAAAAGTAAAATAAACTTGAAAGATCAATAATTTTTATTTTCATTTATTTAATTTTGGCATATAATTACTTTAAGGATTCTGCGGAAATTTCTTATGTGATTCTTTTTCTTCATTTTAAGCTATTCGATAAATTTTTATGGCAGACATTTTGTAAGAGATTTTAAGAGCCTTCAATTTAATGGCTTTACATTATTGTATAATCTTAATTAATTTCTTCTTCTTTCGGTTGTTGCAGGGATGTTAAGAATTTAATTCGTAGAATAAAAAATTTATTGGGAATTTTGTGGCTGCCGATATATTATAACTTGCTATAAATTCATTTGTGTAAGAATTCTTTAAGCTATGGTATACATAAGTATGTTTTTATATTTTAGGCAAAGTATGATGAGAAAATTAATTAAAGTTTTAAGAACTTTCTTAAGCTAAATTTAACAGCTTCTATTTTGTATAAGTTAAACAAAATTGTTTTCATAGCCTAACAAAGCTGCTTCTGCTGTATTTCAGAGGAGAATTTTAGCGAAATGAGGCGTAAAAATCTGTACACAAATTTTTTGCAAGTGATAACACTGGTCTGCAGAAAAATCGACTTTAAATAAAAATATATGGAATATAAAAATTGCAATGCGCTAACCTCAAATCCGTTTTCAGTTTTTTCGTTAGGCCAAGATTTTTTTTATTGCCATGACTAATAGTTCTACTAGATACATCAGTATATTTCACCCTAACTTGAGAACAAATTGTACGATTTAAATAAGTAAGCCGCTAGAAGATGCGGAATAAAATCGCCTTTAAGTCATCCTTACATAACTTTATTATATATCTAACTGGCAAAAATAGAGTTTTCATGCGAAATTTAACTCTTTTTTTTCAAAGATTAAAAAAATTAAGAGGGTAAAACTTTTAGATTTTTATCATATATCAACGAGGTATATTATGAATAAAATAAGTCATAGATCATTAAAATCGTTGGGCAAATATCGGTTTTATTTTTAATTAAGTGAAGGGACCCAATTGATAGAAATCACAATTTCTATACAACAGAAAACATTTTAATATGTGTGTTGTATGAAAATTGTAATTTTTGTGAATTAAGTTTCCTCACTTAATTGCGAATAAAATCCACATCTGTCCATCGATTTTAATGATTTATATCTTAATGTATTCATAATATATTTGGCTTTCTGATAAAAGATTAAAGTGTGAAATTTTCACCCTCTTTATTTTTATGAGTTTTTTATATCGAAAAAAGATTAATTTCGCATGAAAAAATATAGTAATTTTTCGACTATAATTTCTGAAAAACTCTGAAACAGTTCGAAATACAAAAAAATTGTACATAAGTGACTTGAAGATAATTTCATTTCACATCTTTTATTCTAATAGTAAATTATTCTAATGGGCCTAACCATTCTAGAGTTATGGCGAAATACATAATATACTGCTGTACCTAGTGAAAATACATATTAATCAGCCCATAAAAAAAGGTGTGCCCAATAAAAAAAACTTAAAACGGATTTGAATTTAGCGCATTAAACTTTGTATATTCCACATATTTTTATTTAAAGGCTAACATTTATCCACAATAAATGTTTTGTGTCCTATACTTAGGGTTGCAACATGAAAATGATCACAAATAATTTACAGTCACTAGGCAATTCTTAAAAAAAAACTAACAAATTTAAATATTAAACTTGAATATATTGCAGTTACATTACACATAATTGTTCAATTGACAATCTTTTCTGAGTGGTGTAGATCGTATAAATGTTGTTTGTAATTTCCACATAAACATGTTTCTAAGCAAATGTTAATTAAGAAATTACTAACTACATTTATACGATCTACAATATACATAACAGGTTGTGAATTGGCCAATTGTATTTAACTAGGACAGTGAATCTAGTCCATATGGACCAATGCTGCCAATAGTATATCCTCGTTCGGACATTTTGTATGAATCTTTGGAATATTTGTATTCGATATTAAGCAAGAGCTCATCCAACATAACTGACTTGTTGTTTTGTACCAACTACTTACGTACTCTCATAGAGAAATGTATCATCACATTACTGACGAAGTCTTATCAGAATGCTGACATCATCGCTATGACAAATGTCATCAACAAAATATAAACAGACAGAATGACATCAATTCGATTCACAACCCAGCAAAAACTTATGTTATTTTTGTAATCGGTAGTACATTATTAATGGGTTATAAAGTAATGAGTGGTACTTATTTATCTTATTGCTAAGCTTCGAATTAGAGGTACTACCTAGTTTTTAATCAAATTACTACATATTTTTGTCATTATCTGAAAATAGTTACAACTTGTTGATATGTATTAATAAAATAAGTAGACAACAACTTTTTAAGTCAACATGTCCTTGTATGTAAGTGTGTTGTAAGTCAACAAAAGTTGAGTGGATAAAGTTCTTGTCTTCAAATCTGAACGTTGCATAAGACAGTATTTTCTAAACACGTGACAAGATACATAAAAAGACTTGAGTTGCACCCAAATCCCCTAGCCCGAAACATCATTAACTTTAGAGGCCACACTCGGCTGAGAAGGAGGGACACTCTTGCTATCAGCCGAACACGAGAGACGTAGACAACCAAAGAACCAACCGTTAAAACAAATATTTTTGTCTGGTATTAGCTGGACTTAAAAATTACAGTTTTAGAGTTAAGATTTGAATACTTATTGTTAGTTAAATTTTATTGAAGATAAAATAAATAAATATAACCGGAAAAAAATTGAAAAAAATATCTGTGCTCGTTCAGATTCGTATACCAGATGGGCCAAAAATAAAAAAATTTAATAAATATAAATAATATATAATGTGTGTAATTTTTTTTTTAATTTTGACTTTTTTATTATACTACTTATTTTGTAGCTTCAAGTAAGCCAAATAATAGCTAGTTATTTACTGTGACAATAAAAATACATTTGTAAGGGGTACTTTTTGGACTTCTCAAACAAAATTGAGTATTTATCGAGTCAAATTATAAGTAGTTACGACTGAAATCCTCATATATTTTTTTGGCCAACAGTAAGCAAAGTTTTTGCTGGGTTATTACATATTACTAAAGTGTAAAATATGTATAAAAAAAATAAGTAAACAATGTTATAATGTTTGTAATTTATAGTTTAATAAAATTTTTATTAATATGATTATTTCGAACGTATTTGCTTTGTGAAACCAAATTAATTATTAGGCTAAGGTTCGTAACGTTATATTTATAAAGAATTGGGCATGATTAATATTCCAAGGAACAAGGGAAAAATTAAAATCAGTTTAATTTTTCAACGTACACATCAGAACAGAGTAGCGCCACATTTTTATTATTTTATATTTGTATTTAAATGAATCTCCAAAATCATCATCAGTATGATTGAGCTAATAACACAGAACAACAGTGCAAAAACACACGGACTTGACAGTATAAGTTCGATTCTTCTACGAAAGGGTAGTAAGATATATGAGAAAAAAATTATTTACTACTTTTAAAATAACTTACAGGGACTCCTAAGTTGTTGTTTATAATATTTAGCAAAGTTGTAGTCACGGTAAAGCTGAAAAATTTTTGTGAATATATATTACTACATTCTGAACGTATCTAGGCATCCTAAATATGCCATAAGAACTATTTTGTAGCTTAAAAATTTTCGTTTTTCATTTCTTAGGCTATATTCTTATTGTATTTTTTTAATTTCCTTTTTATTGTTCCATTTATGATGCTGCTGAGTTTAGTATTTACTATTTTTTGGAGGTTGTTCTTATTTTGACAAATATTGTCCCTGCAAGTTATACTGAAAAAGTGAATAAAATAATTGTTTCCTATATTTTTGGCACAAAATGTTAATGAAACAAAACATAACACACAGAAGAATGCATCAAAAAATAGAGAAAAACATAATGAAAAAATAGCATAAAAAAATAGTGAAAAACGACTATTGTTAAGGTAAAAAGAGGACTATATGAGCTATTAGGGTGTCGAGACACGTTCAGATAATACTCCTATGTTCGCAAAAGTTGTTCAGGTCTAGCGTAACTACAGCTTTGCCAAATATTATTATTAAAAAATTACGGGTCCATGTACGTTATTCCTAAAAAAAGTGAAAAAAAATCTTTTTCCTTCATTTAAACAAAAAAAAAAAAAAAAAAAAAGCGCATGAAAAAAGTATTTTTTGGCATAAAATTTTAATCGAATCTGTTAACCGGATTGTTAGCTACACTATTGCTATATATAGCTAAGGGGTATCATTAAGTTTGAGTTTGCTGTTGGCCAAATACTGATGACACTTTTTTTTTAGGTCCATAAAAAAATTGGTCACCAAATTCCCCAAACTGAGTATAGGGTTTTACTACTTGTACTATCAGTGCTAAAGTCTTCATTGGTCTCATAGTGTAACTAATTATGCAACTCTTTTTCAAAAATAAGCGAGTACAGCATACATGCACAGACAAAACATTGAAGCAAACGATAGTATGACACCATGATGATGACACTTAGACATATATGTATATAAAAAATTAAGCGCAAAACGTTTAAGTTTTTTGATTTAGTTACTTTTAAAAATTTCAAAGCTTTGCAGACAAGTTTTGTAGCCCAAAATATTCTATATAAAATGAAATACGAATCATCCTTGTATATAAAATAATTTTCGAGATATTTAAAAACTGCCCAGCAATAACTTTTCTTACTGGTAGGCAAAAAATATAAACGGATCTATGTTGTAACAACTTACAATTTGACAGGATAACTAGTTATCTTTGTTTGAGAAAATCAAAAAATAAGGGATATCCCTTACAAATATATTTACATTGTCACAGCAATTAAGTAGTTATTATTTGACTTATTTGAAGCTAAAAATATGAAGTCAATTATATTAAATACATTTTTTATACTCATTATATTTTATTTATATTTTTCCACACATTGTTTTTTTTTACCCAGCTAGGATACGGAACTAGTGCTCGTACAGATTTGAAGACAAGTACTTTATTTACTTAGTTATTGTTTACTTCTAAATTTAAGCGACAAAAATAAGCTTTCATATATAAACACATGTTGACTTAAAAAGTGCTTTTTTATTAATATATAACAACAAATTTTAACTCATTTCAGATAATGAGAAAAATACGTATTAGTTTTATTAAAAACTAAGTAGCAGCTCCAATTTGAAGCATAGCAATACGATAAATAAGTACCACTCTTAACTTTGCAACCCATTAAAAGTAAATACTTATGACTACAAAAATTACAAAGCTTTTTGCTGGATGAACTCAACAGATTCGAAAGATTTGGCGAATTTATGAAATTTTGAATACGTCATAACTTTTGATATACACATTTTTAATCTTTTCCCCTTAGCATTAGTTCGTTATAGGATAAAAGAAAACATCGGACAATATTTCATCGAAATCGGAAGGGATGATGTTTAACTGTTGGTAAATTTGACAAGGGAATTAACCAGCTGAAACCTAAATACAGCACGTATATATATCAAGCTAAGCCATAGCATTTTGTTAAGAAAAAATGGTGAAATTAAATATATATTCTACACTGAAAATCCTTTTTCTATTTAATTTTTTTTTGTCTAAAAAAAACACAGCAAAGTTATGCATAAACTCTTTAATTAGAGTTTTAATTAAGTTTGACACATTCACATATACCACATATGTATCTCCTGAGACACACATTTTAATTTCTTCTATTGAAAACTTTTCAAAAAGTATCAAATTTCTCCTTTTTAAGTGATTTGTTCTCAAAGAAAACAAGGGCTAGACTTAATCATGTTAAAAGTTTAAAGTAATTAAATTTCATTTTTTATAACACAAAAATTTTTATCACGTTTTATTTATACAGTCTGCTGCTGTTCTAAAGATAATTAACAAAATTACTTTTTTATACAATTTTCTTTGTCGTACACGCAAAATGTCTTATGAAATTTCACTTACCATCAGCAAGTTGGTATAAAAAGCGCATAATAAATTTTACATTCACCTTAAATGTCAACTACAGTGACACAATTATATTATTTTGTATTCCACATTTGACATTACAAATGTCGAAGGAATACTCACACAAACATATACACAAATCCAATGCCAGCAAACTTATTTCTGAAATAAATGTGTATTTGTTATGTTATGTAACCAAGGAAAAAAGGTTAAGTATGTATTTTTTATTCTAAACATGGCCATGCCAAAGAAAAGAAAATTATGCGCGCATACAAGTGTGCTTTTCGTATACAGCAAGGATAATATTCCATGGTATAATCCAGTTTTCAACACCATATCATTTATACATTTGTAGTAGGTTTGTTTTTGTGTGTGTGTTTTTAAGGAAGTTTTTAGGTTCTAAATATGGCGGCTTTGTCGTCATTATCACAATTTTTCTGATGATGATATAAAGAAATAAGTCGTTGTTGGTAAGCCTGTAAGAGTAAAAGTGTGAAACAAAAATAGGTCGTTTTTAAGTTTGTAAAAATAAGAGAGAGTATGCAATTTTTCGAAGTATATGTGGGCAAAAAAAAAACAAGAAGCGTATGCGATGATCTTCATCATCGCCATGATTTATGTATTTTTTCAAATAAGAATGTAACACAAAAAAATTGTTTGTGGGACAATGTCTTTGTAAGAACAACAGCATTATTCTTGACATCTTTCTTTGCCTGTTTTTTAAAAATTGCTAGTTTTATATTTCTATATGTTATCTTGCGTGACATTATCTAAATTGTGCTGTTTTTATTTTCTACATTGACTCTTCTGTGCGAAAATATCGTATAAGAAATTTCTATGAACTTTAGCAATTGAGTTAAGAAATTTAACTTTTGATCCAAATTTGTTTTAAGGGCTTTCAAACATCCTTTGATAAAATATTTTTGTGCTAATTACTAATATTATTGAGACAATGAAATTTTCTATCCTGAAAATAACAAAAAACTAACCTGTACAACACGTTTCTTGTATATAATTTGCAAACATATTCTTTTTTGGTTCTTATTATTTTGCTCATGTATCCATCCCCAAAATTTTTGCTAACAGTCATTATCTTAATGACTGTAATTATGATTTGATATTCGATAAAATATTTAACGTGTATATATTGTTTATTTTCCATTTCGTTTTTTAAACTAAAGAGCAGAGAGTGTCAAAAGTCCTTTAGTTGAAAAATAAAAATTTGCTTGTTTAACATGAGTATATATCTAAGCTAAAGCCAAAGAGGAAATTTATTTAAATCTCTTCTATTGTCATCTTGAAGGTTAAAAAAAGTACCTAAATTCGTTTAACAAATAACACAAAACCTTAAGGGAAATTTTGTAAAATTGTCTTTAATGTACTTGTGAAAATGGGATAGGTATAATGTGTTCCCGAGTCGTGAGCTGTGAAAGGAGAACACACCACTTAACTAGAACAAATATGTTAACAAAATACCCTCACGACTTATAATTCCTAAAGGTTGCGTTTCGTTCGACACAATCCAAAATGGGTTTGAATGTGATTTGGCCAACAGATCGACAAAAAATGTTTCATGTTATTGATTTCGGAATAGTACAAGTAGTTCGCACTGAAATAATAAAGACTTCTTTAAATTTATCTTCAAATCACTCACCAACTATTATTACCATATACTCGCTCTTAATAATCTCACCCAATAGCGACTTAATACACGCACGCATTAATTTGTTAAGATACAAAAAATATTTATGTGCAGACACAGAGGTCTCTGTTAGACAGAGACTTCTATGTAAGAGACCAAAGCTATTTCATCATCCCTAACGAAGGTAAATTTTTGCTTGAAAGGAATGCTAAATTGCGATTTTTTTTAATAAAAAGTAAAAAAAATCCGGAACTTTTTTTTAGAAAAGAAGGCAATATTAGAGGTAAACGTTAACCAATCTGTTCGAAATGCTACCTTATGAAGTTGTGGAACGTTATTGTCTGAAAAACGAAGACTTCGAAGAAAATGGCAATGCTACAAGTTCCCCTCAGTTAAACCTTAGGCTGAAAAAAGGCACCAATCAGCTTAAAAGTTATTAGAACTTCAAGAACCTGCATTTCAAAATTTCAAAAAATTTCTGCACGAACTCGACGCAACACTATAAATGGATTATTTGTTATAGTAAGCAGTCGGAGGTCTTAAAAGACCGGTGATGTGTCGACCTCCATTATGAAGTTGGAATGTAGACAGGGGAAAAACAGATGTTGAAAAGGTGCTCTGTTTGCTAACCACTTGAAAAAGGTATTTACTCCAAACATATCTACGTATATAATTGACCTGCCACCAGCTATCGCTGAAGCTGTTGTTCCCTTCAGATTTAACATTCGGGAGATTGAAAATGCTATAGCTTGCTTAAATTCGAAGAAATCCCCAGTAACAAAATGTTTTTAGAATACCCTATAGAAAAAAAAAACATAATACTATTCAGTTTTAATGCGGCGTAAGACCGCATTAAAAATGAAAATTTCAATCCTTCGGAATGGAAGATGTCAATTATTACAATGACACCTAAGGCCAAAAAAGTCTATACTAAAGTGAAATTATAGAAGCCTTAAAGCTTATTGTATAATACATAAGAACTATTTGCGAAACTGTTTTTGAGTTTACCTCCATATTAAATGATAGTGGATGCATCCCAGATCAATAGTTTGGTTTCATGAGGCAACATAGCACTATCGAACTAATACATAAGCCTAAAAAAACAGTCCAAGAAGAGAAATATTGTTCTGCTCTCTTCATTAATGTTTCTCAGGCTTTTAATAAGGTATGGCATGAAGGATTGATCTTGAAATTAAAGCAACATTTAGCTCAAGCGGTGTTTTTGATAAAACATTTTGTGTTAAATAAATGAATAAATGTGTTTAATTGATTTATAAATTAAAAATTGTATAGAAAATGAAAAATAAAATAGCTAATTATGCAAAAGTAGAATATGTTAACTAGACGAGCATTTGCAAAAAATTAAATCTTATAGGAAAACTGAAATTACGTTTATCCATTGTATGAGATTACGAGAAAAGTCTATATTTTGTTTTTATTATTCTGCCAACGTTTTCTCTCATATTATCAGAAAGTAATGGCCCGTGAAGCCCTGCATTATACCTAAATCTGAAATGGCAACAAGCAGTGATATTCACACGTCAACATTTGCTGAAGATAAAGTCAGAAAATTACAGCTGGAAAAATGGTTAAAACGGTGGATAATAAAAATTCGACGAACAGAAATGTATACATACTACGTTTACATTGCGCAGGGAAACATACCCACCTATTCATGTCAATAAGAATATCATACCACAATAATTTCAGGTTAAATAATTGGAAATTTACCTTGGTCGTCGTCTAACATCTAAAACCCACATAGATACATAGCTGATATAAATGAAATTGAAAGAAGTTCAACTTAATTGGCTAATAGGCAGAAACTGTACACTTAATCAAGACTGTAAACTTCTCCTATACAAAACGATAATAAAACCAATTTGGTGCTAAAGTATACTAAATTCTTCGTTTGACTAAAGCAGCACTGTGGTATGGCAGAATGGCAGAATGCGCTGGATTCATAAAGATCTAGATGTTCTATTAGTAAAGACTGCATTTTCAAAACATGTGACTACAAATATAAGAAGACCTGAGTTGCATCAAAATGCCCTAGCCCGCAACATCTTTAACTTTAGAAGCCACTCTCGACTGAGAATAAGAGACATTCGTACTCTCAGCCGATTAGGAGAAACGTAAGAAAATCAAAGAACCAACAGTTGAACCTAATATTTTGTTTACTAGTGGCTGAACTTATTATTAAAAATTTTAAATTTGAGTACTTCTTGTTAGTTCAATTTACAATTGAAGATTCAACAAATATGTTAAAAGTTAAAAATTACCCTCATTATACAAAAAAATATGTATAGGATACTAAAAAGTTTTATTTTATTCCCTCCGCCCCGCAGTGGGGGATTTTTGTAAAAAATATGGAATAAATCTGTAGTTTATAAACGGGTAGTCAGATTAATAAAATTTCATATGGCATATTGCGCTTACGATTTGAGATTGTACCTTATATATTTAAAGGGGCAGAGCCATAAGATCCCGATTTGGTTCACCAAGAGCTTATGAAAAATGCAAACTTATGCCTATTTAATGGTTTTAATCTGAAAAAATGAGTTTGTCAAAGTAGCTTTTCCTAGCCAAGAACAAAAAATAATCTTCTGCATTAATATGTTTCAGCTTACAGCTTAGGCATAATAAAAAGTTCGAAAATTAGAACAATCATTTAGGCAGTTTATTTTTAAATTTTTTTCTACATTGTTTTACTATTTTGCTAATGGTAAAGTCAAATCTTGACTTTCTCCTTTTTATCGTACATTTGGAACAAAATTTTTAATATACTGAAAAATTTTTTTTAAAAAGCATAACTCCGCCAAAAGTTAATATTTTGGAATAATCGTTTTTTTCCGGTTGTTTTGCAGCGCAATAATTATTTCGTAATGATAATTTTTTTTTGTAAAACTACGTATCCCTTAATTATACCCATTTGAAAGATAACACTATAAGGCATGTCAGAGCAAAATTTGTCCTTTTTAATGTTTCGTTATGAAGCAAACAAAGCGTTTCAAATTAGACTTATTTTTATTGTAAATGTCAGTTTTAAGTCGTGTTTTTTCAAATAGTAAAACTGCAATCACAAAAGTTATCACGTCATCTTGAGGCCTAAAATGCTCTTAAATATTTCCCAAAAAACTGTTTTTGGAGTTTCTTTAAAAATGTCGCACCTTCTTCGAATCACTTCCGAGCTTGCCAAAATATATAATTGATTCTATATTCGGAGATAGATACCTTGGAACCTACAGATGGCGCTATTGTTGAAATGATTTTTTTTTCAATAAGAAAAATAATGTCTTTTATAGTTATATATACCCTATAAGGAAGGGAACTGACGCAGAATCTGTTACGTGACAAGTCCTTGGTGGATAGGGACCGGTTCGAGTTCTATCACTTTAACATGGCTTTGTCATAGGAGGGAGCAATTGATACCTTCTAGACATTTTGTGATGGGTCACTAGACTAATCTAAAGAATCGTGCCAGTAGTAGTTTCTATAAGACTGGTCTCGCATATAGTTCCAAGGAAAGTAGGAGCTAATTTAGTTTACATAAACCCCTCCCACTCATTGAAACTGATCTGTATTTAATAATGTTTTAATAAATGTTTATAGCTTTTTTTGTTTTATTTATTTTCAATGACGTATGTATGAAATTTATTTATATATTTTTGACAACAGAGCCAATCGTCATCTGATGTCATTCTACCAAAACCGAAAAAAGCAACCGCAAGTAATGGAGTGTGAAGAAAATTAGCGGCGTTCAGTGTTTGATGTAAATAGCCTTGCGAAACTGAAAATGCAAATTGCCGTAGCCTTAAACCCTAGCACATTTTGTTGATATATTTGATAAAAAAAGCTACGATAGTTTGCAAGACTATTTGCATCAAACACTGGACTCCACTATTTTGTTTTTAAGAAATGCAATTAAATTGGCATTTACACCTGACAATGCAATTTTTTAAATTCAGTATTCCATTATTAAAATTTAACTAAAACTTTCGCAGATATGGATGTAAATACAAAAAAGAAACGAAGACAATATTTATTAATTTTTACATAGTGTTGGAACATTTATATCTGCAAAGAGATGGGGTCTAGTTTGACCGGTCATGATACATTCCTATTTTCACAAATCATAGGACAGGTACTCTTGAGCAATTGACAAAACCTTCCCGCAGGGTAGTTACAATTAAACATTTATTAGTAACTTCACATTTTTAAGGTCCAGGTTTCAAAAATGTAGCAATAATTTATGTAAATTATGTAAATATAAAATCGCAAAAGGACAATTGAACTTGGGAATATTTTTGCCACATTTGAGATTCTACCTCCTCAATATACTAGGGAATAAGTAAAATTTTTTGAGTAAACTCGTGCGTTTTTCCAATTCCTCTAGTCTTGCAAAACTTTATTAAAATGAAGCTCTCCGATTTCCATTACTCCTCAATTTTCATACAAAGCGATACAGTGTAAAATAATTAACAAAGTACCCTCACTGTACAGATCTCTCTTATATAAAGTCACGTGGGTTGTCTTATAACACGTTCTCTTTCCTCTGGGGAAGTTCCAGTTGGTCCACTTAGCAATTTTGCATGATTTAAAGCAGTATTATGGTATATTTTAAAACATTTCTTATGTTTTTCAACTTTTATTTAATTGTTTAATGACATTTTCCTGTTTACTTGGTCCCAACAAAGAAAATTAAAATTTTTTGCATAAATAATTTATTTCTTCATTTTCACTTAAAGCAATTATCGTCAAAGAAAGCTAATAGCTCTTAATTGTATTTTTTTATGTTGTTTTTTTTTTCTTCGCCTTTAATTGAGTTCTATGTGCTGTCAGTGTTTCTTTTAATGTATTTTGTTTACCTTATGTCCCATAAAGGACAGGTGAAAACATATTAACAGGTTCAGTTTTTTATTACTACTCGTACTTTTTATGGTTTTTGTTTTATGACCAAAGTCCTCCAAGAAAATAACTCACTGGGTAGTTTTCTAATGTACATAATAAATTCGTTAAATGCTATAAATAGACAATAGATTATAAATTCTTATTTGTAAAATACTACAAGGATACAGTTGGCTGCCTTTTGGGATTTTCAGAGAATATAACTGAAATTGATGGTTTATTGATTGTTTTCGTGTATATACATAGATTTTTTATTTATTTCGTTTTTATTTGGTTTTTCTTTTAGGTATTACATTTTTATGATTTGGGGGCAAGACACATCAATTCGCCTTGGTTTGGGACATATTGAAAGAAGTGTCAATTTGATGTAAAGGTCTCTCTAGACTTAATATTGTATTCAATAACATACAGTTAACCGTCCCATAACAAGGTTCTCCTTATAGCAGTTTCACTTTAACACAAATTGAAACTTTCGGCTCTTTTATCACGGTACTTGAAAGAAATTGTAGCTTCGAAATTGCTTATAACCATGATAAACGGAAATACACATGAGCACTGATGTTTTATTTCTATCACTATCTCACAAGCCGTTCGACTTCTGTAGAAAATGCAACTCTGATCTAGAAAGTTTATGGAAAGTTTTAAAAAAACACTAATAACAAATTATATCAGAGCTGCATTTGTGCAGAAATCGAACAGCTTGTAGAATATTCTAAAAACAGCTTAAAGTAATTAGTGCTGAATGTAAAGTTATAAAGTTTAGCCTAATATAATCATAATATTTTATTTGGGACTTAATATATAAATGGTGTTTAAACTTAAGTTATATTTAAGTATAGACATCATTTTTACATATCATATTTAAATATATCACCGAACATGTCCATTTTAATTCAACTTGATTCTTATAAATTACCATATGATTTCATCTGCTTGCCATTTTGTAAACTGTTTTTATTCTTTTAAAACATTGCAGCAATTCTTCATTGTTTTTATTTGCTGAATGAAGAAAAACATATATATATCTTTTAATTTTTCTTTGTTTATGTTTACCAGCTGCTTTTTTTGGGAACTTTGTGGTTTTAAGGATTTTTGAAGTTTGTTTTAAAGTAAAATATAAAAAAGCGTTGCCATTTAATGGATCATGGATTTCAACTCCTAGAGTTATTTTGCACATGTGTGTAATAATATTAAAGGAACGTAAGAAAAATTTTGGAATTTTTTAGCCTCTCTCATATCATTTATCTTCTGATGAATTTTAATTTTATCGATTATATATATGGTTGACCTCGAAAGCATCAAAAGCTTTTCATTGTAATGATTCGGTTTTATTACAACATAAAAATTAAACGAAAAAATATTTACTACACATACACTCTGCAATTTCTGCGATATTTACGATCTATATGATTTTCTGAAATTTTGTTATACATACTTCATTTTTGTTGTACTTCATTTCCATATACTCGTACTTCATTGATTTCATCACAACATACATTTCGAAATTTTTCGCGAACTTGTAAGTTTTTCGCATATTTTTTTTTTGTATTATTAAATTTTTTTCAATTTCTAATCAATTTTAGACATGTTTCCGATTTTAAAACTTTTGCCGAATTTTTGCAATGTTCGCGAAAAAAGTGACTTTTTGCAAGTTGGCAACATCTTTACAGTTTTCGCGCTTTTGAACAATATTAGACGTTGATATCATGTAGCTGTTCACAAGTTTTTCCAAGTTTTGATCAATATTATGGCTTGTTTTAAATATTGCAGTTTATCGCAACTTTTCGCGAGTTCTTGAAATTACAGTTACAGTTTTAACGAGTTTTAATTAATTTTAAGGCAATTTTTCACGATTTTTTTTGCGATATTGGCACTCAGTCTTCTTTTACAATTATGCGAGTTATCAATATTTTAACGGTAGAAGTAAGTTTGTCCTTTGTACGCATGGACAACTTTATCAATATATTTTGAGGCGTGTAACACTGTTAAAGTTTTTTATTTAAAAAAAACCTAAGGCAAATGCGAATTTCCCATTTTCTTAGCCAACGCATGATACGTATGAGTAATATTAGACATGTACTATCATATTACTCATACGTATACAGCTTTGAGATTCAGTCATACATTTGCTAGTGAAAGTCAGTCATACATGTCTTCCGTCTAGGTATATCCCAGGAGCTGTAGGGCCAATTTTATAATATTTTTAACTTTGTATGGGATCCCCTTAATACTATAAAATCGGTTATTGGTAATATATACGAATGAAATTTTGCAGTTATATGTAAATTTAAGTACTAAATACCGAGAAAACACCAAAAGATATACCCAAATCGGATGAAAACTAAAATACTTATAATTAAAACGAAAACATATACAATAAAGTCATAATATAAAAATTGTTTTTTTTTAATAATAATGCAGAACTAATAGATTTGACGGTTCCTCGCATATTGTAAAAATTTCATATAACAATATCTTGTTTTCTCAACTCTTGAAAGCTGAGTAAATTATGCGTTTACCATAGATTTATTACTAAATTCGAAACTTTAAGCTCACTTTTTTCAAAAGAAGTTTTTTTTTGAGCTATGGCTATATTGCAGCAAAGGCTCGATATGTAAATAGCAATAAGTTGTATGTATATTAGAGGGATGCACAAGTATACTCGAAAGTATTCGTATGTTTGTTTGTGTGTGTATGCATGTATGTTTTTCGTATGTATTTGTGTATATATGTCTTTATATATTTATAATTTGTCGTGGCTATGTATCTACACACATGTACATGCAAATATACACCTATAAATACATACATTAGAACATAAATATACGCCTACACGATATTTACACGAATACATTCTACGAATACTTTTGAGTACTCTTTACAGCCCTCTAATGTGTACAACCGTCAAATTTTTTTTCACTGTAAAGTCATAACGGTACATTTTAGAGCTAGATTTTGATCAAAAAACGAAAATTGATAGCTGTGGCGCTTAAATATTTCTGGAGGTTACGGCTCGATGTGTATATCAGAAAACTTTAAATGAAATCCTCTATTAAATATGGCTGCATTCAATTCATAATGTGTCCTTTTATAGTTTAGTTTTTCAATAAAACATTTTTGCAATTGAAGCTAAGAAATCAAACATATTATATTTTGCTTCTAAAGAAGTGAATGAGAACTGTAATCTTGTTATTCATTGACAATAATTAGCAACAAGCTTATACCTGCTGCTAACGCGTGAAATATTCTCTTTAAATTTTTTGCCAGAAAAGATGACTACCAATTATTTTTCTAGTAATTAGCAATGAGATGCAACGACATCCAACATCAAAAAAAAACTAGAATAGCTTCTTATGTATGTAATACTTGCCTGTGAAACGCATTTGAGGTTTTTTCTACTACCATATGCAATTTCATTTAAATTGTACACTGGCTATTTAGCGATAATAGTCACATTTTCAACCAATTGTTGAAATATAAAAAAAAACCTTAGACCCCCTTGGACAACAAACATGCCTTAATAAAGAAGGCCTGAAGATATACCATTCTATTAGAAATTTAGATATTAACCTTAAGTAATCTGGTTAACATTCTACATCTACTAATCGACTGGTAAGATATTACTCTGTAGTCTTATATGTTGTTACACACGTTATAATTTCGTGAATTCTACATTCATATTCCAAAAGTAATTTGCTCAAAAATCACCCTATCCTAGCAGTTCTTCTACTTTCGTTAAAAAGTTCTTGAAATAGTCTTTCAGTTATTTCATAATTATGATTTATAGTTTATAATCTTTTTATAACTATATTTATGTTCATTTTGTAAGTTATTAGAAAATTACTTCTATATCCTACAGTTTTCACTGCATATGTCTTTAAAAAAAGTAATTTACATTTCCCAAACTTGCATAATAACTATTTCTTAGCCACAACTAAAAATGACTAACAAACTACCATATACTTCTAATACGTTTGTTGGTATTTTGCTTCTTGAGATAAAATATAGTTGTGCTTTCATTCTAGATGTTAATAAATTTCACCTACAATATCTCGTCTTTTAAATGAATTATTACCACAAAACTCCTGGTGAGGCCAGTGGCCATGTCTGTTTGATGTCTTAGGTAGAATGGGTTGTATAAAGGCTCTTTCATTTAGGCTTTTTTGTTTAAAAGCAAAAAGACTTTTGCTATACATATAAGTAGCAAACATTAATTAAACTTATCTAAAGTGTTTTATGAAATCTTATGGAAATGAGTTGTGATTTGTTATTGCCTTAGCTGTCATTGCTTACTGGCTAAATTGAGTTTGAGTTATAAGGAAAACTTTAGGAGCACTTGCATAGAAGTATTTAAATGATTTGGAAAACTTTGTTGTGATTTTAGTTAATAATTATACAATATCGTAAGATTGCCTATTTAGGCTGAATTTAGTAATTTAAGTTTATGAAATTAAATTTACGGAAGATTAAAATAAATGGGAAACTTCTACCAAATTGAATATATACTTAAAAAAATTATATGTATATATACATATAAGGTAGTTCCACACTGATAAATAAGCTTCAGCTTCGGACTGGGCCAAATATTGACTTTTTGACCAGTAATCGATATTTGAAATTATTTAGCGAATATTTTACATTAGGGAAAATATAAAAACAAGTGTCACGTTGATAACAGACGATAAAAAGATTTGATTGCTATAATTCCGATATGATAAGCGATTTTGACTTTCATTTCTTATTTACAGCTAATAAGAACTGGTAAATTGTTTAACAATATTAAGAATATTTTGAAATTATTGGTTGTTTTATTTTATTTTGCTATAAGTGTCGTTCTATTTTTGACACAAAATCATATCTCAACACAATTTTTGTTAATTTGCGGCTAATCAACAATGAATTTGAAATATCTATTTATGCCAAAAAGGATAAATACTCAATATAAAACTCTAATCATAATTATAAATTATACTTAAGTTTAATTTTCCTTTAACCGCATACAAAAAATATTTTATTCAGCACTTTAACAGGAAATATTCTATCCAAAAAAAAATTAAAACTACATTTAATTTGTTTTGTCAAAAGTCCACACATATTTCAGTAAACAGATATTTAGCTAAATTTTTA
Organism: Panzeria rudis; assembly: GCA_956483635.1. Lineage (NCBI taxonomy): Eukaryota > Metazoa > Arthropoda > Insecta > Diptera > Tachinidae > Panzeria > Panzeria rudis. Next base: position 48,584,166 of record OY101448.1, on the reverse strand, counting down.
GCATGCTTCCAATACAATTCAAATTACTTAAAAAATTATCATAATTAATTCATTTTGACAATTCTTATTACTGCAAGTTTTGTTGCTTTTAACCGACTTCAAAAAGAAGGATAAAGGTTATGAGTTCACCATGGACTCTTTTTAAATGTGTTTCCTCCAAACTTCGAAATTTATAAACCGATTTCGTATATTTTCCTTACTTAAAAGATGTAGTTTCAAATTGGTCCTGCTGAAAAATGAGCTGGATCACGCCCAAACAAAATAAATTCACATTCGTTTTCAACTATTTTTAATCAGCCGAATCTTATAAAACTTTGCAAATACATTCAGGTTCCGTTTCCATACTACGTCATGAATAAAAAAAGGGTGGTGTCACTCCCATGGAAAGTAAATATTCTTTTATCACAACTTCTATGAAACTGATTCTTGTGAAACTTAGCACACACTTTCAGATATCGTGGCAGTACAACATTTCGGTTATAAAATGGGCAAGTTCATGTCCATGAAAAGTAAATATTAATTTTATTAATATGATTATTTCGAACGTATTTGCTTATGCATCCAAATTGATTTTTAGGCTAAGGTTCTTAACGTTTAATTCAGAAAGAATTGGGCATGATTAATAATCCAAGGGACTAGGGAAAAATTGGCGCTACTCTGTTCGGCTGTGGACGTTAAAAAATTAAATTGATGTTAGCTTTTCCCTAGTTCCTTGGAATATTAATCATGCCCAATTCCTTCTGAATTAAACGTTACGAACCTTAGCCTAAAAATCAAATTGGATTCAAATATTAATTTTATTTATTTCTACTTCACCGATTTTTATCAAACTTTGCACACACAATTAGTTCTTGTAAAAGTAAAACATGCTCAAAAATATGGATAGTGTGCACATATTTCGTAGTTTTTTTTCAAGAATTATTTTGTGAATTTTTCTAATTAAATTTTTTCATATATTACTTTATATTCGGTTTGACGGAATATTTTGATAAATCGCCGATAAAAAGTAGTGAAGACACTGATTTCTTTTTAAATCAGGAGCTAATTTAAACTGAATGGCCTACAAGTAAAGAAACCCAATATCAAATTTTGTATGGAAAATGTATAAAATTGACTTGTTATTGGGAATAGAACAACGAATGCGAAAGCGAATGAAATAAGAAAACAAAAAATATTATGATGAATGCGGATCACTGAATCAATGCAAAATTTTAAATTTCGAAAGTCTTTGGGTATCGCAATGAGAGATATAAGAAGAACTCTGATGATGAGATCGTGGTGAAAAATGCCTTTCTCAAATAACAATAAATTAAACATTTTAAAAACCTCAGAAAAATTGCTGATAACTTCAAAACAGCTGTACTGATTCTTTGTTAAATAGACAAAAAGATGTTAGATCAAGTCACTTGTCAAACAATAGAAACTAAATTAAAATCGATGTAGCCGTTTGAGAGCTACGTTGCCAAAATTACACGAATTCGATAGGATACCGCTAAAAAATAGGTGATAAATTCTACACGACTTGACCGATTTTCTCTACGAGGAAAAGTCAGAGATTAACACATAACCAAAATATGCCACGAAATTTCATAACCAGGTTACCCGTGCACCCCATTATAATCTTTAGTAAATTTCAGCTTCACATAATGAAATATTTAATTTTAAATATCGTTAAAGTGTATCTAAAAATTCTTAGTAAACCTTTCATGATCAAATCTTTGAACAGCATCTTATTCGCTAATTTTCTCATATAAAATCTATTGGGTACACGGGTAAGCCAGCTTATATCTATTGAGCCACTGAACTGAATTTCATAAATGTTCACGACACAAAAGGACTTGAATTTCCTTGATCCGAAGTTTCAATGCTCTATTAGTATTGGTTTTGTAGCTACAAACGTTTAAAGTTGCTAGTGGACACACGGATACCCGGTTAATAAAAAATAAAAATAATTTAAATGAAAAATTCATTTGAACGAATAATTAAAATATCTTTGGCTTTTTTCTAGTTTGAGGTTACTCCGTGCCCCCGTTAACAATAAGGAATGGGAGATTGACTTGGCCCAACACAAAGCTTATAACACCATCAACAATTTCAGTATTAAGGACTTTCCTGCGAGAAAATTCCAAACGACCTCTACCGTGGTATATGAAGCCGGAACTCCAAAAATCCTCTTCTTACATATTTAGATATAAGTTTTTGTTTGGTGCTCCAACGACTTTTCAATATTTTTGCATGTGGTTAATGAAAACCAACGGGATACTGCAATTAGTACCATTAACCGATGCCAACCACTAATCACGTGTAGTGTGAGACGAAAAACTCTCGAAGGCCAATAAACGATAGTGGCTTGGCTGCATTTACGAAGCAATTGCCAACGATGCGTGATACTGGCTCGCCCATTGTTTTTTTTTTTAATTTTAGTTAGTTATATTTTTTAGCTTTTTTTCGGGTTTTATAGGGTCGGTGATTTTTTGCAGCATTGGCACTTTCTTTTTGTCTTGTTCGTTGCATTACTTGAAATGATACCCCTTAATTACACTGTACCACACAAAAAATATCATCGTTCTAACGAGTGATTCTGGCAAAGGGCACTAAAAATATATACATGTATCGGTGTTTCCGAAGCTTACATCTGGGAATTAAAGTTACTGCCTCTTGCACATCGCTATATTGAATTGGCATAGAAAATCTTGTAAGCTCAATGTTTAAGGCATAAGAAAATTTAATTTTTTTTTTGTGTAAAACAGCACGAGAAAATCTTTTGTACAACATTTTAATCCAATAACTCTTCGCTGTATGGTTCTTTTTGTGTCTTTCTTTAAAGAGCGGGAACAAACTCCCTCTTAGTGGCGATATAGCGAGCTAAAGTGTTCTATCAAATTTCTTTACCATAAAATTCTACTAACGGGGTTTTGGGACACTCAAGCTCCAAACTCAACCGGAACGCCAGAGAGCATTCAAAACTTAAACTGTGCTTAAGGGTTAATTTTGTACTTATTCACAATTAGTACCTGGCATAGCAAATCTTGTAAGCGTTACGTTTAAGGAATAATATGTCTTTAGCATTTGTATGTAAAATTTCACGACAAAAATTTTTGTATAACCTTTTCGTCTACTATATTGCCGCTGAAGGCAAATTTTTCCCCCTTTTTTAAGAAAGGGATAAAAATGTTCATACAATGAAGAGTTAGAGGGTTAAAATGTTTCACAAAAATGTTCCTCGTAGTGTTTTGCATAAAAATGCAAAGCACATTTTAAACTCCAAACGTAAAGTTTAAAAGATTTGCTATGCCAAGTACTAATTGTGAAAAAGTACGAAATAAACCCTTAAACACAGTTTAAGTTTTAAATGATTTATGACATTCCGTTTGAGTTTGAAACTTGAGTGCCCTAAAAGAAAAGCAAAATTCATATGGAACGCCAGTAATTATGCAAAACTCGTATTTAGAGGATAATTTCGTACTTATTCACAATTAGTACTTGGCATAGGAAATCTTCTAAGCTTAACGTCTAAGGTATAAGATCTATTCAGCACTTTTATGTAAAACACAACAAGAAACATTGCTGTGGAACATTTTAACACTACACAGAAAAAACTAAATTTCATTTTCTGTAAAGGAATTCAATGAAATAGTAAATATTTTGTCTAAGAACGGACCTACAAACAAATTTGTAAATATAGACAAAAATGTCTCAACAATTACATTGAAAAAGCGTGTTTTGTCAGTGAACAAATTGTTTTAAACTATAAAGCAATTTGCCTAAAAATATTTACAAATTGTAAACAACATTATTTAGTAAATCAAACAAAAAGATTTACTGGAGTTTTTGAAAACAACAAACAATATTTTTGTCTGAATTAATCTAAAAGTACTAGCAAATATTAAATAAAATAGTTTACTTAATCAAAAAAAATATTTACTGAATTTTTTGTAATGTATCAAACAAAATTTTTGTCTGGGTTATCATCATCATCCATTAAGCATTTATGAAATTTCACTTTGTTAAATGTGTTCATCTAAAGACTCTAGAATAATGAATGAGAATTAACGCAACGACGATAACGAATTGATTCACTCAAAAATCTTGAGTGAACAAATTTGGTACAATCGCATTCATTTTGCTATCATAGTTGTTGTTGTTATTTGTGTGTATGTCGTCATTGGGGTTGTTTTTTACGGCACAGTTTTTCTTGTTGTGTTTGGTGTTTGCGTCCTAAATAAAGTCAAACAAGCAATTCATTGATTATGTAAAGAACATTTACTGAAAATTAAATTTATTTTTAGACAAACTTTTGTTTGAAAAATTTTTGGTGATAATTTTTTCTGTGTATAACACTTGGTTATATGGGCGTTTTTTTGCCCCTTTCTGAAAACAGAGCAAAAAAACTCCACATCAGCTATGCTATAGCGGACTTAAATGCTCTACAAAAAATTTGCCATAAAATTCTACTATCGGTCTTTGAAGACATCCAACCCAGGAGATTTTTACAGTAAACTATTTTGTTAAGAGAATACAGTGTGGCATGTCAAAGGCGATGTCTTTATTTGGTTTGTTCAAGGTCCTAAGTGAAAATAAGCTCTTTTAAAAATCTTTCCCCAAATGTTATTGCTGATTTATTTACATATTTTAAGGAACAAAAGCAGTTTCGCTTTAAATGTGTGAAATAAATTTAAAACAGAAATTCTCAGTTTTTGGTTGTCTTATACTTGTGTCATTAGTTAACACTTTTCTACAATAAATTTATAGTTTCCTCCACTACTTTTAGGCTTACAAGCTTTGATTTTATAGAACAATCCATAAATTGCTATTTGAAATCGTTATTAAATGTCGTTGTAATATTTTCCTTCAATTCTTTTATTTAAGTTAACTTCCTATTAAACTTCCTTCAATTTTTTCCAGACTTTTCATTATATCTTTTGAACTTTAGCAAACATTTATCGTTATTGATGACCAATGGGAAACATTTTAATGTTACAGTTGTCTAAGCTGAAACAATTTTTTATCAAAATATATTGCACGGACCCCACTTCATGCCATTCAGTTGGCCTCTCTCGGCCTACATCACACTCTCTGTATCTTCCTCCCTCTCTATTTCTCACTCTGTTGTCTTCTAACCTGGGTTGTCAGATGTTGCAATTTCTCGCCAAGCCAAGAGATTTAAAACTTATTTCCCGTCTTAATTTTCAATTTGGCGACATGGCGATATTTTGGCAGTTTATAAAGTAGTTGGCGATTTCGTTGGATATTTTTATTTGAGTCATGTATTTTCTTGAGAAACTTAAAATCAGTATGAGAAAATAAAATTATGTTTGTTGTGGTAGTTTTATCAATGAATTGTTATATATTCATATGAATGTATGCTAACAAAATGTATTGAAAGTATATTTTCAACACATCAAAACTCATCTATGAAATAGAATGCAATATGATTTTCTAGAAGCCTTATTACGAGTTGTTAAATATATGAATGTAAATGATACTTTGTTGCACTTCTTCTGTACCTTCTCAAGAAATGCTGAACTAATTTAATTACCATACTCTTGAGGATGAAGTGTATATTGTTCTAAAATCAAAAATGTAATAAAAATTCAAAGGTATTTCAAAAAGCCTAAGAAAACTCAAATTTGATATATATAAGCTAGGAATTGCATATAAACGACGGAAAAATTAAGAAAGGGGCAACTTTCCCTCTAACGCACTGAAATTTGGTTTATAGGCTACAAGTTGCATATTAGACAGGTTAAAAGTATAAATATCGGTAAAACGTTGATATAAAAAGCGTACTTCCTAAAGTTTTAGATGACTGAAATTCGGTACGTAAGAAATCGGACCGCTCCAATACTTCTTTATGAGGCGGTGCAAATTATCGCTAATTTCTCTCTTAAATATCTGCTTATTTGATACCGGAATTTCTCCCACCAGCTCTCGAGAAGGGGTCTATATCTATCTGTATATTCGTTATAGTATTACAGTCGTGCGTCGGAGCTGCACGCGCAATCTTTGATTGCTTTAAGTAAACTATAAGTTAGTTTATAGTAAACATTTTACATTTTTGTGTTCCCTACGCATTTTTGCATAAAAATTAAACAAACCATAAATTTTCGCTATTTTTTCCCTATTTTTTGCGAATCTTAGCGATTCGGACTAAATTAAATTTTTGATTATTTATAAAAAATATTTTTAAAATAAAAAAGTAATATCATTACTTAAATATTAAAAAAATATATATACGTTATTGGCAAAACTAAAGAAACCCTAAATTGGCGATCTTGGCGATTTTTGACATTGAATCAAGCAAAAAAGTTACAAATAAATCTGACAACCCTGCTTCTAACTGCCAAGTGTAAGTCATTGTTTTATGTCATCCTTTCGTTTATTGTCTTTAACCATTTCATTTAGTTATACAAACGTTTTTCATGGCTTCATGTTTGAGGTTGTTTTCATGTTTTTTTTTTGCATTTTGTTCTGCTCTGTACGTATTCTTTAGTAGAATTGACCATAGATTACATATGAGTTCTGTTTCTGTTTGCTATTATTTTTGATGGCGCACGTTTTTGCAACATGCTATGCTTTCAATGTTTATTTCTTCTTTTATTTGTTGTATATGTTGTCTGTTGCATACAACTTCAATTTAGTTCCTACTACGTTTAAATTCTCTAGGTTTTTTTACTGTCCCTAAAACTCGTTGGATACAAATATATAAAAGAAAAAGAAAAAAAAAAAAACGTTTGTGTGTATGTATTTTTACTTTAGTTGGAGTGCTCATTTTGCTGAGATTTTAGATTTGAAATATTTCTTGGACTTTTCAAACGACAACGATTTGTTGTTTTTGGCATCATATATGCCTAGACATTGGACATCATTCATTCCTTTGTATGTTTTGGGACTTGGAGACTTAATGCCATATTTACCCAATTGGTCAAGGAAGTAAAATAAAAAAATATTGAATTCTTCTGGAGAATATCAGATAGCAAAAATATAAAGGAAATTATTTGTACAGTTAAATATATAACTATTAAATATTGGCAATAAACGTTTGCTTTTTTTAAGTTATCATAATTTTGTATCAATATTGAATACAAAAACAGGGAAGAATCAAAAAGTGACCAAACAAAATTTTGCTAAGTATACAAACATTTTAAAAACATTCTAGCATCAAATATTCCAAATAACTAACTGTCCATTAGGAATAAAGCAATCTTCATATACCAAGATTAATGTTTTAAAATATAAAATCCGGCGGAAATTATAGTTTTTACAGTAATAATGTTTAATAAACCCCCTCAAAAGTATGCAATATCGTTACTAAATCGGGCAGGTCTTACATAAAAAAATAGCCTCTAGCTACAGGCAACTTTGAAGCTGTTCACATATTACGCATCGCTATATATGCAGCTGTTAAATCACCTCTTTCCTTCGTAACGCTTTTCAACAAGTTTTCAGTGGTAAAATCTAGAAACCGTATCAAATCTCCAACTCCTCCCCCCCCATTAGAGTGCTACGTAATATGAGAACAACTTATTTATCATATTAACGTCTTTTCCAAAAAAGGACCTTGTGAAATAATGAGCAATTTTAAAATAAGTTTCGGAGCCAGTATAACTTCTAAGATATTTGTCTTAAATTGTCTGTGATTGAAAAGTAGATTCCTTAGTTTCTTTTTAAAAAATTAAAACAATTAAAACTATTAATATTAGTATGATTATTTCGAACGTATTTGCTTGTGAATACAAATCGATTATTATGCTTACGTGTATTTTGCTTATCACCACTTGTCAGGTGGCTTTGTTGAATGTGATTTAATTTCTTATACATATATACAACTTTTTCGTGAAAATTGAATACGATAATTAAATCACTTTCAAGTTGATATTAAACTTCACTTTCTCAGAGTTGCCATTGGTCTCATTTTCTTCATTCCAATTTTTCTGATTTTCTTCTACTCAAGAAAAACTTTTTTTGGTTTGCTTTTATACTCAAGTATATATTAATATGCAAACATGTGAAAAGTTCAAGCCAAGGTATATCTATAAGGTATACTTATCGGCCAATTGATACAACAAAACAAATTTTTTGAGTGTCAAAAAATGAATGTGAAAAATTCAAAGAGAATATTAAAATGTGAGTGGATTGGTAAAATACACTACAATTTGATAGCAAAATTACTGAACATGTGGGCTGATGCACAGACCTTATATATCGACCTTGGTTTACGCCAGTAGCTAATTGGTTATTAATATGATTATTTCTAACGTATTTGCTTGTAACTACAAATTAATTATTAGGCTAATGTTCGTAAAATTTAAATCAGAAAGAATTGGGCATGATTAATATTCTAAAGGAACAAGCGAAATATTAGAACCAACTTAATTGTTCAACATACACAGCAGAAAAAAGTAGCGCCACTTTCGGAAGCCGATACACTTCCATCGTCAGTGCTCACGTGTATTTTGCATATCACCACTTGTCAGTTGGCTCTCTTGAATGTGATTTTAATTCTTATGTATACAACTTTTTCGTGAAAATTTAATACGAGAATTAAATCACTTTCAAGTTGATATTAAACTACACTTGGTGTTTATTTTTCTTCATTCCCATTTTTCTGATACTCTGTTCTGATGTGTACGTTGAAAAATTAAGTTTATGTTAATTTTTCCCTTGTTTCTTTGGAATGTTAATCATGCCCAATTCTTTCTGAATTAAACATTACAAACCTTAGCCTAGTACAGTGGTTTTAATCTTTTTGAAGTCGCGACCCCAAAATGATTTTAAAAAAATCTGACGAACCCTTAACGTTTTTGCTCTCAAAGTTTGATTATTCACTTCTACAATTTGATTCTTTCACTAGATTTGAAAGTATTGCAACAGAAATTTCATGAAGATTTATGTGAGCTGGCAGCATGCTCAAAATGGAATATTTATCTCAAAATAATTCTACATTTTGGCTAAAGCGAAAAGCAGAATAGCCTGAGCTAGCTAAAAAAGCAATTAAAATATTAATTCATATTTCAACATCTTATAAACTAATAAATGAATAAACTAAATTTAGAAAATGATTTGATTGTTTGCGTGTCACAATTGTAACCACGTTTTTCGCATTCCATTTAAAATAAGCAAGCCCAGCGTTCGAATTGATATAAGTACTTTTATGTTTTTGAGTTGAATTTTTTTTATGTTTTTGAATTAAAAAAATTAGATATTTAACAAAAATCAATAAGGGTCCTCATGAAAACGTTTAAAACCCTCGCAAATTGTGCATGCTTCTACTCTCGTAAATGAATTGTCAAAAAATGTTTGAAAATTCATTTGCACAACTAATACAAAAAATATACTAGACAGCTCAGGCTCGTAAACTTGCAGAGTATTTGTGCATTTGAAAAATAAAAATAAACGTCATAAAAATATAAATAAAAGTTTTAATTTACAAATATTTTTTTAATAATTTATGTGAAAAAATAAGGAAATAGAGAAAAAAGACAAAGTGATAAAAAATTCATATACCTCATTGTTGCTGTGATGCAGAGGTAAGTACAAGAAGTAGCTGGAGAAGTAAGTTGACATTAGATATTAAAAGTTCCACAACAGTTTCAAAAGGGGCTTCATGAAACATCCCTCGCAAGTTTGCTCAATTGCACAAAAGGCAATTTCATCCGCTTTCATGAAAACCCTTAATCTATGTTATTTAGATCAGCTCGCGACCCCCGAGAAAGGTCTCGACCCACCGGTTGAAAACCACCGGCCTAGTAAACAATTTGTATTCGTAAACTATTAAAAATTAGCTGGCTTATAGCTGTTAATATTTCAACAAACTGTCTTAGACCGCTTTCAAAAATCAGAGAACTTTAAAATAGGGAACTTTGCCCCTTTTTCTCTTACCCTTCCTGTCTATATTGATTGGAACTAAACAGCAAAAGAAAAATAACTTTGATTTCATTCTTTATGTTGTGATTGCTGTTGTTCTTAGATTTCTGCTTGAAACATTGTAGATTTTGTCATGCTTAAATTTGGTAACATGCATGTTAGGTCCCATTTGAGAATTCATTCATGTTGAATTGTTCATATGAAAATTGTTATTGTTTTCGAAATTGTAGTCGTTTGTTAGATGTTTCCTGCCATTTGTATTAATGTTACGATTGTCGTTGTTGATTATGATGGCAATACATTTATTTTTTTTGATGATAGTTGTGATTTTTTTTTCTCCACTTTTGTCCATAATTTAGTATAAATCCTAAATTGTCTACTGGCTTTAATATCTCATTTTAAGCATAGTTTTTTACATCTTTCCTTTACTTAGTTTTAATTTCATTTACTTAGTTTTCCTTTATATTGAAAAGTCAATAGAAACATGTGTTTTGTTATGCTGTATGGTCAATTTTGTAATTTTCATATAAACTATGTGCTGTGTCTACGTCTTTTTTTTAAGACCCACATTTTTCTAGGGAATTAAAAACAAAATTTGTTTCATATGATTTTTAGATTCAATACAAACTTTTTGTTTTATTAGACTTTATAAAATGGTATTAAAAATTAAGAAGCTGATAACCATAAGGGAAATTAGAAAAATGTACTTTTGAAATATTTAAAATTTGAGAAAGCAACCAGTGTAAAGTATTTGTCAGCTGGAAAATTATTTTAATTGGAAATAAATAAATACTAATACTAAAAAGTAATTTGTAAAACTGCCTTTTTCACTGTCCACTTTTCCAAGCACAACGTTGTATTGTTGTGGGAAGTCAATGTGTGTATAGTTTCAAAAGAATATGTTAAGTATAAGGAAATGATATGATTATTTATTTTAAATGGGCTTGTTACTGTCCAAATTTTCATCACAATTTTTTATTGTGACGGTATCTCAACGTATGTAAAAAGCTTTACAAGAATCGGCTAAATATAAGTAACGGAAGAAGATGTACTTTGTATGGGCGTGGCGTAGGCCACGTTTTTAAACATAAGGTTTTATTGTCACGGAAACCCCATCTGTATTCAAAATTTAGTAAGAATCGGTTCAGTGGAATGAGTAGAAAAAGTTGTCGCAAGATTTACCTTTAAACAAACAAACTAACAGAGAAAATTATATAAAAGGTTTAAAAAAGCAACAATTTAAATCTTCTTTCAGACTTCCAAAAAATAAAATATTAAAATATATCCTATGCATGATTTTTTTAAGTTTGTAGATATCTCAGAGCAGTGGATTTTATAGACATATATCGCACATGGTGATAAGCAAGATACACATAAGCACTGACAACGAAAGTTCAGTGGCTTCCGAAAATTGCATTGCAATGTGCTGGTGTGTACGTTGAAAACCAAATTGATGTGGAATTTTCCCTTGTTCCTTGGAAATATTGATCATGTCGAACTCTGTCTGAGTATAACGTTACGAACATTAGCCTATATAATCAATTTGGACTAAGAAGCAAATTAGTTCGTAATTATCACATTAAAATATAAATTTCAAAAATAAATAAACAACCCTTGTCTGTATATAACCAGAACTCAACATATGTATGTAGTATGAATTCTCGTGCTAAGAAAAATCCAAATAACTTTAATGTCGACAACAAAGGTAATTAAAAATTGCTTCACCAAATATTTAAAAGTGAATAATCATCTTTCATGAGATGTTTCTAAGTAAAGTATACAGGATCATTTTTTTTAAGGAAAAAGTAAAAAAATGAATGCAAAGGCTGCGCGCATAGGAGTGTTAAATTTCAATAAGCAGCTAAGGAAAAAATATATTTGAAGAACTATTGCTAGATGGAAGAGACTTTGTCACAAGAAACGTCAAGCGACTGGTTCCCAAGGACTAACAACCGGTTCAACTTCCGGAACTTTGTATGAAAGGAACGAATAACTTTTACACGGCGTTGTTAATAGACATGGACGGGCTCTAGGCATAAACTTAAGGTAGTTGTTCTGTGTTGATTTCTTTAAACTAGATAAATTGCAGTACTTTAAATACATATTTTTGATTTGTATGTACACTAGGCTGGGTCAAAAATTGCTATTCTCCATTTTTTAAAGGGCTCAACGATAAAATGGTGCTAAAGGGCGAGGTGAATCTATTTGGAAAGTTTTATTAATATATTTTAAGCTTTGTTGCCTCCGCACTGTGTCGCAAGATTGAGATCGCTGCTTGAAATGAATTTTTTGAAGATTAAAAATATCTAATGCATTTTTTTGGGTGACTAATATGTGCTAAGCACAAAAAGCAAAGAAAAAATTATAATTTCGGGTATTCTCCAGATAACGACGATACATTTGTGTTTTTCGATGTATAGTATGTATCGTAAAACACAAATGTACCGTCGTTATCGTTTTTTCTTTATTTTTCGTGTTTAGCACATGCTAATTACCCTTAAAAAAATGCATTAGAAAATTTTATTCTTCAAACAAAAACAGTTTTTTCAAGCAGTGATCTCAATCTGCGACGCAATCCGGAGGCAACAAAACATAAATAAACGCTCATAGCTTTCAAAATACCAAACCTATTTTAGCAATATATAAATTATGCACATCTGTCAATAAATACCTTTGAAATGGTGTAAGTTTTGTCAAAATCAGTCTTTTATTATGACCGTACAATGGATAACAAAAATTCGTCTTCCCTATTATTTATATTTATATATGTAGATACTACGTATGTTTGTAAAGATTTGGAAAATATATTTTTATATCACTTAACAAGGTCTGTCAGTTTTATTTTACTTAAACAACATAAAAAACCACAAGTATTTATTGACAATATTGTCGTTTTTCCTATAATACTTAATAAACTCCGTAAGACGTTTAAATTAAATATGGCTTACATTCGTTTAAATAAATAGTAAATATAACACATAAGCAGTGTTGGTTTTTCCAAACATAAGACAAAAGAGCAAGCAAGCAATTTTTGCAATGTATTGTGCAATAAACAAACACGCTACTGTTCCATTGATTAGATCCACATAAAATCTGTAAAACCCAATGGCAATTTAGCACCATTTTGTTTTGTTCTAAAAAGTAAAAAAATAAGTTTACTTTTCATTTGAATTGCACATTCATTTGAATTTCACATTAAACTATACGCTATTGAAATCTACTAGTTTATAATGAATATTTCTTGCGAAAAAAACCCGACTACAAAATAGGCGTTGCACCGTCCCCATATTTTACCATCATGTACTTTTACGAGAACAAATTGTGTGTGCGACGTCTCATAAGAATCGGATAAGTAGAAGTAGTTAAAATGACTATTTACTTTTCATGGGCGTGGCACTGCCCACTTTTCTAACCACAATGTTGTATCTTAACGATAACTAAAGGTGTATGCAAAGTTTCATAAGAATCGGCTTAGTAGAAGTTGTTGAAAAAGACTATTTACTTTGCAGGAGCTTAATGTGTGTGTGTAAAGTTTCATAAGAATCAGTTGAGTAGAAGTAGTTGAAAACGTCCATTTTGCAACGGGACTAATCTGCAAGTACATCCTTTTGAATAGGGGAAAAAAATCCTAAATCGGGTCATAAATGGCGGACTTTTGAGGAAACACACATAAAAAATAATACATGACGAATTAATAACTTTTCTCTTTTTTTGAAGTCGGTTAAATTACCAATTTGTAAAAATTGGTAATTTGCGTAAATGGGTAAAAGCAAAATTCTAAGTAAAGCATAAAGATCTAGAATCGATGGGTATTTGTCGTTATATTATTCCTGCCGCGGAATTGGACGATATCAAAAAACCGTGCTCATATGCAAGAAGGACAAGCAAATGTATGTACAAAATTACAAAAATATTTTTGTCAAATTATGAACAAATTTCGGTAAAATAGCAAGTGATATAAAGCTATACGCATTTGAAGATGAGTAATTTTCAGTAAATTTCTATTGTTGGTTTGAATTTTCTCCAAAAAATATATAAGTTCAAAGTACTGTTAAATTGCCAGTGTTGACAAATTGCACAAAATGTTTAAAATGTCCTATTTGGTTGGAAGTTCTCTTTCACATTTGAATAAACTATTTACTAAAATTTAAGAAACAATTTTTAATTTTGGCCGCGTAGACTGGTTAAATATATATATTTATATACATTGGCGATATTTTTGTACAATATGAAAAATTGCACAATTATATTGAAAGTTATTGTCCACTTAGATTTGATTTTGAAACAAAAAAAAAAACATGAGGCACATAAAAATTATACAAATTAGTTTATAGCTTATCCGTAAGAAATCTTATAGTTTTTACAATATGTGAAGGAGGTTTGCCAAAATGAGAAAGAAATCTAATTGTAGAAAAATAAACAAAGTTAACGTGGTTACGCCTTCTGCACATTCTTATAATAAATCAGCATTAAAAATCCTGTAATCCTTATATTTTAGGTATAACTAGTGTTTAGCACTTTTATTAAAAACACTACGAGACAAGTTTTTGTGGAATATTTCAAAGCTCTAGTTCTCTTCTGTAGGGAGTTTTCGCCTCTCTTGAAAAAGAGGTAAAAAACTACCTTTAAGCATCGATATAGCGGGCACAACAAAATCTTATGACAGATATTTTTTTAGGACTCAGGCATTAATATTTTGTAAAATTTCTTTTAAAACCTCAATAGAAATGACTTATCGTCACAGAAAATGCAAAAAGCCCTATCTAATATTTTAAAAGTTTAAAAGGAGAAGCATGAAAATTGTTTACATGAAAAAATATATTGACAATTTCTGCAAAATTTTGCAATAAATTTATAAATTTCTGGGTGCTTTTTTACTTGTAATGTAACATTTTACACTAATTGTCAATAGTTTTCATTTAAACAAGTTTTATGCTTCGCCTGTAAAACTTTTGAAATGTTAGATAGGCCTTTTTGCATTCTCAGTGACGATATATTATCCACGTATATATGGAGGGGTATAGCCTTTTCCCCTTCCCTTGAATCGGCGCCTTGTCGGTGCAGTGTCTTAATTAGTTTAGAAATAAGGTCATATGGCTTTTTGCGAAAATTGATAGATGGCGCCAGTAGTTGGATCTTAGCTTATGCCAGCTCTTCAGTGAACTTTTACCCATATTAAAAAGCTAGAAATAAACTAATATCAATAACTCATTATACTTAATAAAAATTACTTACAAATACATCGTTATTCGTAAAAGCCACAGATTCAAATTTCATCATTTTTATACTGTGACGTATGATTAATATTAATTTAGGCTTTGTATAAATGTTAACAAATAACTTTAACAAAGCTTAAGCTTTTATCGACTGAAAATCAAGTTGTCAATGAAGGACTTACAAATACATTTAAGAAATAAAACTGATGATGAAAAATGCTTCAAATGTGTTCCTGTTTAAGGCCCATCTAGCGAAACAGGTGATAAAATACTACATCAGTTTTGTCCTAACTTTTGTAAACCTGTAAACTTACTCTCTAATGTTCTTTGCTTTGCAAACAATATACATATATTTTCTCCTTTTAACTTCATAGCTTAATTTAAAAGTTTAAAATACTCATAATCTGCTTAACAGTAAATATAAAATGCGTTAAATATCTTTACGATTTAAGCTTTTGCAACCAAACAATGCCAGCAGACAAGCCAACCGAGCAAAAGAAAAAAGACTCCAACTTGCCACACAGACAACAAAAATAACTGAAATCAGTTTAAAAGCATTTTGGTAGAATCGTAAAAAAATTAAATAAAAGGCAAAAGCATTGCCACAAAGATAATAAATAACTTTGAATACGACCAGCTTAATTAAATAAGCTTGCAAACAGATTTTAACAGATTTCAACACTATTTCTTTTTTTCTTTTTGCGAAAATGTAGTAAAATAAAAGAGCATTCATGCAATAGAGACTCGTATTAAGAGCCATTGCTAGAGGGAAATAAAGGTGGGAGTGTGTATATTATGTTGAAAGTTAGTTTCTATGAAACAAAAGCTAGTTTTTGAAAATAAATTTGGCGTCTGTAGAAATAAACCACAATGAAAATAAATCTAAACGACAAATATCAAAAGAGTAAGTAACAAAAAGGACTAAGAATATAATAACTTTTATTAAAATAGTCTATATTTTCTGTATAGTAATAAAATATTCTTTAAATAGTTTAATTTATACATATCGTCCCTACCATGTCCATTTATCAAATATGAAAATCGGAACTTTCCGGGAGGGCGCAAGTCTGGATAATTGTGAATTGAAAATATTTTTTTTATTTTTTGTTCACACTGAAAATTTAATTTTTCAAGTTGAAATTTTTACACAAAGGAATAGAAACCTTTACAAAATTGAAATTTATTATAATTTCTAAATGGTAAGTAAGTTCTGCCTCATATAGCTGAACAATTAATAAATTTTATAATCAAAACTAGTAAAAAATTGGTCCTAACTGTTATTGCTTTAAAACTTGAAATTTTTTTCCATCTGTAAAAATGAAAGCAGTTCTTAGATTTTTGCCTTTTATGCCCTTTTTCTTTAAAACCCCACTCATGCTGAAGCTATTTTTTATTTTTTAGCTTTGAGAATAGTTTGTTTAAAATTTTCAAACAATAACGTATTTACAATCTTCTAGAATATAGAACGCATTTTCAACATGCAAAATTAATACGTATCAGGACAAGCAAATCTTAAGCAAAAAGAATTTCAGTTATTTTCTAACAAAAATAATAATATTGAAAAAGAATTCAAGTGAGACAAATATTTTATTTGTTATATGTTTTTTTTCAGGGATTTGCAACTCAAACTGTTGGGAAATTTTTCTCTTTTATTTTACAAATAACAACGAAAACAATTTTAAATATATTTTAGATGTTACAATAACTCAGTTTGTTTGCGGTAATGTTTAGTAGGAGATAATATGAAAACTTTTTCAGTCATCTCTTTCAAGTATTCTTTCCTAAACACTTGTAATTGTATTTGCATGTTAAACTCAGCCTAAAAATATGCTTTAGATAGTTGCTTTAAATGCAAACAAATGAAATAATCATGCATGTGCACATACTACTAAGCAATTTGAATTGGGATATCACCCAGTGGGAAATAGAAGGAATACTCCTTTTTTGGCCTGCTCGTTCCATTTCATACTGATAGATTTTTTACACACGTTGTCATTGCGGGCGAGGTCTTCCGCTTGATAGTTCTGGAAGGTCTCACAAAAAACCTTCTAAAAAGATCATTTGAGTAAGTAGTCCACTTGCAAACAAAGCTAAGTTGAAAAAATAAAAATTTGCTAAAAGCCGCCATTTTATTTGTTGTTTCAAGTCTTAGTCGATTTTCTACAAATTTCGATATATTAACATAGCGTTGTTTGCAAGTGGACTACTCATTTGAAGGGTTTCTAAGAAAGGTGTGTCAAAAAGCAGATGGAGGTGAATTGTTTTAATATCGGTACTCTTATAGCGGCTGTTTTATATTTGATTTATGTGATTTTTTATTTCGAATTATTTTCTTTGATCTAAAGAAATTTTTATAGAGATAACCTGATCAGCTCCAACATAAACGACGGCATAATTAGCAGCATGTATAATATCTCTTGTACGTAAATTTCAGCTTTATATACCAGTTACTTGCGAAAAACAAATACAAGAATATTTGTGATTTCCAAAGTCCATTTTTGATGAAAGAAAATCTTTTAATTTGCTTTTACAAAAAAAAATATGCTTCGAATTTTGTTCTCCCTTCTCACAGAAGCGAATACGAAATATGTATCTTATATTTTATAGGGAAGAGCAGAGGCCTTCTGTTAGACATTCCTTAGCAGTTCTACATGAGTGCACATTGAATAATGAAAATATTAAACAGGCATTTAATAAGGCCCGAACTATGAAGGTCTTCTGGGCATCGTTTCCATCAAAGCAAGTAAATTATCCCTGTTGTCCATGTCTTTCAGACATCTTGGAATGATCGATGATCTGTTGGTGACAGCTCAAACAGATCAGTGAGGACATTTTCGAACAAATGGCCATACATAACAACAAGAGCAGCACTGTCACCCATCTTTTCATTAATGACTATGTAAATGACAACATCCTCAGAAATGTCCCCATTATATTTTTTTCGTTTGTTCCTTTTTTACGCGTGTTCTACAATAACAATTTGAGGAATATGTCGCTTATAGCTGTTTTAAACTATCTCACAAGCCGTTCAGCTTCTGTAGAAAATGCAAACCTTATATAATGTGTTATTTCATTTTTAAAACTTTCCATAAACTCATTAGATCAGTGTTGCATTTTCTACAGAAGTCAAATGGCTTGTGAGATAGTGTAAAACAGGCATTAGAGAGAATTGAATATAAGAAGTTTTAATAGACATTGTAACAGATTTTCTTATCAGCTAAATTTCCCTCAATTTCAGCAAGCAGGAACGTATCAAAATGATTCAAACTGGTGACATACTCAACGGCAATGTCCAGAAGAACTTAATTTTCTGGTATACGAAGAGTAGTGTTTTTTGTTGTAACGAAATTGCAAAATACTGGCATGACCAGTTGAGTGCTTTTTCTTTTACCCATTCTTTGATTACGGTTTCTGTTAGATTGTCTTAAAGGAAACTGTAATCGACAAATATCGCGCATGACAAATATCGAAATTTCCTTAAGTAGTCATTGTTAAAAATGTCCTCTACGACAAGTTGGCCAACCGGGACTGTAAACACACATATGAAAAAGCTCAATTTGTGTTTTAGTTTTTTGGTAAGTACTGGAAAGAATACACAAAAAACTGACAATATTACGCCTGCAAACGACATTTGTACATGTTTTGGTTTATCCTTTGAATTTTTGTCTCTGTTCTCAGTGTTGGCTTTAGAATAAGTCTCGGAAAATCTTAATGTTTTGGCTAAATGCCAAAAAAATTTGTTGGCTAAAATATCGCACAGCTATAGAGAGGGAGGGAGGGAGAGAGAGAGAGTGAGAGACATAGAGCATAAGCAATTATTCGTGTTCACAGAAAACAAATTTAATAATCACAAACCAAAATATTTGTTTGTGTTATCTGTCTGGAAATCTTAAAAACCATAAAATGAAAAACTTTCACGCACACCACACATACACAGACATAAACACACACACGTACTTAATGAGCTTCCAAAAACTATTTAAAGTGGACTTTTAAATGAAATTTCCCATACATAGATATGTATATATGTACTTGTAGTCAACAAAATAATGTAGAGAGCATAACTACAATGCTGCCACATGATATTTAAGAATTTAGCTGGAGTTTAATCATACAAAAGATACAGAAAGACAATATTTGGCATCATCTAAGGCCAAAACTTAGAGAAAACTATTAAAAAACTGCTAAATAGCTGCTAGGAAACTAATAATGTGTATTTGAAAATAACAAATAAGTATATGTATACATATACACCGCCAAAAAAAACTGAAAAATCTTTCTGTAAGTTAAACGAAACAACTGCAGAAAAATTAATATTAAAAATTATTTCAGTAATTAAAAGCTAGACATCTAAGCACATGCATAGAAAATTAATTTTTAAGGCCTTAAATTGGGTTTAAAATATTATTAAAACAATTTGTTTACTGATAATTAGGTATTAGCACCAATGAAATGCAGGAAACTGACGTGCTTAGCCCGCAGGAAGTGAAAACTTTTTTTATTTTTTTATATTTGGTTAGCATTAATTATTTATTAAGATATAAAAAAAGCACATAAAAATGATCATAATGAATGACTTGATAATGACTTGATAATATTTAAATTTTCAAGTATAATTAGCTTCAAGGTATGCTTTAAAGTTTCGCCAACTCTTACAAACATTTGTTAATCTTCTTGGAAAAAAAGCAAAATTAATAAACAATTTATCAAAGGTTCCTTTGATACTTAAGAAATGTGGAATTACGATCAATTATTACAATTTAGAATAATGCAAAGCGTGTTAAACCCTTTTTTACATTTTAGTGTTAATCACCTGTAGTATGAATGTCGAAGTCCAATTTGTGACTACGACAAATTGTCATACAATAAAGAATAGTTTTAAAAGTTTTCTTTATTCTAGGACAATTTATCGTAGTGATAAACTTGACTTCGACATACATAATACGGGGGAATATATGCATGTACTAGAACAGTTTGCATAGAAAAATAACACTATGCAACTAAATAAAACTTGTGTCGTGACCTTTAACCCTGCTGTTAGATTAGAAAATATATACGAATCGCACATTAGAAGACCATTTGGTCCATACAACACGTTTCATTAAAATTAAAAATTTAAACCAAAAGTTTGTATCTAATTTGATTGACTGCCTAGCTAACACTACGATCTAAAATTATTTCTGTATTGGGCATCGAAATTTAAGATATAAAAATTTCTTATAAAATTACGACAACAGCGGCAGTTATAGACTCCAAACAAAGACAGTTATACGTGATTTTCATACGGTTTCTTATAAAAATATATTTAGTTGGAGTACATGGTTACATTTGTATTTACAGTTTTTGTTATTGAAAATAGCATCCAATGCAGTAGACTGCTGGAAGTAGGATACAGAAGCAACAAAACTTATTAACTTATTATTAGTTAAAACCTAAAATGAAATTTATTTGCATATAATACTCGTATATTTGTTGTAAAAATACAACATCAGAAAATAAGAACACAAATCGGAAATAAAAATCGTACCATTTAAAAGTTGAGCTTTAATATTGAACATGTGAAACTTCTAGCAATATTGCTATTTTATTTTTCTTTAACTCAAACAAGCTCTCTGCCAATATTTACTGCAAAATGTAACGACAACCACGGATTAGCTCTAGATTTTCGGGAGTTTCGAAAACATGTACAAATGTAAAACATCTACATAAATACTATTTGTTTTACACTGCGAAGTACAAATTCTTAAATGATTGCACAAGCTTTTAAAAACGCACACGCAGTCAAAACACAGGAAATAAATACTCAAGCAGGAGTAAAAGAATTTACATGAACATGTGTATATGATTTAATTTTTAATTTAAAACTCGAATATAAGAAATGATGTTGGAGCTGTAGGAGTAGAAATTGTTTTATAAAATTTAAGAAGTTTTGCATGAAAATTTTAAGCTAGTAGGTAGGTACTTTTCTAGCAAACTTATGAAACAATTAATACAATAAAGTATTAAGCTCTTGAGCTAGAATTCGCTATGGAATCCCAAAAACTAAACTATACAAGGCCCGGAAATACAATTGTACAATTGTACAATTTTTTAATTTAATAGCACCTTTGGCCGAGTATAAACTAAAGGATAATTTCGAAATTAAGAAAAAAATATTTATCAAGGAACATACGTTCACAAATTCATACAACTTACAAAACTGTTTTTAAAAGGGAAGTAAAGCGACAATAAAGTCAAAGCTTTAGGTGTGAATAATATAAAAATACTAATAAAATATATAAATTAATTTTTGGCATACCTTCATGTTAAGCTGCCAGTATACTATTGCTCTTCGCTGTATAAAGCTTAAGAAAAGTTGCTTTTTTCATGTTCTTGTGCTTATATCAATAGAAACAAAAACATAAAAAAATACATACACTTATACTTAAAATAAGAAACTCTTAACATTTAACTTGTTGTACAAATGTACTTCAAGTTCATTACAAGTCTTTAAGCAGTTTAGCGGTTAAGTAACAAACTTTTTGCAACTACGTGCTACAAGGTGTACAGCTGGAAAGTCTGTATGTGCATGTATGTATAAATGTATATATTTCAACTTATTTGTGGCATTTAGTAAATATTTGTTGTTGATGTTGAGGTTTATTTTTGTTTTTATTCCTTTTAATTTCAAGTATGTAAAGTATCTTTGAACGTAGGCAGAGGAAAAAAGTCTTATTTAATTTTCTTGTGAGCATATGTACATACATACATACTTACATACATATATGTACTTTTGTATGTACTTCAACCTGAACTTAATGCAAGAGCTGAGAATTTGTTTGTAATATTTAGCATTAAGTATTAGTAGAAAATTAATTTGTAATAAATATAAGTACGCTTTAAGGGTTGTTGTATTTATGCTTTTATGGTTTAGGACATACATAAATATATACATTAGGGTTACCGTAAGAACTAATTTGTGTGTGGATGTGTGTCGCGTGTATGAATTCGCAATTTTTATGAAAATCGCAACTTTATCAGTTGAGTTTTCTCACTTAATTGCGAGTAAAATCAAAAGATGTGAAAAGGTTTTAATGATATATGACTTGTTATATTTGACATGTATTTAGCTACATGCTGCAAGAAAAATACTTGTTTTAGAGTGCTTTGACTCACTACCGGAGCTATTGATACGGAGCAAGGCTTCCATTTACTGGATATCTGGCCATAGTGGTCATCTAGCCAACGAGGAGGTGGACGAATTGGTCAGAAGGGCTTCTGCTGCTCCTCTTATGGGCCCAGATCCCTTTTGTGGTATAAACTGGTCGACTGTCAAGTCCTTAATCAAGGTAAATGACATATCGACCGCAAAGGAAGTGTGAGTAGCTTCTTCTGGCTTAAGGCAAGCCAAGCCCTTGATGCACCCATTTTCACATAGTGGCATCTGTAGTCAATTTGGACGGAACTATCCTCAATGGAAAAGTAGCAAAGTTTGGCCACCCTTGTGTCGTTTATGCTTGGAAGAAGATGAGATAACGGCACAGATTCTCTGCGAATGTATTGTCTTATGTAATAGTAGAAGGCGTGTTTTCTATTCTGAGTTTATGTCTTCGGATGATATTAGGTGGGCTTCTCCGGGCTTCTGATTTAATTGATGGATCTATGACACAAAAGATCCACTAGTTGTCGTAGTGCCGGTCTTTGGACCAGATCTTTCCGCTTTTCTATTGTATTCTATTATACCAACTATGGGTTGAGACTGGAAGAAATCTAACTTGTTAATAATTAATGTGACCCTAATGCACTTTTATGAACTTTAACACATTTAAAGATATTTTAAAGAGATATTTATTATATATTTTTAACCTACTTTATTAAAAGCAAAAAATATACATTTTCATGTCAAACAGAAGTCGCTGAATAGCTTAATGATACTTGAGAGTCTACTCTGGCATGGTTCAAATAATATTTCTTTATTTCGAAAAATTTGCAGTAGAAATAAATTTTTCGACAGTTTTCTGCCAGGTAACATTTGAAAAGAATTTTCTATTAAATATGTTGTCAATATAATTCTATATAAAAATGTTTTGATTAATTTGTTGCAAAGTTTTTTTTAGACAATTTTATGCAAACGTGTTCTATACCAAAATGTTTATATCCCAACATACAAAATGGATTAAGAAAAATATTATAATAAATTTACTAACATACGCTTTAAGCTGGAAAAAGTATTGAAAATATATAAAAAAAGCTATCGTAACAATTGTAGAAAAACCAAAACGGAACATTCTTGAAAATATTATACTCGTATACATGCTAGTCTGATCAACGCTCTATGTTGATGAGGAGAGGGGTGTGGTACTTGGTACCTGGTACAACGTAATTATTTTTTAGCTTTTAGTGCGTTATATATCTGCATCATTATTACGTTTCATTACAATAAAACCATTTAACTTAAAATTTCTTTTACTTATTTTACTTTTAATTTTTTTTCTTTAGGTCCTGTCTAAGCTCTGTAATCTGCCATTTTGTTTCGGACTGTACCTTAAATTTGGATTTTTTAATGGTGAACTGGATTCTAGTAGCGAATCGCTTTCATTTAATACCCATATTGAAGTTGCTGAAAATATATATGTATATATAGTCCCAAATGTTGTACTGGCCGCCATTTTATAATTTTAATTTTTTCATTGCGTATTGTTTTCTACAAGTCAAACCCTTTTCATATTGAGCTGTTTGTAAGCAAATAACTAACTCACCATTTCATGGCGGCGGCCATCTTCGATTTACCATAATGCTGAATACACATAACCGTAAATTCTTGAGATCAATTGGTGATTTACATTAGATCAATCGGTCAATAAAATGGGTATTAAACTAGGTATTGCCTTTATGGGCGTGGCGCAACCTACTTTTTTCAACACTAAATTGTATTGTAGTGAAAGGTAAAAGTGTTTACCGGGTTTCAGGTCAATCGGTCAAAAACAAGGGGATAAAAGTCAATATTGCTTTTTATGGGCGTGGCGCAGCCTATAATATCAATCGATTAACAGGAAGAGGCTAAAACTAAATATTGGTTTTTATGGGCATGGCGCCGCAAAATTTATTTATTACAAAATTGTATAGTTAGCATAGGTAAAGTGTTTACAAGATCTCAGATCAATCGGTAAACAGGAGGGGGTTAAAACTAAACATTACTTTTTATGGGCGTGGCGTATTCCACTTTTCTAATCACATCATTAAATTGTCATTTCAGATAAATCGGTCAACAGAAGGGAGATAAATTTTCCAAACTCCACAAACACGGTAAGCTAAATGAAACCATTTAAAAAGTTTCGCAGCTAAAAAGTTGAAATTTTTTCAAGGCACAACATTTTATTGCATACTAAGCAATACAAGTTTTAATATTCTAAAATAGTTTGTCAGCAACATTAGCTCTAGACAACCTTTTAATCGCATACAGTTCCGCCCTTTGGATCACTTCCGTTGTATAACAACCATATGTTAAATTCATTGATGAATCACTAAAAATAGCACTAATTTGTGTTCAGCTCATTAATGATTTTACTAATGATTTGTATGTTCACTT
The DNA here is from genome assembly GCA_956483635.1 of Panzeria rudis. NCBI lineage: Eukaryota > Metazoa > Arthropoda > Insecta > Diptera > Tachinidae > Panzeria > Panzeria rudis. The sequence goes on along the minus strand of OY101448.1, from coordinate 48,559,515 downwards.
CTTCTTGGGGTTAAAAAAAATTCACAGTTTTTTCTTTACAAAATTTTTTATAACACATTTCTTAAGTGGGTTAAAAACGAAAATTTTCGACATGAAAACAAGGATTTGGATTTTTCACCTCTCCGATTTGAGTGAAAATCAACACACATCTTCTTCTCCTGTGTGCGCGTAAGGTGGCAAAAAATTGTTCGATACATCTTATGGATTCTATTTTATAGGCCTCTTAACTTGGGCATCTAGGCCATTTTTGAAAAAAGTTCGTCATATTGAAGAATGAATAACTTTAGAACGGGTCATCGGATAAGAATAAGCTCGCCATATTACGCGCACACAATAGTAGAATGTATATGTGAAATTTCATTAAAATCGGAGAGGATAAAAATCCAGACCGTGTCGAAAATTTTCGTTTTTACCCAAATAATAAAATTAACTTTTTGATGATTTAGCAAAAACTCATACACAGAAAAAAATTCCATCTTAAAATCCCTTTCAGTCGTGATTAGATATATTTAGCTCTGTCTGTATGGCCACCAGAGAATGACATAATTATCGTTTTATGTACTCTTTCAGTATTGGCATTCAAACAACTATAAATGCGTATAATTAAAAATAAAAATCATCCTCATACGCAAAAATACTCTTCAAGTTTTAGCCGAATACGTATAAATACAAACAAGCAGCGATTATGTGCATACAGATTCTTTAAATTACGCAGCACAAACGAATATAAGTAAAACTATACTCTGTATCAGCTACAAGCATACACACAAGTATAAAAATACTCTCAAGTATATATCCGGATACACATAAGTATTTACAGGAGTATTTTATTTGCTGTTCAACAGATTGCATGACAGGGATGGCAAGTGCGATTTAATAATGCTTGACTGCTAAAAACATTTGTAACTACATGTACATATATTTACTCGAAATATTTTATCACTTAACAAATTACAAAATATTAGTTCTCTAGAAACTATAATTGCACAAATTAATATTGCTGAATTTCGCGCAACATTCCGTAACTCTTTACTCGTTAAATTGGTAAAATTCGATATATTTTATTGCTGTAAAATTTATTTGAAAAACTTTTTGACAGCAAAATATATGGGAAATTTGACCAATTTAACGAGTAAACAGTTACCGAATGTTGCGTGTGGAGTTCAGAATTTTTAAATTAAATATTCTACCAAAACTAGTTTTAAGGATTCTTATTAAGTCACACTGAAACTGATCTATTTAGCACCAAAGCTTGAAATGCATTGATCACTTCAGTCATAAATGTGAGCTAATATTTTTTTCTTTTAATTTTAAATACACTAATTGCGGGAAAATCCATCACCTCATATTCATTAATCTTTTGTCCAGCAAGTGTCCTTGTTTTATTTCGTTTTTGTAAATGTAATTTATTTTTTCCCATTTTTTGTGTAAAGCAGGTCAAAATAAAGTCACACACAGCTGCATAGAAATTATAAAGTGATGTTCTTATTATTTATCAATATCACAACAACAAAAGCATTGAATGCAGGTCCTACCTGTTGAAAAGGGTGATTTTCAGTAAAGTAGGCACAAAAAATTGTAAAAGTGTTGTTGTTGCGTGGGTATATTTTTGAGTTTCGCTATCACCAGGATGTATGCATTTGTTGTTTAATTTTTATAGTTACCATTTTTTGTAGAAGTCAGATCATTGGGAATGTTGTTTTGAAATGAAAACCAAATTGCATAAGAAGTGTCAAATGCAAATAGTGTTCCTTTATGTATTTTGTTGGAAGTTTGTCTTTGGCAAGAGCAATTTTATTCTGGTTTGATTTTTGTTACCTATTTTTGTACAAATCAAGTCATTGAGCATTTTTTACAAGAACAAACGGGTCAAAACTTAGTTGTTTTAATCCGTTTTGTGTATGAATGAATTCAACATTATTACTCTTAGAAGAACGTATTTTTTACTTGATTTTCTTTTGTTGTAATTTTTGTAAAAATAATCTAAGAATGAGTTACCAATAATTTTTTGGGGAATTTTAGCTTCCAAATTTTAAAAAGTAAAATAAAACCCACGCTCTGCAAAAAGAAGAAGCGCTTTAGTTAATGGAAAACAAATATATAATTCTAATATTTCCGTATTGACTAAAAATATTTTATTTAAAATGCTCTTTCTAAATGGTTTTATTTATGTATAAATTTGTAATTTAAATATAAGTTATTTTAATTGCAAATGAAGAAATAGTCCCATACCTGATTAATGTTTTCAAACAGCGAAATCATGTGTTACATCCATTTCATACACACAAAGGCATACGGGGGTGTATGTTGAATAAACACTCTTAAGTATTTTTATTTTATTCGAATAAATATACATACTCTAAGCATAAAAATAATCCTAAGTATAATTATGACAGATAACACTTCCAACACTCATGTGCGTTTCTATTTATAGTTGTTGAGTATTTAAGTTTTTCGCATAAATGAAGTACAGATGCGTTTGTGTGTGAGAATCGGATATAATTATACTTGTTTGAAAGCAAATATATGTGCGTACGGATTATTTGTGCAACAATTATGACTATATGCAGTTAATAAAATTAAGAGTAAATACTTAAGTATATTTTTTTTTTTGAGTACTTCTTGTCATACTCTGATGGCCACCCAACATGTGCCAATAGCAAATCGATGTCTAAAAATCATTCCACCCATACACAAACAAAAATAATAAATAAAAAATTCAATAAAACAGATGAGAAACGAAAAAGAATAAATAGGAAAAATCATGACTTACTACCACGCAATTTTGTAAAATAGACTTTAGACAAAAATTTCATGTCAAGAAATATCTGCCGCTACGTGCAAAAAATAAAAAACGTGACAACCTTCTGGCAACGTAAAAGTCAGCGAGAAAACTAAAAGCAACCCAGCCGGTGTAATGAGTAAACAAAAAATCTTAATCAAAGACTTGATATGTTCGAAAAAAATAAACAAATTTATAAGAGCAATAAGAATTCTTTTACTTAGAAAACTCGAACGGCCATTAACAGAACTAAAATTCAGTTTTTAAACCATTTTTTATAAATAATTGAAAAAAACTGTAGTCACTTAATAAGACCTTATTTAATCAACGTCAATTTTTATATCCTACGAACTATATGGGATTTATGCACACAAATGTTATTATTAATATTATATTAAGAAGCTAATTTTATTTTGTCGTCATATATAAACGTGTTCAATTTGAAAAACAGGTTGAAACTTTTTCACTTTCCTTAGTTCTTTTTTTCGGTTAATCTGCAGCAGATCTATTTCCGTTTACTTATCTTTTTTCAACGCTTGTTAGTTTTATATTTATTTATTTTTTTTAATTTTTTCCTGAAAAACAATTTGTTTGTGTATGTACGTTTGACGGAATATAAACGCGTACACAGATTTTTGTATATGTATGTGCAGATTGTTGATAGAGTGAATGATTACAATACAATCTATATATCAGAAAAAATTTAAAATATGGATTGATTTGCTATGTTGCATCGATTATTTCACTATATTTTCTGGAAAAGACATATTTGGAATTAAAGCTAGATATAACAGATTTTATGTATATCTAGGCGTACGGTAGTGCGCCAGGCCAAGTTCCGGCCACACAGTGTGTATTATTACACGAAACCATTCCAGCTGTTTCATTATTTAATTTAAATTAGCGGTTCTGTTCTGTAATTCGAATAAATATCTTGTTTTCCAAAAATATATAATGCCCTCATTGATGTATTTTAAATAATATATCTCTATATTTACTTTTTTAATAAAGTAGTTGTTTTATTTTTAATATACTTTTGTTGTTTTAGTTGTTATGAAATACGTTTAGGTTTATAAGGATCTCATAACATCCGATTAATTGCTACAAGTGCTATTTTAAGTGTATATGTATGTATATGTAGATGAGTGTGTTGTAACCACTTGAAATAAGCAAAAGTGTTAGTTTACATACAAACAAATGTCTACAAATATAAATACTCTACGTTTGTATATATAATTCAAAAAGCATGTGGAAAGGAAAAGAGCACTCGTCAATAACCAATGCAATACAAAACTTTTTTTAGTTTTCCGATACATACATAAACCTTCTCGATAGATCAATATAGTATGTGTGTATGTTGTATTTATTGTTTTTTTTTTGTAAATGTAAAGGTAAAATGCTGTTAAACTTGTTAAAAGTATGTGTAGAAATAGTTGAGTTGAGTTTGAATTGTGATTGATTGATTGATTGTGTGCAAAATGCAAGTGTTTGCTTTTAAAATTGAAATTTTATGTTTATTTTACGTAGAAAAAATAGAAGCTTTTTGTATATAGATTTTTCTTTCTACGTAAAATACTTTTTTGCGATTTTCTCAAATGTAATTGAATTTAAATGTTTTGAAATGAAATTTAAGATTTTTCGGCAATAGAAATAAAAAAGTAATCATAATATTAATAACTGAACAGCATACCAGAACAAGTATTTGCTGGAGGGACCCATGCCATATCGAACTTACCTAAAATTAGAAAGAAGATAAGAATTCAATTAGAATTTTTTTTAATTTTATGGTGCAATATAAATTTATATATTGTAATTTTGGTAAAACTGTAATGAGTAGAACAAATCTCTTCGAAATAAAGGGAGCTTTGTTGTTTTATAATAATTTTGTGTTATGAAATAACTGAGAAATTTTTATTTCAATATTCAGTTTGATAATCAGGATATAGAATTTCAATTCAAAACTTGTTAATTCAAATCCAGAAGTCCTACACTCGTTATCAAAATAATAGCAAACTCCACAAAGATATAGCATGTTCTAAGGCTGAGTTGAGTTGAAAAGAAAACTATAAATTATTTAAAAGCCTTTTTGCATTGTTTACAAATTTGAATTCATTTCCTAATAATATTTAAATTAAATTCTTTTTCATTTATTTTCCTTAACTACAGTAACCAAATTATTAATTTTTTTTTGCTAAATATTTATTTGAGTAATATTTACTTTTCAAAGAACTAAAAGTTGCTAGAATTTTTTAACAAAACAATGTTTGCGGAGAAGAAATAACTTTGGCAGAAATAAAAATAAATATCAAAATATAATATATATATATATATATATATATATATATATATATATATATATATATATATATATATATATATATATATATATATATATATATATATATATATATATATATATATATATATATATATATATATATATATATATATATATATATATATATATATATATATATATATATATATATATATATATATATATATATATATATATATATATACTTAGGGTGACCCTTATTTTAAAAAAACATCCATTTCATCCAGTCTCACCCCCTAGTATGGTGAGATAGGTTAGGTTGCACAGGATGCCAGTTTAAAGGTTAAAACCAGCCCACTTTGATCCTTATAGCTCCCGTTGTGCTAAGGTGGTGTCATAAGTTTCACTATATCTCTGAAACTACTTAGCAGGTAAATAAGCTATATTGGTGCGACTTAAAGAGATATTATTGTTGCCGAATTTTTATTTTTTTCTTTTAATTAAATAGAACAACCCGTGCTCCAGTTATGTTAATTTGTAGTGCAACTGTAAATTAATTAACCAATTTTAATGTTCGCTTTTACTTTTTATGAATTTCTGCATATTTAATTGCGAATAAAACTAGAATTTTTTTATAGATTTTAATTAAATGTGGATTGTTTTGCTTCAAATATACTTTTCTATATGTTCATGAAAAAATACTGAATTTTAGTTTTAATTTTAAATTTTTTTTCTGAATATTTAAAAAACAAAAATTTTGATAATTTTTTTATAGAACAATTTCCACGTTATCTCTGAAGCTACTGGACTGATTAACAAACAATATTGGTGCTACTTAAAGACAATATTATGGTCGAGTTTTGTTTTTCTATTTTAATTGAATAGGGCAGCATCTCGTTATCCAGTAATGTTAACGTTTGTTATGCATTTGCTTCATTTTTTTAAAATAGCGTAAATCTAGAAAAAATATAACCAAAAAAAAATAAAATATAATATAAACTGATTCAGATTCGGCCCTTTCAGTTGTTCCATTCCAAAACCTTGTGGATTTGTGTTTTTAGTTGTCATGAGCTGGTAGGACGAATGAAGCATTAAAACAACCTAATGGTGCTTGAAATTTTTATAAAATTCTGCAAACTTCACAAGCAACATTTTCCTTTTACAAAAGTTTTTCGCGAAATTTATATTTTTGAAGTTATGAGGCAAGAAAACTAAACCTGCAAATGTGGCAGTATAATTCTTTTATCAATTCCCACCAAACTGGGTGGCAGAAATAAAATTTTTGGTAAATACAGGTCACCCTAATATACATATGTATGTACATTTTTACAAAATAATATATGAGTTTGTAAACTGTAAGGAGAAAGAAAATTCAAAAAATGTTATTAAAGTTTGTAGCAGTTCCTTGCTGCAAAGTAAACGTACATAAATATAACAAGGAACTTTCTACACAGCAACAAGAAACGTTTATCTTTAACTTTAAAATTATTTAAAGAAAGTAAAATAATAAACACACACACATACACAAAAACCATTAGAGCAGAAACTATTTATTAAAAATGGCAATAAAAAGTTCGCATATTATGCCAAAACTAAAAATGTTTATTATTAAAAATAAAAATATAAAAATATAAGTTATAAAATAGTTTTTTTTAAATATTTATCTATAGTACATAATATAAACTATAGTATTGAAAAAAGCAAAACAACTAGATGTGAAATAATATTCAATCATATGAAAATTACCCATTTTGTATGAAAATGTACATGAATAATTAACTAGGATCACCTCGATTACGTAAAAAATATACGTAGATTTTTTCTTTCGTGGATATTTTAATAAAAACTGCACAGATTATAAATTGTACAAAGCTACTCGTCCAAATATAAATATATTTATGTGATATTCCTAGATCGCTTAATAGTTTTATCAAAACATTTAGTATCAAAATTAATAAAGAATAAAGTAATATTTATTCTGTCAAAAATAAACATGATTGTAACATGTTTACATCTTCCACAAAAAAAAAAATAAATACCCTTTGAAGCAAATATAATTGGTTCAAAGATTCTTCACTTATAGAATACAACAAAATTTGTTTTATTTTTATATGATTATTCCGAAATTATTTGCTCTTAAATCCGAATTAATTATTAGTCTATGGTTCGTAGCGTTATAGTCAGAAAAAATCAAACATGGTTAATATTTCAAGGAAAAGCGAAAAATCAATATTAACATTATTGTCAACATACACAGCAGAACAGAACAATGTTATTTTCGGAACCTGCTGCATATTTCATCGTCAACATTCATGTATCTTCTGCTATCAGTGGTGAAGTTTCACATTTACATCGCAGTGGTTTTAACGACCGAAGTTTATGGATAGAAATTTGGCTTTATTTTCACATTTATGTTTTTTGCGGATACGACTATACAATTTTTTTTCTGTTAACGAGTTTAATATTGATTTACAAAGTCCACTACACAACAAATTTGCAACTCTTGAATGTATCTGACTTTAGAGCTGCATAAAGAAAATTGTTGCAGCCACATCACATTTGCTATTAAAATGAATCTATTTTTTACGTAGTTTATGGCAGAGCGAATTATTAACAAATTTGGTTTTAAGATTTGAGTATTTATTGTTAGTTAAATTTACAATTGAAGATTCAATAAATAAACTTTAAAGTTTAAAAAAAAAACTTTTTGGGTTGTCGTTAGGATGGGAAAGGGTAAATCTATTTTCTACATAATTCTGTACGTTCTAAATGAATTAAATTTTTTTTCTTCCAAAATTTGTCCAGTGAGTGGTAGGGTTATTATATGCGCGGTGCTGAAATGGCACGGAAAATATTTTATTATTATAAGGTCGAGTTCTTTCTTCAAAATATGGGAAAAACTAAAAAACGTCATAAATTAGGTAAACATTAAAAATACATTTGCTAGTAATAGTGACGTGATCCAAAGATTTTATTTATGCAGTTCTACTATCTTTATGGTGTTGAAAAATATTGGCATACGATACTTTTTGACTGTAGTGTAGTGTTATTAATATACATATCTTCTTAGTTGGTTACTTTGACTATAATTTGTAATAAATGACATGTTTCTTTTCCACAAAAAATAAAAAATATAATATAGTTTTCTTCTTCCTCAAATTAGATTTTTATTGTTATCTTTTTCTATTTGAGTTGTCAGTGTCAACATGTGTTGCTTTTGAAGTTTTTAGTAGAGAAATGTTAGTGTTTGCTCCTAATTTTGATTCAGTTTTATGTTTCTTCTTTCTTTAATGGTGTGGCAAGTACGTGTCTCTGACAATTAGTTTGTAATACATGATTTTTGGTTGACAAATGTCTACAAATTGTGGTTTTTCATTTCTAATATTTCATTATTTATAATTAGTATTAAAAGAAGAAAAAAGAAAAATAGAGGACAGTATTTAGTCACAAATGTTTTGCAATTAGTGCTTAGTAAACAAGATATGAAGAGCTTTTCTAGCTTTTGTGTTTTTATTGTTATTATTATTAAAAAAGTTTTATTGCTTTTTTCTTTTGATAATCATTGAACACACTTGACCGCAAAGAAAAGCAATTAATAATTTGTTAACAGTTGCTATTGAGACCATAAAATTTTTTATTATTATTTATGGCTTTTTTTACCAGCAATAAAAAAGTTTATATATGTTAATTCAAATCGTTGATCTTTTCAAATGACAGCCAACATGCACGAGCTTATTATATTAATTGTTCTAAACAAAAATATTAAAATATTTAAATAACTCTTATGATAATTTAAAATAAACAAAGGAAAATTATTCAAAATGTTATATTTTATAAATTATATTCAACTAAACTTTATTATACTTTTAGCAACTAATGTAAGATTCTATAACTAGTTTTTGTTTGATAATTTTCTTAACATATTTTAAACGATTTTTTTCAAAATTGTTTAAAATATATCACGTTGTGTAGTTTGTCTCACACCTTGTGATGTTCGATAGGGCTAAACAGAAAAAACTAAATATCATTTTTTGTAAAGGAATTCAATAAAATAGAAAATATTTTGTCTAGGAATGGACGTACAAACAAATTTTTAAATTTAGACAAAAATATCTCAACAATTTCATTGAAAAATATGTATTTTTTTCAGTAAACAAACTCTTTAACTCTATAAAACAATTTGCCTAAAAATTTTACAAATTGTACATAAAACAATTATTAAATCAAACAAAAAGATTTACTGGACTTTCTGGAAAAAATCAAACAATATTTTTGTCTGAACTAATAAAATAATTAATCTAAACATACTAACAAATATTAAACAAAATAGTTTAATTAGTTAGTTGAAATTTCTAATCAAATTAAGAAACATTTATGTGCACGACAAAAAACAACTTCTATTACGCTGCAAGGTACCCGGGTACCTAAACAAAACAAACGCTTTCGCACTAAATATCAAGTTAAAAAGTGGTAAAATATATATGAGATTGCCAACAGATATATATTGCCAATCCCTTATTTATTTTACAACTACATTTAGTGCGGAATTCCTTGTTTTCTACGTAACTTTAATATAGGTACCCGGGTACCTTGCAGCGAAATATAAGGTGTTTTTTGCCGCGCACATAAGGGTTAAGTGTATATCGTCATCGGGGATGTTTTTTTACGACACAGTTTTTCCTCTTGTTTTTGGTGTTTGTCTGCTTAACAAGGGTCAAACAAACAACAAAACAAAAGAACATTTACTGAAAATGAAATTTATTTTTAGACAAACTTTTTTTGAAAATTTTTTGGCGATCATTTTTTTTTGTGTAGATTATATTTAGCATGTTATTAGTACTTAAAATTATATGTTCAAACACGTCATAATTTTAACATAAAACCTTAAGTGCAAATAATATAATTGGTCATATAAATTATGCCTAAAACATGTTATGTAAATAGTATGAAATCAAATTTTTTATCTTATAAAATAACAGAGGTATGTTTACAACAACAAAGTATTTGTAACAGAAAACTATGATTTTCTTGAATAAGCGCATATGTCTCAAAACTAATTTTTTCAGGAGAGCCGACATACTTTGTTTTGAACAATACAGACTCTGTGTAATTTTTATGAAACTTTTTTTCTTCCTTAATGGTAAGATATTAGAGAATAGTTAAAAAATCACACTAAAGCTATGTGCAGATGAAAAGGTTATTTCGATAATAGTTGTTTACATTGAACTAATTCAAGCAGACATAAGCTTTTTTCGCCTGGAAAATTATTGCTCACAAGTAATTATAGGTTTGTACATATTAACTGAATAATAATCAAAAAATATTTCGGAAATGTATTCAAAAGTAACAACGCATGTGGCTATGTGTTTTCTTCAATGACGAGGTTGCTGTTGGCTGAGATGGTTACCGCGTTGATTACAAACCCTGTGGTCTTTGTTTCGAACAACGTCCAATTTCTAGTTAAATCATGAATGTTTAGGAGGGGGAGATAGGTACTCCCAATACAAATTAATTATTCATTTTCCTATATCGGCACGACTACAATAGTGAAACTTTCGAATTTGATGTGGGTTACGCCAGTAATTAACTGCGGTCAATCAAAAGCCTCGAGGTATGGGTGAGGGAGCACGGAACCGCCATGGGTTCTCTTAGTATAAAGTAGATTTTCATGCACATTCATTGCCAGGCGCGGATTCAGCTTAAGCTTAGAGAGGGGAACTTTTAAATGAAAAATGTTATATTGTGAAATTTCTTTTAGGAAATCCATAGAAATTAGGTATATTTTATTCGTTTTGGAGAAGAACATATCAATTTTCCCCAGCCCTGGATGCGCGCCTGATCATGGCTATAGAGGAGGGCGAAGTGTACCCCTATACAAAGTAATTGTTAATACTACCATATGTGCACAAAAACAGTAGTGATATTCTTTAATGTGGGTTACTTTTAGAATAACGTGCATTTCCTAGTAAAAGTCTGCTGGTATTGAGGAGCGAGAAGGTTATCTCTTTAAAATAAACTATTAATGTTCCTATATCTGCACAAGAACAATAGTAACACTCTACAAATTTGATTTGGATACCCAATAAAAAATATAAGAAAAATTTTCAAGGAACTACTTTGTAGCTGGTTCCAAAGTATCAATAAGTAAGTAAGTAAATATGGTGGAGCTCGGTTACAACGAACTGGGTGGGACCGAGCAGGTTTATTCGTTATAGGCGAAGTCCGTTATAACAGGAGAAAATAATTTTTCTTCCCATTAATAAAAAACAATTTTAAAGGAGTGCATTTTTTTAATTTAGATATAAAAATGTTTATAAGAATTATTTGACGTATTTAAATGGAAACATACACAGTGTTACAAAATTATAACAAAATTTTTTATATATAACTACTTTAATATTTTTTGAAAAAAAAAATGAGAGACAAAAGCTAAAGTTTCTTTTGGTCATTATAAGCTTATAAATTACCATGCAGTTTTTCATCATCATGAGTTCAATTTACTGTAATTATAATTACAAAGGCGTTATTAGCCTTTTGCTTCAATATGTTACATATTTTTTCATCACAAGTTATTTTCTTATTTATTTTCTTCGAACATACGACAAAAACGATTCTGAAAATAATTTATTTGGTAAAGGAAAATTGTGAAACTAAAAAAAAGTTTTATGGAAATCAATTAAAATAATTCGTTCAAAAAACAGACTACAAAATAGTCATGGCATTGCCTACATTTTCACGAGAAATACTTTGGTGTGTGCAGTCTAAAATGAATTGACTAATTAGAAATAGTTAAAATAAATATTTACTTTCCATGGGCGTTACTTTTTTCATTATGATGTACTTACTATTCAAACAGAAGCTGAATCTGTGTACAAAGTTTCAGAAGTATCGGTTCAGTAGAAGTATTTGAAATAGAATTTGTATTTAATTAGTATGGGCGTTACTCTGCCCACTTTTCAACGGAACCAATCTGGAAGTACAACCTTTTAAGAAAAAAAAATCTAAAATTGGTTTATAAATAGCGGAGTTTTGAGGGAACATACTTAAAAAATACATGACGAAGTGATAACTTTTCTCCTTTTTTTTAAGTCGGTTAAAAAAATCCACATTGAATGTCTACCATATAAGGTTTGGGAAGAAACTAATAACAACATTAGAAACAGCATGTGAAGTTTAGTATGAATATATGTATAATAATGCTAAAATCAAAAATTTTTATTTTAAGGTAGCGATTTGTTGCTGTTCTAATACATCGCTTTTTTCTCAACAGTTTGAACATGACTTCAAACTCATTGAATAGGACAAAAAAAAAGAACTTCATGCTATGACTTCTTTACTCTTACATTAAAGTAAGTTTTAAGGAAAACCTTGGTTTTATTAAAGTTGGGAGACGGTTACCCCTATCAATTATAGTTATACATTTTCTTCAGTCTTTGGTTACATACATATATTTATTTGTAAGGCATTCCTTCGTTATAAAAAGGGTATATTGAAAGTCTGTTAGTATTTAATACTGTGAACCAAATTTTCTTTTACCCTCATAAAATCCTAAAGTACTTTTCGTTTAGTGTTTGCACAAAACAAGTGCTTATTTTGAAGTAAAAAAAAAACATAAAACTAAAAAAAAAGTCAATAGCTTCGATGTGCGTGTTCTTAAATATTTTAATATTTAGTAAGTTTAAATAACAAAAGGAGTGGTTGAGAAAAATAAAAATATCTATATATACTTCTGAAAGCAACCACAGATCCCCAAATTTATGGCTTTTTAAATGCTTAGTTGGTCAAAACAATACATGACACATTTGCTGACAGTTAAGTTGTTCATTTGAGGTGTTCAAAAAATGGCACTCATTAGGAAAGTGTCTGAAAAAAGGAGTTTTTCGTTTTTCTTTTTTGTGTAATCAAAATGAAATTGTTTTTATTAAAACAGACATTTATACCTGCTGAGTTGTAACTTGGTTGGGTTTCTTGGTTAGCTGCTGTGTTTTGTTGCCAGCGCAGACAAGTTTTGTTTTATTTTTTCAGGGAAAATAAAATAATTTTAAATTAAATATGACATTTTTACGAGTTTGGCCAGTTGTTGAGTTGTGTTGCTGTTTATGTCTTTATGAATTTATGTCAGTGTTATATATTTCTTTTAACACTAATGATATTCTTTTGGACGAATTTCTGTTTCATATATTATTTTAGGCATTTGCATATAAATAAGATTTTTTTATATTGTTTTTATACTTTTAATAAGCCTGGTAAAATTATTATGTCAAATTAAATATGATAATAGTGTCAGAAAATCTTGTTTCAAAAACATTTTATTTAACCCATTCTTTCAAGAGCTTTTTTTCTCAATTTATATTTTTATTTGCTGTTGATTTAAACATATTTTTAATTTATTTAAAGACAAAAGTTTTTTCAAAAGAATTAAGTGAAAACTGAAAAATCAAATAACAAAATATAAAAAAAAAAACAACTAAATAACAGATGCTTGAAGAAAAAAGAAATGTATATACTGTGATGATTTTTTTTCTAGTGTTGAACATGTGTCATAATTATGATAAGTTTACAAAACAGACAACAAATATGTATGTTTTATGTTGGCGTTGACAGTGTTTCTTATTGTGATGAGAGATTTATTAGATAATTATTTTTATAATAAAATAAATTTCTTTATATTTTTATTGAATGATTTATTGATACTAGTGGTTTTTATAAACACAAAAACGGGGAAAAAGAAAATATAAAATTCAGTTCCACCAAATCATACTATAATAAACTGATTAAAATAATAAAATTTTGATTTGAGGTATTTTTAACGAAAATTGCTTTTACATATTTTTAACTGCCACTATACAAATTTAATAAAGAAAATTTGTGATACAAATTATATTTGATTTTGTCTGTTCAGCGCCAAGGTGGGTGAAAAAATATGGTCTGACTTTCCGTTTGCATTCTTTAAATGTCAAAAAAACTCCATATATAACATTTTTTTGGTTTATTTTGGTTTTATATGGAGGTTGACGGCGCTGCGAATTAAGGCCCAAAACAGAAGACGAAAAATGGTCTAAAATTTTGGGTTATATATCATTATGCAATATAGCCCCAATATTTGCTTATGAAATTGCGTCCGAAAATAATGAAAAATAGTGCCAAGAAAAAGAATGAAATAGGTTCCTAAATTTGAGAAAATTTGTATTATGAAAAAACCGCACGATTGAGTTAATGAAATTAAGCCCCACAATTGACTTCTAATACTATGAAGTGGAAAAAAAAGTTATATAATTGACGAGCTTAGTGCAGCATGCAAAGATGCCATATTTTTGTTTGAGAGATTTTGCATAAATTCTGACCTTTCTTAAATACATATGCCGCATATTTCCCATTGAAAAAAAAATTTACCCAGTATTTTTATGTTATATAAAAAACAGATGCATTTATTTCAGGGTAAAGATATAAAAATAAAAAAAAATATTCTGCTGCATAGCGGGACTTCAGCCGGGCGTTATGCTTTTCTCCTCTATGTCGAATAGTGGCTTCGCTGAGTAAACTATTCGACATACATGGATAAGACAATCCTTAACCCTTCGGCCGCGCAGGTGCAAAATCTCCTCAGCGAATTCGAGATACATGAATGAAAATAACCTTAAGCCTGGCTGAAACCCGCCTAGGCGGAAAATCTTTACTCAGCGAATTCACTGTTCGACATACATGGAGGAGAAAACTCTTAAGCCCGGCCGTAGGTTTTTGACAAAATATCAACACTACCCTAAAATAACATCGCAATTATATAATTGTTAACCTTCATTATTGTTTTGTTAAACTACAAATAAATAATATTTTTTTCTGGGGCGCCAGAGTGCTAAGACATTGTTTGAAAGAGCTTGCTCTTTCAAACAATGTTTTAGCACTTGACATTGAAAATCGGTTCAAAAATTACAGTGTAATGCGTGTACAAACATAAAAAAGCAAAAAAAAAAACATACACACGGTTAAAAATTTACTAATTTTCTAAAGCGGTTTGGCACCGAAAATTATAGAAATAAATAAGAGGTGAAAAGACGGCGATGTGAAACCAGATTTTTTTTATATATAAACGCTTGTAGAAATATTATATCAAAGTAAAAAAATGTATTTTTTATATGTAACTATTTAAATATTAGTTATTTTTCTTTTTTTTACTTTCTCAATAATGGTATATCGCATATTAGTTACAAAATTTACAAAGACAACAATGTGTAGTATTATTACAAAAATATTTCAATTATATATTGTGAAAAATTGTAGTACTTTACCGATTTTTTTTTATTAAACTAACTGCTTAAAGTTGGCATATTGTTTTATGACTTTTTCGAATAATTCTGTGCTTACCGAAAACTATTAACTTTGAACATTTTAACTTTTTTTAAAAATACTTTTTGATTTTACTTAGTGAGAATGTTGCTTATAAAAACCAGTTAAATATTTTTCTCAATTTAAAACTATGTATTTTTATTTTTCTCCGCCTTCGCGACAGTGTGCAACGCTCTACGGCTGGCTTACTAGCCTTCCATCGATTTAAATCGAGTTTTTTTAAAGCTCGCTCTACACGAGTTGCTATATAGTTGATGGGATCTCACCAAACGAGTTCAATGTTAATTCAGGAGTACCGCATAGGTCCATTCCATCCCCTACCCTATTTCTAATTTTTCTGAATGACTTCCTCTGTAATAGGGGTGGCCAACAATTTTTTTTTCTTTTTTTCACTTTCTACTCTAAAAATACTTTGGTAGACACCTTAAAAAATTTCTTTCCAAGTATGATCTCTTAATTTTATTAGGAAAGTCCTCCGCCTCGTTTGTTTGTTGTTACAAAAAATGCCGTAAATATTTTTGTTTGTTTAGTAAACTGTTCCGATTAGCATTTTTAAGTATTTTTGGACAAATCAAGTCAGACAGAAATATTATTTGATATATTACGGAAAATCAAAAAAATAATTTTTTTTTCTGATTCAGTAAATTATTTTTTTTTTGGAATTTTTCAATATATTTAGAAATTTTTTTTATAGATTCGGACAACTTGTTTCCTGAAAAAAACTGTTTTTTTTTCACTGAAATTTCGAAACATTTTTGTCTGTATTTACAAATTTATATGTAGGTCCGTTTCTAGACAAAATATTTACTAGTTCATTGAATTTCCTTACTGAATATGAAATTTATTTATTTTCTGTCAATATATAATAATGTCTAATTATTTATAGTATTTGTAGTTTCTGTTTGATATACAAAAGTCTTCGTATTTCTTTCATATCTTTGACATTCTCTCTATTCTTTGAATTTACTTCCATGTTCACTCTTATAATACCTCACACGTAGCTTATTAGCAATAAATATAAACTTATTATTCAACATCTTGTTATTTTTAGCAAATTGGCTGGAAATATTTCATTCGATAAAAACATAAAGAATTTCAACTCATTTAACACAAAATCTAAATCCTTGTTTGATATATGTTTTTTTTTTTGCCTAAAATACCTAAAAAAGGTCAATATTTTTCACAAATCGTAAACATAGAAAATAATCATAAAAATATTTTTCATTTTAAATAAATAAAATGACACGTTTATTTTTCAATACAAAAATAAATATTTGCAGAGAAAAACCAAGAACATCAAATAAAGTCTTGTATTAATGTTAAAAAAAAATACTTATATAAAAACTCTTTTAACAATTTGCTAGGAATGAAATCCAACATTTTAATTAACTTGACTTAACTAAACTTAAAACCACTAGATGAAAACTTTAAGACAAAGTACGTTGAAGTAGGGGAGATATAGGATTTGAATTTCTTAAAAGTTTTCATTAAGAGTTTTTCTTCTGTTGGATTTTACAGTCGTTCTTGTTACAAGTTGAGTATAAAGCCACAATTAACTGGAGGTACTTCTACGAGATTTTTTTGCTAGATAGAAACTGAAAAGAAAAGTTTATACATACATTTTTTTGCTTTGTTTTTTTTATACAAAAAGTTGGAAGCACTTTAGACTTAAAACAATTTTCTTTAAAGTTTTTGAATAGCGATTGAAAAAGTCATTTTGATGTTAGAGATTTCTCTTTAATTATAGTTCCCTACATTATGGCTAATTAAAAAAAAAATTTGTTAATGTAATAAGTTCTTGGGGAAAAGGCTGTTAGAGGAAATGTTTAAGTCTGCCACAAAAATATGTGTCAAACTGTCAATTTCGCACCTAAAACTTTTTCTTGTAAACAGTTTATTTAGTTCACCTCTTATGTGTTTGAATAATTATATTACTTTTTTGTGTCTAAAGGTTAATACTTTTTTTATTTTTCAAAGTATTTTTTTTTTAGTTTAATACACTTTACAGAATTTTTTTAAAAGACATCCGTTAATAATGGCGGATACTGCTATTTGACTTATATTGTGGGGATGATCTCCTAATTTAACTTTAATATTTTTCTGCCCAGTTATTTCTGTAAGCTAAGAAATACTAGAAAGTTACGCGAAGATGTATCAGGAGAATAAAGTGTATACTTCAATAATTAAGAATATTATAGATTGCCCCTTTTTAGGGTTCCGTACACCAGAGTGTAAAGGAACCCTATTGTTTTCGCTACGCTGTCCGTCTGCCTGTCTGTCCGTCTGTATGTCTGTCTTTCTGTCAAAGGCTTTTTTTATTACGCGAAGACATATCAGGAGTTTATTTGCGGCATTATGTTTAATGAAAAATTGGCATGAAGTTAGCATAAGTGGCAAAATTGAATATGCTCTTAGCGAGTTTTGTCATACAATTTTACAATAAAAATACCTCTAGAATGTAATCGTGAGTTAAAACTACATTTTGCGCTTGTGAATCTAAATTGATTATTAGGCTAAGGCGCTGATTTTTAATGCCAATTTGTATGGAGGAACTCGTTAATACCAAGTTCAATTTCGTCACTTATGCTAACTTCATGCCAATTTTTTCATTATACATAACGCAGTTAGTGTATAGATAAAGTAAAGTTTGAAGCCGTTGTGGCTACAGTGGTTAGCGCGCGGACTATCATTCAAGTGGCATGAGTTCACATCTTGGCTGGTGCAACCAACTACAACATAAAGTTTTCTGATATCTATGCTAATAACCATCACGTAAGTAAATAATTAATTTTCAATGAAATCTATTTGCTGCTATTTAAACATTGTCTATAGTATATTTTATTCGTGCTTTAGCAAAAAGTCAATTTTGAACAGTTACAAACCCCTTATCTTCTGTACAGACTTGCAAAAAATATTTGAGAATTCACAAATATGTAAACGATTTTCAAAGCTTTGAAAATTATACAAAACCCAGCAAATAATTTGCATTCGATATGAAATAATTAATAAAAAAGCTACATTAAAGTCATGTTGTTTCAGCTTGGTATAACTATAATTCAACATTATGCTAAGTGTTGTTTCAATATCAAATTCACGTTGTTTCAGCTCGAATTAACTTTGATTCAAGATGATTCTTAATGTAGTGTTTTAACTCGAAATAAGTTTAATTCAATATGATTTTCGTATTATTTCAGTATCAACTTCATTTAACATGATATATAGTTAATTCAAAAGGATAAATGTTTCTTCAAGATTATTGTAAGCAAAATCACTACAGAAAAATTTTAAATTAACCTGGGCTCAAATCGTCACATCCGTGAACGTACAACTCGTCACGTAAAAACTCTATTTTGCGGATTATGATATTCGTGAACGTACTGTAATCTCATACAGTTTATACGATTAACGTATCACGTAATTCATTTTAGTACGATTGCCGATACGATCACGGATGTGACGATTTGAGCCCTGGTTTTCGACGATTTAACATTGAAATGTTTCTGTGTGTAGATACATGTAATTTTTTTGGCATATTTCTTAGAACTACTTTGACTTTTTTCAAAGCGAAGGGCATCTTGAATTACACGCTATCTACTATAGCTATGCAAAATCGATAAGACTAAAAGAAAACTGAAAAGATTTGAAATTTTGCGCACAATAAACAGTGTTTTTATACCCCCTAAAACAATATACTTTTATAATGAACAACGAAAAAAAAAATCCTGCACTGCATGCCTAATGACCCAGTTTAAATGTGTAGTGCAAAAAAAAGTAATGAAAAACTTTGTAAATAAAATACAACACATCCTTCTAAATAAACTTTAGTTTAAGTAAACTTTGAGTTTGTAAGCTAATCTGCCTCATACTTCTTGCTACATTTATATGCATATACATATGTACAAACACATGTATGTATGTATATGTATGCATATCTGTATATCTAAGAAGATAGTACATGGACACATATTTGTAGTCTACATATTAAAAACCATTATGTCTAGAAGCTAAAGGCATCCGGTAGTTATTGTTTTTTTTTCTAACATACTTGTTTCCTTTGCAATTTTGCAAGTACAAGAAAAAAGTGATCAAACCCTAGAAAACTAGCACAGCAAATCATAAAATCCAAACATAGAAATACATATATATATATATATATATATATATATATATATATATATATATATATATATATATATATATATATATATATATATATATATATATATATATATATATATATATATATATATATATATATATATATATATATATATATATATATATATATATATATATATATATATATATATATATATATATATATATATATATATATATATATATATATATATATATATATATATATATATATTGCATTTGTAAGCCAAAGATGTAAACGGAAAATCAGCTGTAATATTTACAAAAATTCTAAGTTTATACAGAATTTTTCTTTATGTACATAAGCTTTCCTGAATATGCTAGATTAAGAGTTAAAGGATTTTTTTTAAGAAAAAAAAAGAACAAGCTCATATTAGTAAATATTAGTAGTTTCTTAACTTTCTGCAAATATGAGAGGACCACAGGCAATTCAGCTAAGCTTAGCGCACTGGAGTTGAGTTGAATGTGGTGTTGAATAAAATAAAACTATTCAAGAAAAACTTTATTTTCCCCAAAAAACTTTGCACTTTGTTATGTTGATTTGTTGCAAACAAAAAGAAAAGTATATATACATACAAATTACAGTGGGTTTCATTTATAGCATACATTGGGTTATAGCAAATTATTGTTTATATCAAGGGACTTTTCCGATCCCAACCCATTTGTATAAATATTTCATTATTACCGAACTCAACTGTTTTTACAATATAAAGTTAAAAGAAGAAATTATATATTTCTTTTTAGAAAATTTATTTCCTTTTTTAAGTATATGTGGATATGTATAGTATAGATGACCTCTTAACCTGCTGGCGTTTACTTATTTTTGTTTGTGCTATAAACTTTCTTTCCTTTTGCCTTTAATTTTTTCTTCTAGGAAAATTTTGATTTGATAGTAGTTTATTAGGAAATATTGTTAGTATTTGACAAAGATTTAATTTTCCTATTGTAGCCGTTTGTAAAATGAAATTGCCATAGACCAAAACACAGATACAAAATGATTGGCAGAAATAAAATCAAATGTTGTTTTAAATGTTGTGCAAAAAAATATTGAACTTTTTTCAAAACAAATCTATGATATTATTAAGCAAATATAATTTCGTGTTATGTTACACTGATTTCTACAGCCGATTTTAGCAAAAGAAGGAAAAGAGTCAAATAATATTTATTTATGGTCGTGGAAAAAGTATAGTTGTTTTATAAGTGTAAAAGCTTTGTAGTTGCATATACCCACAAAGATACAGTTAACCAGAAAAAATATGGATTTGTTCTCATCACAACAAACATTAGTACTAATGCCTGGTGTGATTATTTTAAACTACATAATTTGTTTTTGATTTACAATTTTTACATTTTTTATTTGAAAAGAAGATGGGTGAGTAAAGTCTCTAGAAATAGTCATGGAATGGTGATGAAAGGGTAAGAAAAAATTGTCATGGAATCGGTTATTTACATATATTATTTCGGACATAAGCTATCAAAGGTGAAAGCCTATGTATTAGCGGGTGGGTCGCTGGAGTTAGCAATAAATCAGCTAACAAGACTTGTTGTGTAGCCAAAGGATGCGGAGTAAGTAAATATATGGTGTTATGTAAATTAGTTAGTGGAAAAATCTGTAGAGACTTAGCGCTCTTCCACTCACTTTCGGGTCTCCAATATACATACATATAGTTTTTCTACCATCAACATCAAAAGCCTAGTATGATTTTTTTTATTGCACAATCATGTCAGGAAGACCGGTCAGCAAGATCCACACCCAAGGCGAGCAGCTCTGCGATGTGGCATCACATATTTGTAATTTATTCTGACAAACAACGATTAATTACGCTGTTTGATGCAGTGGTTAGCGCGTTGAGACTACAACCCCTGAGGTCTAGGTTAGAGGCTAGTTTCAGGTCAGCCATCAACATCATGAATTTTTCTGATGTGTGTTGGTAATTTATGGTTTTGTTTGTTATGGGACTGTTAAAGTGATGCAGGCATAGCACTGGTCACTTAACAATACTGGCAGTAATTAATACTGAGGTATACTAGTGCACTTCACAGCACCTTAATTCGTCGGTATTGTAGCAGCATCGTTGGCGATATAAAATATCGAATAAAATGACAGCACAGCTTAAACATATAGATGCATCTACTTGACACCAGAGGCGCTACAACAGTACTCTACAAAATTTACCAAAATAGTGCAGCAGAGCTCTCTATCTCTCTCTCTCGCTCTCTCTCTTTTAATTTACCAGCTGTTCTCTAGACACTATCCCTTTCCCAAAGAAGCACATTTTTACTTTAAGAAAAATTATATAACGTTATATTCAGCAAGAATTGAATATGATCAATATTCCAAGAAATAAGGGAAAATTAACATAAATTAAATATTTTACGTACACAGCAGAACAGAGCAACAGTTTTTTCGGAAGTCATCTTAGTCCCATCGTCATTGTCTGAGATGGTTAGATGGTTGACTACAAACCCTGAGTTCTTGAGTTCAGGACTAGTTTCAGACAATCCAAAAACACCATGCATTTTTTTATCTGCATTTGTATATTGATTATTGCTGAACTGTTGAAGTGATGAACGCATAGCAATGATCACTTAGGCAGTACCGGCAGCGATTAATACTTACATATCCTAATGCACATCACAGCACCCTCCTACACCGGTATTGTAGCAGAATCTTCGGCGAAGTAAACGAACTAATAAATGGCTACACAGCCCAAACAAATTAATGGCTCTACTTGACTGGGCTGCAACAAATGCTCATGTTGTAAATGAATTAAGCTTTCTATCTCTCTGCCACTTCACCCCCTGGGGCCATATTACCGCATTCGTTACCTCTTAAGGTTTTATATCGAATAAAATTTCGCCAGGTATCGAATGGATGCATTACCGCATTCAATAGCTAACGTATTAAAATTTTTAAAAAGTCTACCAAGTTTGTTTTACACCGGTTGTTGGTATCGATTAGGAGTTTGTAATACATTAAGCGTGGTACGGAGCTCTTAAGGAAATTCACATTCCCATAAGAACTGTGTGTAAAAAACTTTCGCAAATTCACGTTGGTAAATTCCTTAAAGAAACTTTAGTTTGCTAATACGGAGTTCCAAAAGTAAAGTACACGGGATTTGTGGCTGTTATTGTCTATTAAAAGGATGTTACAACTATAAGTGGATCCTTTTTTCTGTAAACTGAAACCTAAATGAATGTTCATACAAAAAAATTTTTAGTCACGGAATTTTTGACATGTCTTATTTTTCGCAAGTTGTAATGAATTTTTAGTGTTTTTGTGTTATAATTAAAAAATAAAGGAATTTGTGTGTATGTAAACATAGTTCTCTACTTAGTTCTCTACCATAGTTCCTTAAAAACTTCGTACAATGCTTTAAAGAAGAATTGTGAGATTCTTTAAACTAGTACAGCAACCAAGTCGATTTTACAACTGTAATAAGTTTTATTGGTAATATTCCATGCTTTCTTGCAAAACAAACATAATGAAAGAAAATTTCGTTTTCGTAGTGCTAACGAGTGGAATTTAAGCAGCTGGTACTCGGTTACATTCTCGTTATCGTCTTCCGTAGTGCCGAAAAGAAAAATTTCGAAAAATTTTACTTGATCATGTATGCGGTAATCCGGCCCCTGTTCTCTTTGCACTATGCCTTTCCAAAAGAAGGTAGCACATTAATTAATTAACTAGTAGGCAATAATTACCTAATTTTGCTACTTCTCTTTTAAGATAGAAATAAATAAATAGTAAACAATATATATATATATATATATATATATATATATATATATATATATATATATATATATATATATATATATATATATATATATATATATATATATATATATATATATATATATATATATATATATATATATATATATATATATATATATATATATATATATATATATATATATATATATATATATATATATATATATATATATATATATATATATATATATATATATATATATATATATATATATATATATATATATATATATATATATATATATATATATATATATATATATATATATATATATATATATATATATATATATATATGTATATATAAATATGGGTTCGCATTTATTAAAAGTTATATAAAAATAGCTTTTTGCAGCATAATTCTATTTTGTAATATAAAAGCCGAGTTAAATCGCACTAAGCCAAAAGTAGTGGTTATATCATCAAATATCTGACAAGTGTAACCGTAGCTTAATTTATATAAACTTTTTAACAATTGAATCAGTACTAAATTGATGTTTATTCCAACAAATCGTTGGTTTATTTTTCTTCACGGCCATTTTTCTGATTTTTTTTTCACTTAAGTCAAACACTTTTGGTTTGATTTATTTAATTTATTTAATAAATTATGGTTTTATAATAGAGATAAATATCAAAATTCATATTGACATTTATTAGCAGAAAAATAGTTGAATCCTTTCTTTTGAACCGCTGATCAAAAAATCGATGTTATAAATGCAAAAACTGTATCTCTGTTTCGATTTATGACACCATAGCTCCCAGATGTTAGAGCAGATTTTAATTTAGTTTGAATGGTGCGATATCACATAATATAGATATTGCAGTGCGCCAATTAGTTTGTGAGAAAAAATTAAAGTATCCAAGTCCAGCCTGCATTATAACTTTTAATTAAAACCAAGAAAAAATTGTGTTTTAATGGCATACCGCAAAATTAGATTTCAATCAATTTACAGCACATCAAACTTACCTAAAAGAGAAGAAGGAAAAAAATAGTATTAGTTTTAAATTCTGAATAGTACTATATGGTTATTCCACCTCAAGTCAACTATGAAATAGTGTGAAATCGATCTCGCCCGCTCTGATTTTGATAAAACTCGGTATTGATAGTCTTTAATATAATTAAAACACAAATATAAAATGATAACTTCATGGATTTCCTACTTAACAGATATAACCTCATCACTCAAAATATGTATCTAATAAAGTTGAGTTTACCTATGTACAAAACTACACATATCTCAAAAAATTTTGGAGTTACAGAGCTCGACAAAAAATTAAACGGCAATTTTAATATTTTCAAAAATATATATGTTTTGGTTTGCTTTCATATCTATTTATATAGATCTCTTAGTCTTAAGGTGGTAAAATTATTATATCCAAAGTTATAGATAAAAATCTGAAAAATTAACTGAATTTTCAATATTAAAATCCCTACATATGAAAAAATTACAACTTTAAAATGTTCCACAAAATATATATGTTGGCTTATTTTCATGTGTTCATAGAGTACTGAGACGCAACGTGGTAAAACTTTTATTACCGAAGTTATAGACATATATTAGAATGCACAGAATTTTTAGATTTAAAATCGCTATAGCTTGAAATACGTCTATTTTAATAATTTTAAAAACATATATGTTTTGGATCATTGGTTCATGTCTACCGAAATTACTGAACCACAAAGTGGTAAAACTATTATATATAAAGTTATAGTCAAAATTGTAGCAAAAGTTAGAAAAACTAACAAAATCTTTAATTACAGTAGTTTGCAATATCAATGAAATCTAATATAAAATTGCTTTCTTACATAATTATGGGTCGCTGAATCCGAAACTAAAATTGTTTTAGTTTCCTTACGAACCCTTTTTGATATATCTGCGAAAAACGTAATTTCTTTAACCAATCAAGTTTTTCGGGGTTATCTCGAAAACGTATCGCAAGAAAAATAAATTAATTTAAATTTCGGGGTGAGCTACCCATAAGTATATTAGAAACCAGTTTTATTTGAAATTTCAATTCTATTAAAAATCACTGTAACTGAAGTTTCTACTAATTTTTCTAACTATTTCTACAATTTGGTCAATAACTTTGGAGCTAAGTAGTCCCGGTAGAAATGAAAGTGAAACCAAATATATATTATTTTGAAAATTTTAAAATTATCGTTTTTTAAGATATGACGATTTTAAATTTCGGAATTTAAAAAATTTTGTAAAACTATTTTTGTGCTCCGCGAAAATTTTAGGTTACGTCCTTGTGTAGGGGTTCTTATTACCTTTCAAACGGTCTGTTGCTGAGGTCTGCAACTTAAGCACTTTTGGAGATATTAAAATTTGTTAAGTAAACTCAAATTTATAAATATTTTTTTTTAGTTTTGATGACGTCATATCTACTTAACCGAAGGAGTTAGAAATCCAAAATTTTGATATCCATTAATTTAGTATACTAAAAAAATCCACACAAAGTTTTATCAAATTCGAATATGG
This sequence comes from Panzeria rudis, assembly GCA_956483635.1. Taxonomy (NCBI): domain Eukaryota; kingdom Metazoa; phylum Arthropoda; class Insecta; order Diptera; family Tachinidae; genus Panzeria; species Panzeria rudis. The sequence goes on along the minus strand of OY101448.1, from coordinate 48,533,692 downwards.
TGAGGTCCACCAGTTGATTGATTTGAGGTGGAATAACTCAATACATATATGGGTAAAATCCACTTAACATCGTACATTAACGACAAACAATTGTTATCTTAACATTTTCAAACTTATAATGCATGAACAATTGTCTGCAGATTGTGGAAACATAACAGTCTCCTTAAAAACATGATTTTTTATCATAATATATTTGTTATTCGTTGCCTAAGTTCAGGATTATATGATTTCTATTTAGTTTACCTTGTTTTGATTGCTTAGAAAGAACTCCTTTAAATAAAAGCCTACTAGGTAATAAATAAAAAATGTGTCTTTGGCTTTCCCTTCCTTTTTGCTTATATTCTAAACACCGCTTTTCATCTAGTTTTAATTTTCTCTATGACGTTTTTTATCTCTCCTCTAGCTTATTTAGGTTTCTTCGCCTTTAAAAGCCAAAACAATACCAAAAACCCCGAAATCAGATATTAGAATATACCACAACAAAATTTATACAAATATACTGGTCACAAATTAAAATTTTGTACATGTTTATTTTTCTTCACAGTTAACTTTCAAGCAAATGGTCTAATATAATTAAATGATTTACGACTCATATTATTACAGTTGAAATACAATTTTCTCTTTTCGAAAAAAGTTTCCATTTATCAATATTCACCTGAATTTCTGCAATAAATATTCATATAACGAATGGCGAGTTCTTAGCAAATTGAAGAAGTTTATGCTACAAATTCACCAATAAACAATTTAATTTCACATATTTTTAAAAAGTTTTTTTTTTTAAATGCTATTATTACCCATAAAGTTTTAATTAATTTATACGACTAACCATTTTATTGATTTGTTTGATAATGATATTTAATAATCAGAAAAAGTCACGAATGACAAACTACTTTGCTTTAGAATGTGTTGTGAGAATGATAAATGAAACTGATATGTTTACTTTTATTTACAGGTATTTATTTTTAAGTTATGAGTTTAGTCGAACTGTATGGGTTTATATCCAAAGAAATTTTAATTATTTTGGCTTGAGTTCGGTTTTAATTTAATTTTCCAATCAAATTATATTTTTATTTAGAGATAAATGTGAAGCATGTAGACAAGGAAAATTTTGACGGCGTGGAGGGTTGAAGTGACGTTTCGATAGCTCCCGCTAATCTCATCAGAGTTCTTTACCGCTTAGACCACTCGACCAAAGTCGTGTGTTTGCAGTCTAGAGCTGAATATCATCTACTTTTAATCAATTCATACTGTCTCTCTTAGAGCTGTATTTCATTTGATAGTTATTGATATTCAGTTGATTCTTTGTCTTGTGTTAAGCTTCTATATTTATATTTACTTTTATTTATTTTTGCATTTGCAATAATGCAATGGGTAAACCTATATCTTGAAGCGGATTAAAAAAAAAACTTTCTCAATTTATACAAAATTACATAGCTAAACGTTAAATATTCAGGAAATATTATCCAGAAAAGATATGTCAAGCACGACAATATATATTTATAAAACTATCATATAAATAGTGCTGATATTTAAATCGATATTGAGTGCAATTGTCTCGAACCATAAGTACTATATACTTTCAAAAAATCGTGTGGCTTCCCATTACCCCATAATTTGACAAGTTGCATGACTTTCTTTCAAAAGCTATGATTTCTATTCTCAGAAATCCCCATCACATTGAATGTACACCAACAAGAATATATTTTTTCCACAGAAATGTTTGTTTACAGGCTTTTGAACTTTTGCCAAAAACAGTTCAACAAATAAACTGCCAGAAAGCTGAAATGTTTACGCAAAAAAAAGAACTGCTCCTTAGTAAAAAAAGTAAGCAAAAACTCCCATATATTTGAACACCCTCCCATATTTATACATCCAATTCCATTGCAATGATTATATGGGTTAAAGAACTCTTTTGTAAACATCAGCGCCTACACTTATTCAAGGGTGCTTTTTTCATATATTTTCAATTTTTTTTTTGAACATGAGTTTTATATTTGTGTTTACAAGTACAAGGATGAATACAGTATCTGTGTACAATATTTATTATGTAAGTGTGTATTAGTTAACTCAAATTTCTGGCATATGTTTTATATTTCATATCATTACTTTTTTATTTTATATATTTTTGGCTCCTTGAGGACTTTAACCCTTTTTAGGATGATTTGTTTTTTTTTGCATTTCTTAGCTGTAATTTTAACTTGTCTTGCGAAGATAAAAATATAGTTTCGTTATTATATAAATTTCTGTGAAATATAGAAAAATAAAACATTCTTTTCATTTTCCATTGTTTCAAAAAAAAGTCCTTTAAATGAAGAAATATAATAATAAATAAGGCTTTGTTAAAAAAAATTCAACAACCCTTTTGCTGAAAATATTCCTTTAAACAAGTGTCTTTTTTTTAAGAACTTATGTTATATAAAGACTGTTTGGGGTGCACAAAGAGAACAGTTAAATTGTATGTATTAATGTTATGTTTAACCAATGTGACATTAACCTTTTTATTGGTAGATGCTATTTAAGAGAATAAATTTTTTTTATATGTTTGTGCTTAAAAACTTATTACCTTTAGTTCATAGCTACAACAAATGCAATTTGATATTATAAGCAGCCGCATGACGATATAATTTTATAGTTTTTACAAGTGGATTTTTATTTTCATAACTAATATCACATAAATTTGAATAAAATACTGAAAAATATAAATATTCAAAAATGATACAAAAGATGGACTCTCAAAGGTTTTGTTTAATTTGTGAAGAGGTATTTCTTTTCATATAATTTATTGAAATTTATGCTGTTTTATCTACATAAGAGAGCAATATTTCGCTTTTGTGTTTATCGTTTATGGTCTAGTGAGAATTCCATAGAAGATAGGTTAGTTTGAAAGCCGACGGCAAAAGGGTTAGCGGCTTTATTTTAATTTTATGATATTTCATATGAAGTTCATATTACATATCGTCATATAAAATGCCAAAGGAAATATCAGCATTTTTAGAAAATTTTCAGAAGTGATAAAAAACTTAATAAAAAACAAATCAATAACAACGTCTGAATTAATGATACTGTCCTGAAAAAACAGTTTTTGTAATCACAATAGCTTGATTTTTATTAAGTTTTTTTTCTCTCCTGAAAAATTAAAAAAAAATTATTATAGGCCCTTTCTCATTTTATATGACGACATGCAGTATAAAGTACGGCTTAGAAAAATTCTTTTAATTGGCTTCAATTAATTTTTCATTTAAGACTGGTACTGTGTGCAAATTTGTGAAAAATATTGGGCAACATTGATTATTTCATGCAAAAAAATTTGACATGTACGTGTGTGATAATCTTTATAATCATGCGACACAAGTGCCACTCATGTTATTTTGCATGAAAGCTTAAAATATTGCCAATACATTTCACATGCACCCCTATCGTGAATACTTTTCCCCTCGAAATGTTTTCCCTTTCCCTTCGTAATTAAAAATTCGAAACATTCCCCTTATCACGAAAGAATTTATCACGTGAAACTTTTTCCTTTTCCCCTGGTTTTGTTAACTGTATTTTAGCAGGAGAACTGGATAAATACATCACATAATTGCTATTTTATCCTTCCAATTAATTACTAAAGCTAATAAATATTTATTTTTAGGACAAAATCAACACCTTTCTATCACACATGAACTAAGCTTCAAGCTGATGGGTTAACAAATGATTTTTCCGCGTCTGTAGAGAATCATTCATCGCGTCCAAAATATATAAAAAAGACATTTTTATTCACTCTTGAGAAAATTTTATTTAACACCGAAAGACTATTTGATTGAATGAGGTTGCTTGCAATGGCTCGGGTACTCCAAAAGATTGCATGCATCTAGCAAACCTAGACGAACTATTCGGGTTTGTTTAGATTCCTCATGAAATGAAAACATAATTCCAATTCTTAGCACTGTACTTTTTTATTTTTAGAACAAATTTATTTTGATTTTTAATTTATTTTGATAAGGTTCTTTCCTTTTTTACATTCACTGAGAACTGATAGCGGAAAAATAGTTCACGGGAACTTCACGATAGTATTTTCCCTAGAAGAGAAATGAAAATTTCATGGGAACATAAATTTCACTTGTTATTCACGATATGGGTGATGTTTTCCTTAGGCAAAACAGAGTACTATTTATGCAACATTTTTTCATGAATAACACCGCGTGACAAATTTTATTTATTTCTGTTTGTATGTATCCATTAATATAGAGATAAAATATAGTCATACTGCGTACTTGGTTTTTCATTTGCTCTTCTTTTGCCCTTTTTAAAGGACTTAACATATTTCAAGCATGCTTATTTTGAATAATATTTTTAATAATAGTATTTCAAATATTTTAGCGAACTTGGCATCAAATAAAAGGGAAGACCATGTAGAATTTTATAAAAATAAATGAATAAAATTAGAAAAAATGTCCTTTTAAAAATATATCCTTCCATATCCCTAAAAGTTGTCATTAAAAATTTTTTTAAATTTATATATTGTAGCCTTAAATTAACTCTATAAGACTTCGATATTCTATGATTTTATCTCTCTTAGTACAAAAGCTGTGATTGCTTTTTTCGGAGCACAAAATTAATTTCTATAAAAATTTTATGTAGAAAATTAATTGTATGTAGAAAAAAATTTGATAGCCGGAGATAATATGTACCAGGTCCAGTTTTGCCGAAGTATATGAAGAAATTATTAGAGATATTTAGACGGCGAAAAAGCTGATGGTATGAACTTAGATAATGTCGGGCACTTCCCCCAAAAACTGACAAGCCAACTATGATGCGCCGTTTCCCACAGTCAGGCTCGTTGGCAATGTAAGAAATGCACGAAATAAATCTGTATTGAAAAAAATGTTTTGAAAAATGTCACATATAAGCCCATTGGCCCTATTTGGGGACAGCTATTTTTTTCCAGACCAAAGACTTTTTCTATCAACTATACATAGAAAAAAATAAGATTCGTATTTGTTTCATGTTGATTCTACATGACCTTCAAAACACATTTTTCTTAAAAAACCATTTACCAAAACTGAGCCATTTGTTACAGAAGCTGTCTCGCGCTTTTAAACAAAACATTCCACAAGTATCACTTCCCTAATAAAACGATCAGTTTCAACACTTGTTTAACTTCATCAAACTCATACCTTTTCATAAGAATCCCTATAAAAAAACACTTAAAATAAGGAATTTTCAAAAACTTCTCACTAATTACGAACTATAATAATATTTAACAAAAGTGCAACAAAAACATATGCCAATCGTAACGGAAATAGCGCATTAAAATACACACTCTCTTGGACTTAAAACACAAGACATTCAACCAAAAATTTCGAGATGATCAATGAATGACTACTTTCAAGACTGGCATTAAGGGTCACTTGTTATTTTGAAAACAACCAAGTCAAGAGGGTTGCATTACGAATGTCAGTCAGTCAAGTATGAGTTACAAGCAACAATTCCGTAAATGATGAGTTTAAATAGTGACAACATGACAGTTGTAAAAATATAAAATATTTACCGGAATTTTTTTTTATTTTGTTTTGTTTTCAATTCAAACGCAAGACGCATTTCACTAGTTTATGGAAAGAAGTTTTTTTTTTGCAGGAACGTAATAAAAAGTAGAATGCAAAAAGGAAGGAAGTGATGACATCAAACTTAATGTCAAGAAACGTTCAGCAATTTTAGTAAATTTACAAATTAAACTTCAAACAAAGTAAATAGGGGGAATATATTTGAAAAAGATAGCGGTATGAAAAAATATTTGTTGATATTGAAAAAAAGTTTTGTGAAAAGTTTATTGGTCGAAAAACTATTGCTAGTGAAATAAAATTTTTTGAAATCTTAGTTAATAAAAAATATATCCAAATCTTTTGTGTGAAATATTTGTTTTGGTTCCGCCAAGCAGGGATATTACTTTTCAGGCCATATTGCAGTTGATGGCATTTTAACCATAACCAGAATTTCCATAAGTAAGGAGGAGAGATATCATAAAAATTGCTAACTAGTGAGTGGTGGCATTATATCATATTTCAGTGTTAACGAAACTTTGCTTGTATTCCACCAAACAGGAGAAACGGTAGTACCTTATGATTATGTCTTTGAATAATATAAAAACACTGAATTTATTGTTGATATAAGTTATGAAAGTACTTGGCATACAAAAATTTTAAAGTTCGAAAAAATTATTCCAGTGTATAAATTTGTAAGCCATCAGTAACCGACAAAAATTTAAAATATGATAACCTTTTGAACGGTTACAGAAAACCTCCTTACTTTCACAAAAGTATGCTTATCCACCCTCGTAAAATCAATTAAACATTCTTAAGAGTTATTTTGAGTTCTGATAAAATTAGCTAGTAAGTTACCGATACTCGCGCATTTCCACGTAATGCAAAATTTTCATCAATAGTTAAAGGACCAAATGTTGATAGTCAAGGTTCTGAGTTCGATACTGAGAGCGGTCGCCAACATTGTAAATTGTTCGGATGTGCATTAGAATCTATGGTCCGTATTGTAGCATATAATTGTCAATATATTAAAACAGTCAATAAAACAGTTTAATTAGCATACGAAATAATATAATAATTTCATTAAAACAATAAAATAATTTTATTAAATTAATGAAATAGTTTCATTAGATTGATAAAATATTTTTGTTAAGAGAATTGATTGATAAAATATTTTTGTTAAAAGAATAAAAGAATAAAAAACTTTCATTAGATTGGTTTAATAACATTTTTTCATATATTTGGTGAGACTGACATTAATATAATTTTAGCGAAACGAAGCAAGAATTTGGTTGATTTTTAGTGGAGTTTTTCTTTTGATTAACAGAATTTACGACGAAAGTTCTATCAATGTAGTATTTGTTTTAAAACAAGGCTGATATTAAGACTCTTTTGAAGACAAATTTAAAGGAAAATAAATTGAAGTGAAAAGTATTTTTGTTAAAATATATTAGTTAAATAATTTTCATACAATTTCATAGGTAAACTAGACTCAGGCGGTATGTTTTGCTACCTCATTGTTGTGATGATATAGAAAAAACAATACATAATTATTTTTTAGCCCTCTCTCCTATGCCGCCAGCATTTTGTTTAAAAGCTAAAATTTTTTTTTGTGTAACATAAATCAAATTAATAAAGTCTCGTTATGGTGGCTCTACATATAAACGATACTTTCAAATTAATTTGTAATGGATGTGTAAGTCTCCCCTCTTCCTATACTGCCAAACAAACGCAATTTTTAACCTACAAAAAATTAACAGATTCTCGCTTTGGTTGTTCTTCAGATATAGAAAAATGAATCGTCAATATTTTGCAGTAGATTCAACTTCGCTCCAAGTGCTACTTACATTAAATTTAAAGAGCCTTACTTTTGTAGCTCTGTAGATATAGACAAATTAATAACTATTTTCTAAGGAGGGTACCCACCCCCACCCCCTCCTATACAGCTAAGATTTTCTTGAAATTTTGTTTCTTCGTAGAGTTACCTACATCAAATTTAGAGAGCTTTACTCACTATTGTAGTTCTGCAGATAGAGTGAAATTGAAAATGCTACTCTTCGGGTAGCAATTACGAACCAACCCGTCGAAGGCAATTTGGTCCAGTCGTTTTAAAGTTTTAGACATCCGAACAATCCATTTTTAGCCCTTAAACAACTAAGACCGTCTGCAAACGGTCATCAACAAAAAGAATTTTATGCGAAATCAGTATTTTTACACTCAAACAACCAAAAGCTTTTTTATTCGACACCAAATTATGTAGCAAATGGTATCAGTTTGAACGCGTTGTAATTTTTGCAAAAATTAAAATAAAAATAAAACTACTTTCTAACCGCTCAACAGCCTTGGTAGTTTTTGTGGTAAATATATTAAAGGTTTATTTTGATAATTGGTTTCTAGTTTGATTTTTGAAAAAAAAATTTTGTTCCAATTGAGATTTTTGCGAACACCGTATGTAGACGGTCTTAGTGACTTAGTTGAACAAAATTTAGTGTAACGTTTTTTATCGGAGTAAAATGTATTCATTATTACCTATACTCTTTTGGCCTACTAAATGAGTCAACAGGTGGAGTAAAAAATAGATACTGCGATAAACAGAAAAAATTCAAACTTTCTTCATTGAGTGATCAAGAAATTGCTGCTTTGATGGACTCAGGTGAGGATGATGATGACTTTGAAGATTTTGATGATATCATGGAATATCCAGATTATCATTTGGAGTTATTAGACTCTTATGGCTTAATGGAAGTGCACAAAAAATATCAAACTGTGTTCAACCAGAGTGAAGTGTTTCTTTTTCCATAAAACTGTGGTCATGTCGATCCCATAAGCTAATCCAACGACCTCAGATGAATAATCTCTCGGTGCGTTCTCCAGTTCATTGCTTTTGTTAGTTGGTACTTTACAACTGGGAGTCCGATTTGCTCTAACAGTACCAAGGCTATAAATGCCACGTGCTCTCATAAGAATCTAATAACTCAAAACAATCGGTCATTATTGCATTATCTTCCGGTTTCAGTTTATCACAATGATAATCTGGATCTTCTATGCTGTCATCAAAATCTTCAAAGTCATCATCATCCTGAACTGGGTCCCTCACTCTATGAAGAAAGCTAAAATTGTTCTGCTTATCGCAGTCTCTGCGTGTTGAGTCAGTCAGCCAACTAAAATTACACGTTACAATCGGAAGCAAAAATCATACCATAATATGCATTGCCTACAGATTATCTGTAGGCAATGCTGACTTAACGTCGAAAACCCCCAAAATTCTGATCAGAATGAAATGGGAAGGCATAATGATGCAAGAATTTTGCAGGTGCATTGCAAAAGAACTAAGTGCTTCTGTTGAGATACGATTCGCAGGTTGTCCTTCATTTGCCGAAGAGCCAACCGGTGGCTCTTTTATTGGGAAAAAGGTTTTTTATCTTGTGGCTATTATAAGGTGCGACAAGATAAATCATTTTCAACAATGGGGCTCAAAAAATTTTGTAAACTGTGAAAAAATCGGATACACACATGTTTTGTACTAAGTGCAACGTCCACCTATGTTTTGCAAAGACTAAAAACTGTTTCATGGAATACAATTTAGTTACATATCATATTTAGTTTGAACATAATATATATTTTGATATCAAAAGTTAAAAATAAAACTGATATTCTTCCAACTATAAGCATCATATTTTATTTATTTCTGAAAAAAAAATTCCCTTAAACCACTAAGACCGTCTACAGGCGGTCTTCCTTGTTTTGGTCCTGGAGCTTTCCAGGAGCATTTTTTTAGCTATTGGAACTCAAATTCGTAATTTTTAGCAGAAAAATATCCTAGAACAAAAATTATTACCGCAGCACAATTCGTATTTCAAATTCAGGGGTTTAAGGGTTAGGGTTCCGTACACCAAAGTTGAAAGAAAACCCTATTTTTTTGCTGCGCTGTCTGTCCGTCTGTCTGTATGTCGATTTGTCTGCCACAAGCTTCGATCTCGAGAACCGTAAGAGCAGCAGACCTAAAATTTAAAAAAATGTTTCTAACTTTGGACGCTACAACATCAAACACTAAAAATTTTTGAAGGTTAAAAATTAGACTGAGCCACGAAACATCGTAAAATCTTAATGTAATATGCAGACATATATCTGTAGGTTAGAGGTAAACTATACCAATTTCAATTTTTTCAAAATACGTTTTTTATACTGTTGGAATTAGCATTATTTTCCTCTATCGATGGGTGAAATCCAGTAAGGCCTATATTTTAAGGGACAGTAGTGTCCGTAAAACCATCTGTGATGTAAACAACACCAACTCCTTTTTAATAGCTAACGGTACTATTATATGTATTTTTATAACGGCTATGTTAGTTTAAAAAAATAATATAATAGTTATATAAACTATTTGGGGTAAGTCAAATTGCTAATCCTACAGAGATAGAATCATTTGCGATATTGAATATGTTTTTTCGGTCTCCTGTAAAATTTGGTGTAGTTTACCTCCCACATACAGATATAGATACTTGACATTTTCAAAGCTAGTGTATTATTATACAGACAGCACCAATAAATACTGGAACTTAAACAAAATATAAATTAAAAGAGTATTCTATAAGTTAATGTAATTTTGACCATGTAATTTTGACAACTAATTGTATATTTTAAATTGCAAGAGGTAAACTATTGAAGCTTTCACAGCTACTACTGTATTTTAAAGGCAACAGTAATGAATACTAAACAAACAATCAGAAATTTAAAGGGTATTCGAACAAGTAATGTAATTTTGAAATTAAGGGGTATCTCAGCAAAAACTTTGCTTACTGGTAGGCAAACAAGTATATCATGATTCAAGTCATACTATAACTATGCTGTGGAAATTTAACTCCCCCTAAAATCAATGCCAGATGTAAGCTTTCGAAAGGCCGATACGCGTGTATATATATTTTTATATGATAACCAATCGCTAGAGCTTTGTTATGTTGAAAGAAATTTGTTTTTTTTGCACTGAGTAATTAGTAGCCATCACACCGTAAAATCCATGCTGGTGGACTGATTTAGCTTTGTCTGATTAGATTAATTAAACTCGTTATATTTAGTTTTGTTTAATTTTTTTGTGTTGCTGTCTAGCAGCTGACGAGAAGGGTTGGGACCGTCCTGGGAGTAAAAATGAGCAAGCCGGGAACCTCGTCAGGCAGTAGCTCGTAGGCAGTGACATATATAATAAATATACTTATTATTATTATTATTATTATTATTATTATTATTATTATTATTATTATTATTATTATTATTATTATTATTATTATTATTAACATTATTTGAACTTTTTTTATAATAATTTAAAATTAAAATTTAAAATTTCTCTAAATATTTTCAATACATCTGTTGTTTAATCTTACTTTCAATATTCTTTACCAAACTAAGAACACCTTAAAACCAAACCAGAAAATATATTATAAAAGAATAATAGGAAAATATTTTTAGAAAACAAGACATTGACATTTAAAAATAGCAAAATAAAACATGCAAAAAACTAAACTACAAGTGAATGACAGTTGTAAAACTGCTGCATAAAATTAAATAGTTTAGAAGAAGAAAAAAATTGAATAAACTTAATAAAAATAGAAATATAGAAAGAAATAAGAAATCAACTGGGAGCATCATGTATGAATTGAAAACAATAAAAGTATCAATACAGTAGTTGTGGCAGTTATATAAGTAGCATAGCTACTGTGAAGAAATGCTAAAAGCAGCTTCAGCAATAACAACATCAGCAACAACAATAACAACAACAAAACGTGCCAAAAGCAAAAAATAAACAATTGCAGATAGTGCGAATGCTTGCATTCTATTTGCGCTCATACAATGAATATTGACACTTGCAACAAATGGACAGAAAGACATACGGACAGACAAAAATTGGATAGCGTATTGTAAACAGCAGTAATTTTTGTTGTTAAAACTTTCAACGGTGTTGTGGAAGCGCAAGAAATTGTAGCAGCTTTTGAAGCAGCATTAAGCTCCAGCAGTACAAAACAATAATAAAAAGTGCATGCTGTTTTATAATATTTATAAGAGATGTAAGAGTTGAAAAACATTTTACTATGGATTTTTTTCCCAATTACGTATATCTTTTTTGTATTTTTATATATAGACAAGAATATGGGGAAAAAATTTTGAGCTGCTACAAATGTCAGTAAAATGAAATGAAAGTAATATCAACAAACTACTGAAAACTATAAATGTTGCTACATCTTATAGCCAATATTAAAGTTTTTATTTAGACAAGTTTCGGGTGGCAGTGAAAAACACTTTAAAAATTATAAACATTAAAATTAACTAGAACTTAAGATATCTTGAAAATATTTGCAAAAAATTTTTTTCGTCCATTTAAAAAAATCTTTAATATATTGTATTATAAAAAACTAAAGAAATATGTATTAAATATTCTTTAAGTATAGTGGACATATTTGTTCTTCCAAATCCTTCTAAATTTCTTTCATGTTAACCTCTTCTTTAAATAAAATCAACCTCGCAAAAATTCTTATATTTCAACATTAATTAACATTAAAAGACTTTAAGTATTGTGTCCGTTTAAGCTAAAGTGCACAAGCACTTAAAAGGTTTTGAACTGAAAAATACTTTTAAAAGCAAACAAAATAAAAATTAAGCTCCGAACGTTTAAAATTTCAAAAGTCACGTAAAAGATATTTAAAGTATAAAAGAGGCCATCAGACAGACTTATGGCCAGCCAGACTTCTAATACATTCACATGAAAAAACTTTACAAATCTGCACAAATTTCTATAAAACCAAAAATCGGTATGTTTAAGAGGATTAACGAAAAAATACTTTTATAAAAGATACTAAACAACATAAGTCTAAACTGTGACGGTCGCCACTTACGTGATTACTATAATGTTTTCCTTCAATCACCTTTTAAACCGTTACCTGTTGAAGAAGGTTCTTTCATTAAAATTTAGGTTTTTTTTCAAAGAAAGAAAGGCTTTCATTGTAGAAAGAGCATTTTTCACAAAGCACAAATATTAAAAAAAAGTAAGTTTAAGACAGTTTACATTTAGCCTCGAAAATCCAAACTAGCAACGCTACTGAGATGGTTAAGTCGTTGGCTTATAAACGTACGAACAGTTGTGAGAACCTAAGTTCAAGCCCAAAAAAATTCAAAAAAATACTGCTATAGTTATCGCGTTGATTGCAAAGCAATTTAGATAAGTCAACACAGATCCAGACGTACAACCAACACCATAACATCACCATCGCTGAAGTAAAGTAACAACGCCCATAAGCATTCGTTGATGGGTTGGTTGGTATACCTGGCTGCCTACTTCACGCAAGCAATCAAGTATAATCAATAAGATTCGGTTTTGACAGACCACTCCACTCGTCAGTCTCAACCCATGTAGGCTCGAACCCAGATCTCGGAACCGGTTTTAAGTACTAGATCCAACCCATCGCATGGAGATACCTAATCAGGTCACCTTAACCAATTTCTGCTAGCTCTGATAGATCGTGTAGTATATTGTTGCCCAAAAATTTGTGCCTCGAGAGGTGCAAGGCCGGGAACTCATAAAGAAAGTGAAAAACTGTTTCTTCTTAACTTTGATACCGGCAGCCACGATAGAACGCATTGTAGGAAAGGTCTATTCTGCAAGCGTCTCTGCCACATTACACGTGCTCACCTTGCGCCAACTGTCTTCAGCTTTCTGCTGATTGTTTTTGAAAATATGGTTTCTAATAGTGCCAAACGGCATAGCTACAGTTTCATCCGCCTATTCATTGGCAATAAAGTTAGTATATGCAGGAACCCAGATGAGGGTGACGTCTGTCTTACCACCTAATCTGAATAGCATGTCCTTGCACTGACTAGCTAAATTAGACGACGTAGTGTGACTCTCCCCTGAACACTCCTGTCAATTAACACTCCACCCGCCTCCTTTATAGCCAAGATTTCAGCCTGAACTACACTGGCTGCGTTGGAAAGTCGGAAGGAGAGTCTTACCCGAAGGTCATTCACGAAGACTTCAGAGCCCACACCGCTGATCATTCTTGATCCATCAGTATACACCCTGAAATTTAAATATTTTTCTATGTTACCTCACTTCCACTCCCGTCTGAATGGAATAAGGACTTTGAAGGTGCTATCGAAGTACAGATGAAGTATCATGAAGTCGGAGGGCTTGCTCAGTGTCGGTGGTAGTTGATCTAAGATTCTGGCATGACTATAAGTCTTTGATCTCCACCTCCCAGATGCCGCTAGTCTTTCCGCACTGCTCGAGGATGCAGCCAATATATGAAGGTCAATCGGAATTACGTTTCGTATAGCATTCAGAGTCTCTGAAGGACTATCACGTAAACACCCTGTAGTCCCGATACAAGTAGATTGCTGTATTCTGTATAGTTGGTCTACCACGTATTTCTTGCTTGTGGCGTTCCACCACACTACCGATCCGTAAATAAATATGGGACGTACAATTGCTGTGTGCATCCATTTAAGCATGGCTTAGACCACTTTTGGAAACAAACATTTTCCAATAGGAGTAGTAAGCAACTGAACATTTAGTTTCCACAATATTTTAGAGTCCAGGATAACTCCTAGATATTTTGTGTTGTCCGATAGGGACAGTACCTGATTCTGAAGCCTGGGGAGTCTAAAGTTCTGAACTTTGGTTTTTGTAGTAAATAGTGCCAGTTCAGTTTTATTTGGGTTCACTCCTAGACCACAACCTGTAGCTCATTTGCTGAGTGTGCCAAAAGCATTGCACATGATATCCTTATCACGTCCGTGAAAATTCCTGATACCATTAACACCACATCATTCGCGTAAGCCACAACCTTGACCCCATTAGCGGCTAGTGTGAAAAGAATTGAATTAATAACGAGAAGCCAGAGCAGAGGAGAGATCACTCCACCTTGTGGTATTCCTCTGCTTGCCCATTTTGACTTTTCGCTGTTGCCTAATTTTACAGTGACGTTTCTTGCCCTCAACATGGTGATAATCCAGTTGCTGATGTATTCCTCAATATCGACATCCCGGAGGGCCGGCTGAATGGCTGCCGCCGATACATTGTGAAAGGCGCCTTTTATATCTAGGAAGGCAGCCAGAGCATACTGTTTATGTTCAAGGGATCTCTCTATGAACCTTACCACTTCATGTAGTGCTGTTTCAGTAGAGCCTCCCTTAAGATAGGCATACTGACCATCCGAGAATCTTGATGACCCTACAAGTCGATTTGCAATGTGTGAGCCTAATAATCTTTCCAGTGTCTTCACCAGGAAAGATGAAAGGCTGATTGTTCTGAAGTCTTTTGCATCTTCGTGACTTGTCTGGTCAATTTTGGACCGGAATAGGAGACACGGCCAACACTTAAGCCACCACATCGCGTAAAGATAGTTAACCAAGTGGGTATAAGCATTCGTAGTGTCAACTTATTTTTGAGACATTGATATTTTTGTAGTACCAAATGTATTTTCTAATCAAAACTTCTTTTCATACATGGAATTATAAAATTACAATAAAAAGTTCAAGCGGAATGCAAGGTTTTGGTAGACTTTGAGGATAATTTTGATTTAAAAAAAAATTGTTCTGTGTTGGGTCTCTTATGCGAAGTGATCCGAAAACATTTCTTATGCACTCCACATCCAACAACAGGTTTTAGAATTAACCTTAAAAATCACTGCCTGCCATTAATTGAGTTATAAGTTTTATTTACTTGCTAAAATATAAAGACAAAATCTTTACATTAAAACAGAGTCGGAATTTAATATTCCTTTTATTTTCTTTTTGGTGGTTATTTTTTTCTTTACAGACACTTAAATGCATATCATTTTGCAACAGAAGCTATTGGGGCTTCATGAAGCGAAGAAGCAAAAGAAAAAATCAACAACACAATATGACAAAGTCAAGAAACATTAAATCTAGCAAATATTTCGGTCTCCCTCTATATTCGTATAGTAGATATGTATATGAAAAAAAGCACTTTTACACACTGGCTAACATACAAACATTGACAATAAACAAATATTCAAGTTAAAGAAATTTTTGCGTGTTGCTGCAACTTTGCTTGGTTTCGGTTGCATTGCAAGCTTACGCTGACTTCTATCCTGGTAATGCAGTCAAGCAGGAAAACATAAATCTGACTAAGCAGAATCTAAAGCAAATTTCGCATTTATGTGTGTCTCTGTAAGTTCCTTAACTAAAAGCAAAACAAGTTTTTTTTAGATTAAGAATACAAAAAGCTAAGAATTTTTGTGTGTATTACGATGTGGCTTGCATACATAAAGCCAATGGCCAACATATTTTATTTGTTTTTTTTTTTTTTTTTTTTTGTATTTTGGCCATTTGAAAAGCAAACAGACAACTTTTAAGTTTTAGTTTAGATTCTCTTTTTTTTTTGTTTTTTGTTTTGTTTTTGTGCAAACAATTTTTGTTAGTTTAGTTTTGCTGAAATCTATATAAAATTTTTGTATTTATTACTTTTTTCTTCATATAAATTTTTTTTATATTTTTTATTTGTTAGTTTCTTTTAGGTTGTACTTTTTTCTTCTTGTTGGTCGTGCGGTCTTCTGTTTCGAACATCCTTTAGGGCACATTTATGGTCATGAATGGTTATGTTAGCAAATGTTGGCAGTTCCAATGTCTCCGCGTCTGTCCATCACTGTGCTTCTTCCTTTTTTCTTTTTTCTTGTTTTTAAGTTTCTTGTTTTTTAAAAGCTTAAATGTCATAGTCATTCAATACGTGTTGTAAGAAAAAATAAGATTTTTTTACAAGATAGTTAGTTTCCTTGTTTTTATTTTTTGCTTATTTTTTGTGCTGTACTAAAATCTCTACCAATTTTTCTTTTTGAGGTTTTCTCAAAGTTTTCTTTCCTCTTTTTTTCTATTTTTTCATAACTTATTTGCTTTTTTGCTATTCAAGTTTTTTATTAAGAAAATGATAAGGTTTGCTTTTATTACTCCATTTTTTAATTTTTTTTCTGTTGGTTTTGTTTGTGTCATTAATCTTAAGGTCAATTATATTTCAGGAAAACTAACAGATGATTAGTTATTAAGACAAAATGATGATGATTCGAGTTGGCAAATTTAAAGATTTCTTTAGTGATGAAATAATGAAAAAAGTAAGATATATTTCGGGGATATGAATGTATCGTTTGATTTGAAAGAAAAAACTATAGTAAAATATGTTTGATTACCGATTATGCCATAATACAAGGTACAAATTTCGTTATCTAAAAGGGCATTTACATTGACCCGAAATCTAGTACTTAAAAGATTTCGATCCAAATCTAGTTGTTTTTTACTAGATTTTCCATACAAAACGAAATCTACTTTGTCAGTAGATTTGGACGAAATCTACTCAAAATCTAGTAATATTGTTTTTTTTTACTATCCTATACAACATTTTTATATAAAAAGTGAGTGAATTAGCTACTCTCTACAAAAATAATTTACGAAAGGTGTGTGAGTTAGCTAAGTTTGAACTTCTTGGGTTACAGTTTAAGATGAAATTCTGTAAAACAATTTATCGTAGTCACAAGTTCGACTTCGACATATATAATACGGGTGAGTATATAGTAATATAAGTCAAACTGTGTAATATTAGTCAGTAGTACAAGTATGTATTAACATACATACATACATACTTATATTTTAGAGTTTACAAAACATTAGTGAGGGGGCCCCTGTGGCTGAGTGGTAGCGATGGTAGCCTGTCAGTCCAGAGGTCGTAGGTTCGATTTCCGCCGTAGACCCTGGGTGTTTTCCGCAGACAAGGTAAACGCTTTGCGTTGTTTGTTAAAAAAAATGACACTTCAATTTAAAAAAGGACAATTTAATTTAAAAAGGACACTTTTGTTGAAAAAATTTGAAAGGACATCGTGTAAAAAAAGGACTGTCCTCTTAAAAAAAGAACGAATGGTCACCGCACTCATAGTACAAATTTCGTTAAAAAAAATAGAAAAATATTTTTCCTAATTGTTTATAATATACAATTTTTATTCCCTAAATTTTTTTGTTTTTTTACTAATTTTGATCTAGCGGCCACATTTATAGTCAGGATATCTTAACTTGCTGCACCAGAAATCCCAACAATTTACTAAATGAAATATAATTCATTGATTATTGATGCACCCAATGTAAAATTTTTTACAGGCCCATAACCTCCAAAATTATTTTGAAAATTGATGATATTCGATCACTGCCAAACGTACGGTACATGTACAAAATAAAAAGAAAAATCCGCCAAAATCATCCTTATAGCACCGTGTTAAAACATCAAATTAATATTTCTATTAACGATTTTTTAGTTGAATTTCAAAGTTTTGGTCTTATGCCTTTTTTACGACTTACCGAATTGAGATATTTCAATGTTTAGTTCTTTCTCTTTACTAAGAAACTTATGATCAATTGAATGGTGCACTTAAATTTAGAATCAGATGATTAATAAAAAGTTAAAAGCAAGTAACCAAAAAATAAATCGAAGCAAAATAAGAAAAATTTTAATTTCGAGGTGAAATATCTCTTAAACTATATACGATACAAAAACAATTGCCAGGACATTTTTTCTTTGTCTTGTTTAGCCAAATTTAATGTTCTTTAAATTCTACAAATCGGTCAGTTTTTAAGAAAGCTAAAAGCCGCTTAAAGTTTTTCAAACCCAAGTTAGCCAACTTTTACCCCATGTAGCTCAGCCCCTGCTGCAGCTACATAATACAAAAGACAAGGCGCCAATAACGTTACACCTCCACTACAAACAGCTAAATTTTCAGACAAAGCCATACAGAAGTTTCACACTTAATGCGCTTTCATATTGTAATACAAGCTTTTAGATTTTTATTAGATTTTGTAAGATGAAAATCAAATCAAAATCAGTCTGACTGTCAAAAGACTTTAAAGAAAATCTTCTCATTACATTTTGTTTCTACACTATCACATTCCAAATAAAACATAACATAACTATTTGGCAATAAGGAAAATTGCTTATGTCGAGATAAGCAAATTTTAAGTTAATATAACCATTGTACCTCTGGGCAAATTTTCATTTATTTCGTACGATTTTTCAGAAAGTTATCTTTTTTCAATTCATAATCTCATACGGAATAATTGCTTAATTTAGCTTATAATATATTAAATTTCAAATTGAATATCTTTATTGTAGTAAAAACAACCATATATTCCTAACTTAAAAGAATCGAAGAACGAAAAGTCAACATTAAGTGCATCAGGAATAAATTTCTAAAAATCCACCTGAACGTTTAAAAGGGCTCTCCTACAAAACTATGATACATGACTTTTTCCTTTTTGCACTTTTTCCTTCTTGCCAAAGAAATTATTTGCAATAAAGCAATTTTTCGTTCTTCATTATTCTTTATTTATGCCGGAAAACAAATACACAACTGTTTTTGTTATTCCTAAGTTTGTGCAAAAGACTTATGTGTGATTGTTTAGAAAATTTCCTAAAAATGATGAATACCATAATACTGTCAAATTCCTTTACGTATTATTTGACAGATCATAACAATTTGTTTTCACACTGTGGGTTTTTTACTTAAGATTTGAGGTTTGACAAGTATTAATACTAAATCTAATAGTCTGAAGGGCGCTTTATTAATAACTTTTTTTCGTTATTTTACACCACTGTGCATTATAGACAAGAAAAAGTATTAAAATTCTCAATTGCGACAGTTTGCAATTAAATGAAATCTTAAAACAAAAGTATTTTCTAATCTAATTATGGATCGCTGAATCTGAAATTCATTTATTTTTCTTACAAACCGTTTTCGAAATATCGGCGAAAAACGTGATTAGTTGAAAAAATCAAAATTTTCCCGGATATCTCGAAATCTTACTTATTAAAAATAAATAAATGTATTTTTTTAGCTCAGCGACTCATAATTAGTTTTAAGAGAATTTTTTTATTTTTAGCTTAATTTTTATTGACTAGTGCAATTGAAAGTTCTGATAATTTTTCTAACTTTTCCTACATTTGTTCTATAGCTTTGATTATACGAAATTTTGCACAGTGGGCCTAAGTAGTCAATGTAGATATGAAAATAAACAAATACATATACTTTTTGAAAAATTTTAAAATTGACCTTTTTAAGATAAAGGGATTTTAATTTTGAAATTTCAGCTATTTTTTCCAATTTTTATCAATAAATATGGATATAATAATTTTACTAGTTTGTGACTAAAAGATAAAAAAAGTAAACAAAAATATATATGGGTGATTCTCATTTCAAATGCTTTTTTCGAGTCTGTCGAAAATATAGTAAAATATTTCCTAAATAAGATCATAAATCTTAAAATGAAAACTGCTTTAATATATTATCAATAAATGTACATAAGTTTTTTTATGTATGTTTGTCAGTTATGTCTTAAAAACGAAGAACGATAATACTTTTTATAATCTCTTCATACATAATGGCGTGTCCGTAATGCATGCTATTGATTTTCCACATTAAGGAACTACGATTTTTTTTCAAAAACGAGATTAAATTGATAGCAGTTTTAGAATATTTGCATTTGCTTCTCTTATTTAAAAATATATAATTTTATTTTACGATCTATTGAATGAGGCGAAAGCTCTAATATGAATCATACATTCTCATTTTTAATTAAGTTACATTGGTAAACAAAAAAACGAATGTACGTTTAGAATGAGAATCATTGAAAATGATTCATTGAAATTGTTAAAATTTACCTTTTTAAGATAGAGCGATTTTAAATGTCGGGTATATAAAATTTTTAAAAATTTTGGGTACTGCCCGAGAAAACATTTTGGCAAACGCTTTACATTTGATTGAGAAGGCTGTTGTAGAAAACTTTGATCCAAATATTTTTTTCAGTGGGTTTTTAAATTATATTTGTATGCAGAGTTTTAAATCATAAGCTGTATACAAATTATTAAATTATTTTCTTTATGTTTACTTTTATACCAAAAGCTTTAAATGTACAAAGAAAAAAAGGAAAGAATTTATATTCGTATGTTCAAATTTAATCTTGCTGACGAAATGGTTGCTCGAATATGTCTCCCCAACATGACAACATACAATTTATTTAATACAAACAATTTAATATTGAAATTTGAAAATGTCACTTACGGATTACCCCCCGTTTAAGAATAAAAAAAATAAATACATAAAAAACATCAACAAAGGAAATTATTTAAACTTGGCCCATATTGTGCAAAGTCATATGAAAACAATTTAATGTCTTAAGGCAAGAAATGGAAAACTTCAATGACTGATGTTATTAATATAAGAAAAACGAACAACAAAAACCATTTTTTCAACTAAATGCCAAAACAAATTTAAGAAAATTATACATACAAGCACAGCACGCAGTCCTCTAGCTATGCCAATGTTAGATCTTAGGCCAAAAATGAAGGAAATGTTCAACAAAAAACGTAATAAGTATCGACAAAGTATGGCACGAATAAAGAATTTTGAATGCGTCACGATATTGATGAAAATTGTACGTGATAGGAAAGTAACATGCAGCCGTTCAATATGTTTGCCTTCCTATTTCTTTGTATTGATGTATAAGTGTGTACATCATCATGAAAACAGCCAAAAATTTGGAACATTTTTACATAAAAAGAGAGTCGTTGAAGCTGTGACAGCAACATTTGCTAAGTTAAAATATTCTTAAATATTTTGCTTACAGTTGGTAAAGTTTGTTTGTTCTTATGAATGGTAATGGATAAGGAAATGATTATTAGCAAAAATATTGTAAAATAGCAAATGTTTAATATGAAATACATACTTCATGTACAGTATGTATGTAACTTTTTGTTCATTTGCCAATACTAATGACAACTTCTGCTTTTGTTTCTCCAATACTTCCATATATTTTTTTTTGGCAAACACGTAGGCTCTTTACAAATGCTAAAAGATTACAAACAAAGGAAACACAAAAAAATATTTTCGGTTCATTTCAGTTTTCTTCATGCCAAAAATAAGAAACAAAAAATAGATCATAAGCCAAGGCAAAAGCTGGCATAACATAGTGGAAAGGGGTTTTCTTTAACCACATGTTACATGCTGTTGACATCTTTCTGTGAAATATATTTGCATGTTGACAAAAACTAATTTAAAAAGGAAACAAGTAAGCATACTGCTAGTTTATACATATTTTTTATAAGAAAGTATTTTTTTTTTTAATTTTGTGAGATGTTAACTGAAGGATTCTCATTAGTTTAGTACTGCTATAAAATTAGCGATTTTAAGTAGAATTTCTAGGCTTATACTTTCTGGGAACAATAAATTAATTGAACGAGCTTATACCTTAATAATAAAATTTCCTTCGATTAAAACTCATATAATTCTACTTAATTCAAATTTCAGTTATATAAATCATTTTTAACACCCATACACATAGAAAAAAATGGGATTGTAAAATCAACATGATGCAATTGTGATTTGAAATTATATTAGATTTACAATAAATAATTTTTCGTTGGAGGGTGTTAGTGTTTATTTGCTTTGTTCATTGCTACTGTTCACTGTTGTGCTTAGTTGTGTGACTTGTTCTTGTTTATTCTTACATGTGTTGGTTATGTAGACGACAAAAAACGAATTACCAGCGAAAATTTACTGCTGCTGGTTAAAAATTACCATTATTTTATATAAATTTTAAGTTTGAAGCTGTTGTGGCTGCAGTGGTGGCACGAGTTCGAGTCTTGGCTACGGCAGCCAACGTCAACATAGAGTTTTCTGATGCTTATGCTAATACACATAACGTAAGTAAAATAATTAATAAAATAGCTACATTAAAGTCATGTTGTTTCAGCTTTATATAACTATAATTTAACACGATTTATGGTGTTGTTTAAATAGCAAATTCTAGTTCTTTCAAATTGAAATAACGTTGATTCAACATGATTCTTCGTGTTGCTTCAATATCAAATTCACATTGTTTCTCGAAAAAAAAAACGATCAACATGACGTTTCGTATTATTTCAGTATCAATTTTAGTTTGATTCAACTGTACTGCAATATTAAATCAACATAAAATATACTTAATTCAAAATTATGAATGTTCTTCAAGATTACTACAAATCATGTTGAAATTACACGAAACGCCTTTGAAGCAAAATCACTACCGAAAAATGTTAAATTAACCTGGTCTTCGACGATTTTACAATGAAATTTTTCTGTGTGTACTTAAATGTGAGAGGCAAGCGTCGCGTTAACAATAGGATATGTATTTTCTAGGGTATTCATTCGGTTAATCGTTATTCGGTTAATCGGTTAAGTACTGCCCTATTAACTGACCGGTTAATTTAAAATTGGCTTTTTTCGATTAACGGTTAAACCGGTTAATTTCAGTCGATTAACCGATTAACCGACGCAACAAATTTTTTCGTATTTTGTAGTATATAACGTATTTCTTGTGTGTTTAATTATTTGTTTAGTCTCATATACAAAATGTATTTGTTTAGAAATTACTTTTCATACAAACAAATAAGTGTGTTCAGTGATTTTAACTTAATTAAACCATTAAAATCTTTGGACGTGCCTATAAAAGAATTTAGTAAGGACTCTGCTACTCTAATTGAACTTGAGGGAATTATGTATTAACATTTTGTTTAATAGTTTTATAATACCTAATAATAATGTTGCCAATGATTGAATTAAAAATATAAGGATTAGATTTAATGAGAGACGAGTTCAATTATATTATACCTCCAGTAAGGAATATTTCCTTTTAGCAATAGTGTTTTAAAATACAGTACAAAACGGAAACTAAGGAATTCGGCAATAAACTTTTTTCGCTGAGCTCTGCCAGCATGAATTAGATGATGAAGTTACAACAGAAGAAACTATCGATAGTAATACAAGAAATGTTTTAACAGAATTAACCGATACAATTAGAAGTGTTAAGAATTTGAAAAAAAAATTAAAACAGGACTCTAATAGCATAATGGAAAATTTTATAACTTAAGAGAAATCCAGGAAAAGGACTTAGAAACTAGTTGTTCTGTATTATGGATTGTTTTCGATTTCTTCAACTTCTACGATAAATGGAAGGATTTTTTCAAGCCAAGTTTTATCAAAACTAAAGAAATTATTTTTCTGAAAGATTATTTTAGAAGATCTCCTTAAACTATTGAAATAACTGATATAATGATCTCACAAACTGGTTTATTTTTAAGGGAAAACATATTTATGATGTTTTTTGCTTGATTAAGTTCAATAATTGTTGTGTTTTGTATGTTATTGTTTTCTCTTTACTAATAAATTCAAAAAAATAGATAATTTATGTAATTTTATTTGCTAAAATTACTTAATTTATGAAAAAATTTCATTAATGTGTTAATCGATTAATGCCGCAATTAATTGATTATTAACCGATTAAGCCAAAACCTCGATTAATTAATCGAGTGATTAACCGATTAAAACAGAAACCCGATTAAATGAATACCCTGGTATTTACAATACAATCAAAGAAAAAAATATACTCTGAATGTATCGGAAATATGTTCCATGTTCCTAACGCGTTGCTTGCAGGTCTCGTGTAGGTATGGCTATAACTCTTAATCATATGCAATCTTAGCTTTTTGCACAATTCAACAGACAGGAATCTTGCTGAACTATTATCAAATAAATAAAGTTTGATCCTATTTCATAGTATAAATTTAGTATTTGCTATAATTTAATACAAAAGTATATTCTTTAAATTTGAACTTTTACTTAAATAAATTGCTACCTTAACTGATTACTTGCGGCTATGAATCGACGAGTTTTTACTGTACCTCAATGAAATAGTTTCTTTTTTAAATAAAATTTAGTATAAAAGGCATCCATTTTTTTATTTATAAAAAATAAATGAAAAATTTCGAAACTTTCATCTGCTAGCGACAGTCTGTTTAATTGAAAATCAATTGAACTTTTATGAGGCTTTTCCTGTATATACAATTAGTTTGTATAAAAAAATACGAAGATTGAAAATTAAAAATAAAATAAAGAAAAACTTTTTAATTTAACACATTCAAAATGGCTGGGGCGTATAAAATTTTTGTTGCCATAAGAGATGTTGGAGTTTTATTCTGAACATTTTTATTTTTGTAACATACAATCAATAGTTTCAGTTTTTTGCTATATTATTTTTTGCTGTATTTTATTTTGTTTCTAGTCGGGCGGGCCACCATGTATTCGACATACATAACAAGCATATATGCACAAATAAACATACACATACTCAGCATTTCCCATGCCCATGCAACATATAGTATAATAGCAACACTAATAGCTATTTGCAAAAGCATAAATCAATTAAACGTGCTGCTGTTAGTTGTAGTTGAAACACTCAGTACAACTCATTGCTGCTGCCATCCAAAGAGTTTTGTTATACACTTATAAACTTTTTTTAAAATCGAAACTATAATTTTATGTGAGTGTATTTATGCTGTGTATGTGTCCATTTGTCGGTAGTAGTAATTGAAGTCTATGCTAGCTACATTTGTTGGATGCCATTGTTGTTTTAGCAAATAATGAAAATATTTTATGTTGGCTATAGATTTTTATCAAAGGTCCCGTATAATTAAAACGATAGTCAGTAGTTTTTTTAAAATTCATATGAGACAGTCAGAATTTTCATTAAAAAATTACTTTCAGGCTTATTTCTTGATTTGTTTTATATTAAATGGTTTTAAAACTAATAAATTAGTTATCGAATTTGTCATGGTATATGTATTTATATCACGGATTTTTTACTGCAATATTCTGCATTTAATTTTAAAAAATCACTGCCTACTTTTGGGAGGATCGGAAAATAAAAACGTTCTAAGTAAGATGGGGTAAGTAAGTTGGGTAAGTAATATGGAGAATACAATGATTATATTATCCCAAAATTTGCTTATCCCGACTTAAGCACTTATTTCTTATTGCCACAGATATGTTGCTTAATTATAGGGGTAGCTTTGTTTTATTTATTTTTGTTGACATCAATCAATTTTTTTTAATTACTTAGTGCCTACTTTTAGGTTGTAGTATAATTTGAGAGTTTTTGCAGATTAGATTATATAAAGTGTTTTGGATATTCGTTTTAAACCTTTTTTCCAGATAAAACTTTAACGAGTAAGCATAATACTTTTTTTTCAATTTTTTCTGATGCTGCTACATGTATTCATATCTTTAGGGTGTTGGAGATAATATTCATGTAGACATTAGTTGTTTTTGTATCTGGTGATTGCTGCTGGTGTTAAAATAAATCTATAATACTATTGGCTGCACAATTAATTTTTGCAAATGAAATACGAAATAATGTTATTTTTAATTAAATTTTCAAATAAAATGTGGTTAAAAGGTTTTAAATTTACTTGTTTTATCTAATTTTTTTCTCTACTTTTGTGCACAATTATATTCAGAAAATTGTTTACTAAATTAATAAAGTTTTATATGAAAGTCATGATGAGCTTTGAAGAGTATATAAAAATAAAAAAAACACTTTTATTCATGTGTGGAATTTTAAATGATATTAAAAATGTTTTTTGATTACATAAAGGAGATACTTTGTTTTGAAAAATAAAATATATAAAATTTGTGGAATTTTTCCTCTAATTGCAACGAAAGTTTAACGAAGTGCTTGTATATTAGAATACTTTTATTGCTTGCGAAAAAAAATGTGACGCAAAATCAAATGTAATGATCCTTTTTAGTTTTAGCAATAACGATATACTCATGTATTATGCAATAAAATATAAATAAAATTTTCTTTAACTAAAATCCTTGGACCCAAAATGTACTCTAAGAAAGTTTTGCAGAAATCAAAATGGTGTAGAGAATTTTTTTATGGCAAAGCTATTTACAATTTTTTAGCAGAAAAACGCACATTAAATGTAACTCTAAACTTTTTTTGTCAGATTTTCCTATATTGCACCCAAGTACTTTTTGTGCATTAAATAAAATGCAGAGTGTTGATGTTATACACTAAAGTTTGATGACATTGTTTTGGGTTACAAAATGATGACAACAACGTTGCTGCTGATGAAGATGATGATGATGTGTCTACGGTGAGGTTTGGTGCCTGTTGGTGGCATTAGATAATGGGTTTGAAAACATATACACTTTTTTCAAGGAAATCATTTTGATATTTTGTTGAGCTGTATCTGTATAAGAGTACAAAATAGTGCTGTTTTTATAACAGAAATTTTATACGTATTATGCATTTATTTATGTGTATGTAACTCACTGAGATAGACGTTTTTACTCAGTCATCTAGTATAAGGAATACAAGTGACATTGCACTCAGTCACTAATGCCTTACTAATGGAATTAAGTAATTTTGCTGTACATAGTGTTGTGTTTTATACGATTTTATTTACGTTGCTGGATTTTATTTTGTATTTTTTGCTTTCTCAGTACACGTTTTTTCGTATTTTTGTATTCTTCATATTATACTCTTTATTAAGCTTTCAACTTTATTTATATTTTTATGGCTTTTAAATTGAAGGAAGTGTTTTTTAATATCATTTCCAACACACGTCTACACTTTACTCCCTTTTTCAATCACTCAAACACATTTAAGTATTTACAAATGGTAATGCCTCACATACTCTTGAACTTTTTTAAATGATGTACTACATACTTTTTTACAAGTTTTAGGGGAAGAGAATTGAAAGCAAGTAGATTTGTACAACTATATGATTGTTATAGAATTAAATGTCAAATTGCTGGATGTTTTGTGGTCTTTACAATGGGAAATAAAAAATGTGAAAAAACCAGAAGGTTTGTGTAGATATTTCTATTGTCGATACAACGATACTTTTAAAATTTTGAAATATCAACTCACATATACGGGCATGTCACACATAGTGATGGGAGTGTTGTTGATTCCGTACATGCATTCCGATCGTCTTTGCTCTGCAGTCTTCAGACTCCGTTTATTTTATATTTCGATTTTACAATGATAAAGTTTTTATACCTGGTTGTTCAAACGTGTATTTGTCACTCATAAAAGTATGCACGGTTTTTAGTAATTCCTGCAAATGAAGTTGGTAGAAAAAGTTTTTGTCAATTCCACTTTGAAGCTTAAAAGTGGTTTAAATACGAGGATAGTTCCTAATCTTCGTTTTCTGAAGAAGTAACTTAAAACTACTCTCGATCGGAGTGGTATTCTGTAACATGTTTTATTTGCATTAAATACAAAAAGATATATGCCTACTTTTAGGAACGTCAAATAAATAACTTTGGACATAAACTTTTGATTTAATAAAAAAAGCTTTAGACGTTGCTTGTAAAAACAAACAAAAAAATTTAATAAAATTAAGAACATCACAAAAATCGGTTCGACCATTCTTAAGCAATTAATCTAGAATTTTGTTGAAAAATTCAATAGTCTCGTCCAATGCTGGATGTAGCGAGTTAAAATTTCACCAGCAGTCATATTTGAAGTCTATGTTTTTAAATAAAAAAGACACAATTTTAATTTTGAAAAATTTTGGACAGAAATGTCGAACAACTATAATTTTGCCATTTTCACTCTCATTTCCAAGTCGTCACTGTGATTTTCTTTACGGCCATATGAATTGAGTTACTAATTTGCTTATGTATAATCATGGATTGTATCATAGATCATAAAATATATATATTTTTGGAAATACAAAATAAAGTCGAGGCCAAAAAGAGAAATTTCAAAATTCAAAGCCAAACATCTTTGAAATTATCAAAGATCATTAAATAAAATGTATTATAATTCTTATAATTCTTTCAACAAATAAAATTCATTAATTTTAGAAGTTCTAAAATAAAATTTAATTTTCAGTAAATAGTCTTTACTGAATCAATGAATTTTTTGTTTGTCTTTTGTTTAGGACGCAAAAACAACAACGAAACCCAGTTTTCTGTGTAGTAAAAACCCAAAAAACACAAGTTTGAAATAAGGTTTCATAATAATTTGATAGAGTTTGATATCAAATCATTATCAAACCTTATATCAAACCTGTGTTAGCAGGGAAACAACCCCAACGATGAAATGCACATAAATAACAACACCAACAATGATAGCCAAAGAAATGCGATGTCGGAATTCATACAATTAGTATCAAATGTATATTGTAAAAATTTTGTTTACTGCAGATTTCTGAATGAGTCATTTCTTTAATGCTGTTGCGTTACCGTGCATCTGTACCTGATATATTTTTATTATGATAAATGCCAAAATCGTTATACTAAAAACAGCTAACATAAAACAAGTTATTTTTCAATATAAAGTTGGATATTTGTCATGATAAAAATATATCAGGTATAGACGTAGGGGCCATTTCTCATTAATTTTTTTAGATGAACAAACACATTTAACAAATAAAAATTTCATAAAAGATTAATATATGATTTTTTTATTACCCAACGAGAAAGTTTGTTTGATACATTACAGAATATATACAAAATTTTTTTTGCTCGATTCAGTTAATTATTTTGTTTAGAATGTGTAAATATTTTTAGACAAATTGTTTCATAGATTTGGATAATTTTTTTTGCTGAAAACCTGGTTATTTTTTATGAAATTGTTGATACATTTTTGTCTGTATTTAAAAATTTGTTTGTAGGTCCGTTTCTAGACAAAACATTTACTAATTCATTGAATTTCTTTAATGAAAATTAAATTAAGTATTTTCTGTTTAGTGAGCAAGAAATAATTTTTCGTAAAGCTTTGGACTTCTCTGTGACTTTTACATACATCGTTTTGTTATTGGATCGCCAAACTTCAAAGACTCTGACTTATTACCATTTTTTTGCAATTGGAATCACTGTGCACTCTAATTTTGTATAATAATAAAAAGATATTCAACTTCTGTGTTATTTATTTTACCTTCAATTTAAATTCACTAAGCGTATCGGGATCGTCGATATTTTGATTTGAGTATAGGTATCGCATAGGGAAAAAGACGTATCGATGCGTTCTTATTTAATATATATTTTAACTTTTATTTCATATATTACAAAAATAACATCCACAGTGAAATAATGTAGCTTAGATATTAGCAAGCTTACATCGAAAAGCATTATTTTTTTATACCTACTATCGATTTATTTTAGGTTTTTTTCTATATCCCTAATGCAGACATATTCCCTTTAATAATCCCTTAATCTTTCTATATAGATGTGTATATAATATACATATTTACAATTTATATTGCTTTTATTTAATACCCGATGATATTAATGCCTGAACGATTTTTTACATGTGTTTGTAACAAAATTTTTGTAGAGACCTATAGAAAATATAGAAACTTCTGATTAATATTTGCATGCACATTTTATCATCATTATATTATTTGCTTGTTGTCATTTCTTAATCGCGTAATCTTCTACATTCTGATGCATGCTTACCTGCAGAAGTCCACTCACAGTTTTGACTCTTCCTCGATATTTGTTATGTACTGAAGTTTTAATTGCTATTTTGTGTACTAGCTTGTTTATGAGCGAAATCAAAGTGAGAAAGAGAAATGAATTAAATACATTTCCTATTGGCTATTTTATCAACTAAATATAACATTTATCATTTTCCTTATATCTATCCATTTCAATATATTTAAATAAAAGTATTTACATACTGATATACTATGAATATATGAATGAATGTATGTAATCTATTTTTCTAAATTTGATATTTTTCTTTCTATTTTGCATATTTAAGTCAATGAACTGTCACTAAGCGTGTTTGTCGTTGTAGACATGCAATTATATGTCATTGGTTGACATTTGATTTGTCATTGGTTGTACCGTAGTATACTTACATACATATTGCTAACTTAATATACAAATGCCATAACTAATTATATTCTTAAAATCGAGTTTTTTTACATATTTCGACAGATGAATCTCTAATCTATCGAAAAATGGAAAAACATCGATTTGAAAAAAATAATGGCTTAGGGCATTTCCATATTAAGGTAGCGATATGTATATATGTGTGTTTGTGTTTTTTATTTTGTCATATAATATAATATGGAGCTTGAAAAACACAACTTCTATTTGTAGATATTTTATTTAGTTATTTGAAATATTTAGACATGTTGTTCTATTAAATATATTGAAAATGCAAAAAAAAATTATACGCCAGATGAATTTGAAATTGCTGAGTACAATATGAAGCCCAGCATTCATATGTATGTATGAAGGCACAGAAGGGAATAGGCGTGAAATTAAACACACCAATACACAACCACTTGCGTCTGTATGTGTTTAAGAAAATTGTATTATTTTTATGCCAAATATAACGTACGTCGCACAGTGGACCATTTCATAAGAAAAAAAGGGCATATCTAGGGGGACATGGCTTATAACTTTTTAATGAACAGCTCTATCAAAAAATGATTAAAACTTTACCTGTAGAGCATTTAATTCTCTATTACAATATGTTTTTGGCATGTTTTCATTACATGTCATTGTCGAACTCTATATTTTTAGCTGAAATGCAAAATCACGTATCTATACTTTTTTTAATTTCACAGGAGAGAGAAACAACAAAATAAAATTCTTCAGGCTACTAAAGTAAAGTCTATTTACTTGCGTTTATAGTTTGGATGATTTTTATGATAAAGGTTTAAAAATTTGTAGGCATATGCATTTCGATCCAATACACAATATTTAATTAAAAATTATATTCTGAATTTTTTGTTAGTTACTTGGTTTTGCATTTCAGCGGACGATATAGTACATCAAAAATCTTACTTCTCCATATCTTATAATGAGAAAAAACTATTATACATATATTTATGTATATCATTACCATTATGTGGACTTGCTAGTAAGCTAATATAAACGCAAATGAAATTTATCCACCGCGCCATAACAATAGAACCCTTCTAATGCTGCCATTACACTGTCTGAGTTTTCGTCTGATTTCAATACGTAAAAGTGAAATATCGTGTCTAATATACAATTTTTAATTTTTCATCTGAGCTCAGTTGAAAATATAACTTATTCTATTTCCATCTAATATATAATATGAGTTTTAAATGTCACATTCTTGAAGTTAGAATTTGAAACAGACGAAAACTCAGACAGTGTAAAGAGCGCATAAGCTACACTTACAATGTCGGCAGTCGTAGTCCTATCTAACGGCCTAGGTCATCGCAGTCCAAGTGTAAATGGGAATTTAATACAGGTTATTGATTGGTCACAATTACATCGTTATTTGCCTCAGATCGAAGATGTATGTTTTAGAAATTTCACTAGCATATAGACCCTTACTAAAATTGGAAACCAGAACACACAAAGTTCACTGTAAACCATTCTGCATGAATATTAATCTCGATAGAAACGGTCTGTAATATGATCTTTAATATTTTGAGAAGTTCTTCGTTAAGCCTACTAATCTTGAAAACGATTTCAAGTCATCCACAATATTCTCCTCCAGCCACTATGAATGTTTTTTAAGAAACTGTGCTCACTCTAACCGCTTTTTACCTACCTTTTCCGCAAGTTATTAGAAAAATGTTGGCTTTCCTTATTATTTCTTGATACGATTTCGAAGTCGATTATGTCTTCTAGCTCTAGCTGCTTGTAAACATATTCTCTTACAGCAATCTTTTTACTGTCCGCATCGGCTTGTCCCACCCAAAACATTAAAAACGTGAGGCTTACAGCAAGGCATTTTCTGTAAAAAATACAATAAAAAATCCGCATGGGTCGGGACGGGTCCAATTTGTTTTTGGGCTTGTTCTATGGATACTACTCTTTAAAACTATGCTGGCTGAAAGGTGATGCAAGTTGATACAAGAAAGTTCCAGACATTCAAAAATTTTAATTCTTAACAACTTAAATTTCACCAAGTTATTTATGTTTTCTTAAAACGTAGTGATTGTATAAATACTATACTGAACTTACCATTAAAAATAATACAAAGAAAAAAATCAAAATTAAAAAAGGCTCAGACAGCTGATACCACTAATGATCTGTACGAGCTGAGTACCTATTGTTGATAAAGACTGGTGTGTTTAATCAAGTAAGAGTTGATCAATTTAGCCCCCAATGCAATTTTTATATTATCAACTTGTGTTCATTAAAGCCTTGCGACTTGAGAAAAAGCACCTTAAAGCTGATTTTTACAATAAAATTAGGTCTATTTTGAAATGCTCTGGTTAATTCAATAACTAAACTTTTGAAAAAAAATGCCTTATAGTATTATCTTTAAAACCTTATATACAAATAGGCCACACAATTTTTTCTCGTACACTTTTAGGTATTTTATTGTCCACCAAAATAAATATCGGTGAAGTATTATTTTATAATTGAAATCACATTCAACAAAGTCACCTAACAAGTGGTGATAATCAAAATACACGTGCCCATTGAAGATGGAAGTGTAGCGGCTTCCAAAAGTGGCGCTACTCTGTTCTGTTGTGTACTTTAAAAAAATTAAGTTGATGTGAATTTTTCCCTAGCTCCTTGGAATACTAATCATGCCCAATTCTTTCTGAATTAAATGTTACGAACCCTAGCTAAAAAATTAATTTGGACTCTCAAGCAAATACGTTCGAAAATATCATATTAATAAAATAATTATAGTCATTTAGAAATTAAAATATTCGAAGAATTTTTTTATATTAGCAAAATACTGAGAAAGTCCACTTTAGATCACCTTATTCGCTGCGATATAGTTAAAATATTGCTGTAATTTTTTGGCTCCCAAGGTTCACAAGTACATACTTTCACATGAGTAACATAACATTAAAATCGGTAAACATAAAAACTAAATAAATTTTGGCCGCCTTCTCAAAATATGGTCCACAGTGCGTCGTAAACATTCTGAACTTCTTTTGCATTAAAAAAAATTACCGCTTTTTTTTTAAGGGATGAAAAACGTTAGTTTTTTATCCTAAGATAAAGATAAATGACAACAGTTTTTAGTTTATAAAGGGAAAAAATTGATTTTATCTAGAGCAAATTGATTGAAAATAATGAAGTGTTACAAAGATGATGTAGAAAAAGAGATAAAAACATGTCAGAACGTTGCTATTTGTCGCATTTTCACCACTAGAAACTAAAGTGTACTAAGACGATTTAGTTTGTTTTTTATTTTTATATATATTTATAAAGTCTAAGCTCTGTAATACAATTATTAAACACATTTGTCCTCAATAAAGTCAGTCCTTGCCATGTTTACTTAATCCCATGGATAGTTTTAATTAGGGATGTAACCATACACTTTTTTGCCGATACGATACTGATACTGATTTTCAAATGTTTTTGTTATTGTTATTGTTGTTGTTTTTAGGGATTAATATATTGGGTGTATAAATTAATTAGATATATTATTTGCAAATATGTTGTTGTTAATATTGAGATTGTTTGTATGAAAACATTTTATATGTATGATGTTTCATCCATTTAACATATTTTCAACTTTTTATAAAGACAAGGAGCATAGCTCTATAACCCGGCGTCGCCAAGACACCACTCGTCTTTTTATTTTATTTTTTTTTACCAAATAACAGCTTAATATATTCGGACCTGTTCTGTAAACCGAGTCCGCGTAACTTTCTCGTTTTCAATACGAATTAAAATTTTTGGTGTTCTCCAACCCTAATTGACATTGTTTTACTCGTCGATCGAATTAGCTCGATATCGAAACCGACGATTCGACCCCTGCTCGAAAGTAAATCTAATGCCGGTTTTCCTCGAGAAATTATTTCCAAATATTAAAAAATACACTTTATAATATATTTATTTATAATTCAATGCGTTGTTTATTTATTTGAATTAAAATATATTTGTTTTTCTAAAAATTGTTTCTAAAGAAATAACTACTGCAAACATGACCAAAAATGTTTTTTACTATTTTCTTCATGTATCTGCATAGAACATGCTTTACGAAGATTTTTATATATTTTTAACATTTAAAATTTTTATTTGTACTCAAATCCTACTGTAGTTAATCGTACGATTTATGGAACACCAAACTAAAAATTATTCGGCTTTGAAAATTAACTCGTTTTAAACTCGACTCTTTTTACCGAACAGAGCGGTATTTGTTCAAAAATAACTCTTAAAAATATATAAGAAATATCATCGTATCGACAGTAAA
This sequence comes from Panzeria rudis, assembly GCA_956483635.1. Classification (NCBI taxonomy): domain Eukaryota; kingdom Metazoa; phylum Arthropoda; class Insecta; order Diptera; family Tachinidae; genus Panzeria; species Panzeria rudis. The sequence goes on along the minus strand of OY101448.1, from coordinate 48,499,136 downwards.
ATAACGCCGATACCGATATATCGGCAAATATATCGGTATCGGTATTGGTATCGGTTATATCGCTAGTTTTAATGAACTTTCTCACACCTAACAACCTTTCAACTAGCAGCTGACAATTCTTGGTTGGAGAATAAAAGTACATAGGCATTGAAAATAAAAAAAATAAAAAATTTGTTTGCTGGACTTAATACTTAATACATGCTTTAGGCCGTTATTCCGAATTTAGAAGAAGTTGACTCAGTTTTTGCGCGAACGGGGTCTCATCCACTTAAAAGATATGGTTGCCTCATCTAATGCAGCTATAATAACAATGGCTTAGATTACATGGACTTACACTCTCCGCGTGATTGAATATAAATTAAAGTTAATCACAAAAGGTTATCATACAAAACTAGACTAAGACCTTTGAGAAATATATCAAGAAAATCTTATCCCCTATCCTGGTTTCACATGGTATCAACTTGTTTAAAGTTACAATGGATATGGAAAGAGTACACTTTTCCTTTTTATCAAAACAGAATCATTTTAACTCTACTTGAAAAGCTTGCCAATACTTTTTATAAGACTAGCACTCATTGCCCCCTACTTACGCAATGCATTATTGTGCCGGAATTAGGAAAATTGGTTATGGGAACTGTTCCAGCCGGTATGTTTTTGAAAAAACTCTCAAAGAAATGAGAGTTGCGAAAATTGAAGTACAAATAGTTTAAAAATCGTAGCAAACAATATAAAAAACAACATATTTATTTTCGATTTGAATCTATTAACTTTTTTTTACAACCTTGATACATCGTCTACCTTTGTTTGACAAAATATGTATTCATAAATAACTTCCGAGACTATCTCAAATATATAAATTTAATAAGAATTTTATTAAAAAATAAAATTTCTGTACATATTTTTGCTACCAACAATTATGAAATTCTCAATTTATGTTTATACACATTCACATACAACATAATTTAATTCCTTTTTTCATATTTCATAAAATTTATTTTAATTTGTTTTATTATTAAATTTAAATCTTTTAAAAACAGCTAATAACAACAGACTTAAACAGCAACATAAAAATTAGTTCCTCTTATAACAGGGAGGTCTGCATCTACATACATAGCCTTCAATATGCATATTCTCACATGAATAGTAATTGTATATAAAAGTGAAAAAAATAATAAACAACTGGCAGTCAGACTGCAGTAATACATCAAATGTTTAATGCAATAAGCAAAAAAATATATTAAAAAAATGCATATAAAAAACATAAGAAAAAAATCAATTTATTTATGTGCGATATTTCTTTTAATACTGTTTGTTGTATGCAGAATTTAGTTTTGCTGTTGTATTTTAAAATTTTATTTAACAAAGCGCATGTGCGTATACAAATGTTTAAAAAAATCGTCTATACAACTGATGAATGTGGCATATAGTGTAGAGCATTGAAAAAAAAACTATAAAATGCATGTAGATTTTTTTCACAAAAAAATCTGTTCCTTCGCTGGTTCGTAATAGAGTAAGAAGCAAGGGAAGTGTTGTTTAAAAAACGACCATTACAACATGAAATTTCTGTTATTCATATTTTTTTGCAGACAAAAGCACATATTTCATCATATTATGAATACGTATTTTTGTCCATAAGGGTGTGCAATAATTTTTTTTAAATCAGGTTAAATGTCATAATTCAAATTTTATTTGAAACATTTTAGAAAATAATTTTTAAAAGAAAAATTTATTTATTTTGGGCAAGCGTAGATCCAGGAGTAGTAGAAAAGGGACATTTCCTCCGAAAGTTTGGGGTATTAGCTTTCCGAACTAAAGTTCCCCTTTTTTAAGTTCTACCTGGGAGGGCACAAAAATAGAATAAAAATAGCCTATTATTAAACTAGTTGTAACTAAGTGGATAAGGAAGAAAAGCAAAAAAGGGTTATTGATTTAAATAGCCAACAGTTCAAATAAAGATTAATGCATACAAACTAGTTATTCCAGCTTCTCCAGTTGATAGCTACACAGCCTTGAACATGGCTGGTCGAGATCTCGACCACTGGGATAATTAGCGCGCTAAATTTATTTTTAATACTTATCTATTTTTTTGTTTTTAATTTTTGGTTATTAATTGAAAAAGTGTGTATGTATCACAATAAATATTGTTTATATATTTTGGAGTCAATTATCCGGTTGTTACTATCAAATACGATACTTTTTTTATTGCGAATGTTAGTATTTAACAACTACTATAAATAACAAGACTTTGCACATTTACTTTGTATATGTCATCGTGTAATAAGTATACAAGTTGCCGTATAAGGGCAAAAAATACAACAATACAATAAAAAACTAGATAATGCTTGTCAAAAAAAAATATATACGTGCTAGGCGTAGCTTAAGCACAAAAACCAGAGCAAAAAATAATCAACTGACGTTATGCTGCCACCTGTACACTTATTACACCATGGTATACAATTCAAATTTTCAATTTCTAAAAAGGGGAATACCCGTATGTGTGAGGAAGCAAGAGTTTGTGCTCTATAATCTATTTTCGCTTCATTCTTGTTGAACGATTCATAATGAAATGTTGTGCTTTCAATCTTCTGTTTTTATTCCTTATTCCAAAAAAAAATTTCGCGAGTTAAATATATGAGTACAACTGAAATTTTGGCAATAATTGAGAATTGCAGTGATGATGACGATAGTGAAATGCAATTGCATAATTTAACCAACGTTGTGTGCTTACCTCCGCCTAATGTTGACGAAGTTTCAGATGAAGAGTTTCTTGATGATAAAGAAATTACAATCAATGACCAAATCAGAGGGAAGAAGTGGTGGTGGCCACTTTGGGTTACCTGCTTGGACAGCGCCAGTGTCAATGCATGGAAATTGAATTGCATGATTGCAGAAAAAACCAATCTGAAGCTTATGAGTGAAATTGATTTTAAGAACTTCATGACAAAAACTCTGCTGTTATTCGTCGAACGCCCGATGAAGAAAACGAAAGTGACGCCGACTTCATACATCGCCCAACATAATTGCATGCACATGGCTGTGTGTGTCAAGGGCTGCTATCGCCTGTGCAAAATATGCAAGAAGAATACTGCCTATACTTGCGCTAAGTGTAATGTAAATTTAAATGTGGGTAATTGCTTCAAGGGCTACCACAAAAGTTTTAAATAATTTTTTTTTATCAATAAATAAAAAGAATAACTAAATTCCTTGATTTTTTTATTTATTTGTAGCTTTAGCTCCTATATTTATTTACCATTTATTTTATTATATTTCATATCACACAGAAAATTTTTTGCTCTAATTATCCCAGCGGTCGAGATCTCGACCAAGAGTTTTCACAGGTAATCACTGGCAGAAAAAAAAAATTTTTTTCAAAAATTATTTTTGGCCGATTTCTAACTAGCCCTGAAAATTTCATTAAGATATTAAAACATTTATGTAGCCTGGTAAAAAGACTTTCAAATAACTCTTTTAAAACGCCGATACACGTATATTTTTTAAAGCCCTCTACCAGAATCAGACGATAGAAACTTCTCATTTTTTTGTGTTGTGCAGTGTAATTTATCGAAATATCACACTAAAAAAGATACATTCACTTCCCTCACAATGAACACAATGAAAATCATTATGATTCTTCTGAAAATATTACGAATTTTGTATAGTTCTTTCGAAAATGGACACTTATTCAAACATTTTAATTAAAAATATCTGCACCAGTGAGATGCAACAATTATCAAACTTTCGAGTACACTCGATCATGTACCCTGATTTTTTGTGGTGCAAGCATTTTTGTTCAACTACAATAGATTTGGGTCGAACTCGTTTGAACTCGTTCAATAGCTCGTTTAGACACAAACCTATGGTGAAACCCATTTCAATTAGATGGAATTGATCATAGGTTTATGTTTGAAATGAGCTGCTGAACGATTTCGAACAAGTTCGACCTAAGTCTTGAACTAACAAACGGAAGACCCTCCCCCCAATGACAACGTGTGTCAAAAAGGTATGAGTATGGAATGGAGCGAGCAGGCCTTGTACATCCAAAAGAAGGAGGAATACAGAGGCCTTGTAGTAGGCATCCATACTCCTTCTATTTTCCGCTGGGCTCTGGCAAATAGAAAAATATGCACGTAGTATATCTGGGGTGTATTTGTTTCGATCACAATCAAATTATGCGCAAAAGCAGCCGTGCTGCAACTCAGCGATTGTTAGTAAACAAGTCGCATAGTTTGTAAACAAAACAATTCAAGAACAATGTTGCGAATAAAAAATATTTGTCACTGATATCTTTGGTTGTTGGAGTATTATACTTGAATGGGAACAAAACTGCCAAAGGCATATTTGGTTACCACTTCTTATTAGGCGGAAGTGAATAAGACGGATCGACCATAATTATTGCAGCTCCCTGATCTGTACCATAAATTAAATCAAAGTATTAAGTTTTATAATAGCTACACTGAACCCCTTCAAATAGTACTGACTTTCAACGCTACTCTATCTAATTTTATAAGGGGACTCCCTAACTCATAATAAAATATGATTGTATACATAAATAGTAAATGCGTGTGCTGTATGACTCCATAGCATACATATCTCATTTGTTTTCATTTAATAAAACCAAAATAGCAACACAAAACTAAGCTTCATATGACGCATACAATATAAAGGAGGAAGAGCTTCTAGCAACACAGTTATAGCAGATGATTTTAGCACAAGGTTAAAGAAAAGTTAATATTTGGTCTTGCATGCATGGAATAAAAAAAATCGTAAATAAATCTTTGATTTTATGTGAAAAATTGCCAAATAATTCACGGAGGTATTGAAAGCAAAGCGTATTTTAAAAAGCATATAAATAGCTTACAAAGTTGAACTCTTTACGTAGATTGTACTTTTAAATTTAGAGGTAAAACACGGAAATTAATTGCAAAAATTGAGTCGCTCAAAGTCGCAAAGTGATTTTATGTCTATGTTTGGTTGGTTAGCTGGTTTACGTAGCTGCGTGCTATGCGCAAAGATTCAAGTACAATCAATAAGATTTCGTTTCACACACCACTACACCCGTCAGTGTCAACCCAGATCTCAAAGCCGGTAGCAGGTACTAGATCCAGCCCGTCGCATTGAGATAACTGATGAGGTCACCTAGCTCTATCCCTGACAGCTCTGATAGATCGCCGAGTATGTTGTTGCCCAAGCGTTTGTGTCGCGAGAGGTGTAAGGATGGACACTCCCAAGGAAAGTAGAAAACTGTTCCTTCTTGATTTTGATCAAGGCAACAATGGTAGAACACATTGCAGGAAATGCCTATCCTGGTAGAACGTCTACCGATCACCCAGTGCCACGTCACTGCTGTGACGAGCCTCAAAATGTACCTACCGTTTCTGTTCTTTAGTTGTGTAATACGGGCACTTCTTCTTAGGTTCGTTAGACGTGCTTAGCTCGATCCACCTGTCCTTAGCTCTCTGCCGATAATATTTGTCAGCAGTGGAGGTGGAGCCTATTCGGTAACGTCGGTCTGATCACCTAATCTGAATAGCACATTCTTGCAATGCTGGTGTGTGTCCCAAGGGACAGAAGTGGCGCCGACGAAGATACTGACTCTACCTAGAACACTCCTGTCAATCAACACCTTGGCCGCCTCCTTTATAGCGAATACAACTGAAATACGCTGTCTTCATCTGGAAGTTGGAAGGAGAGTCTTACCCCAAGGTCATTCGAGAAGACTCGAAAGCACCGCAGATCATTCTTGATGCATCAGTATACACCCTATACTATAAAATCGTTGATTACACAACCCCACGAATTGAAACTTTTTTTTCTTCTCTCAAAAATTCATTCCCTTTTTAATATATCTAAGTACTCGTATATTAAAACAAACTACATCATTGGTTTTTTTCATCACGTCACAAATTTTTTAAGAGCCTACCTAGTATTTTCGCGAGGTAATCAGCATAATTCACAATAACTCGAAGGCAGTATGTTCGTCGTCGACCAATAAACACTATCAGGTAACTAACAAAATTTGCTTTAAATCATCTTAATATAATAAGCTAAAAAAGCAATTGTTTCTTAGTTATTCGTAAAATAAAATAAATTTTTTTTTTTAATTTAACAAGTTGTTTTGTAAACAGTCCACAGATATGTTTCTGAAGAAAACAATTTTTTACAGAGAAAAGTGTGATGGCGATTTTTAGAGCAAAAATTTAAAAAATCCCAATTTCTTAAATTTCTAAATTAAAAATTGCATATTTTTCAACTCAGAAGGAATATTTGTTTCAAACAATTTGAAAATGTGTGCTTTCATGGAAGAATATATAGATTTTAATTTTTAAATAAGTATACCTCACTAACTATAACAGGTAACTGCACGACCAAACAGAATTTTGTACAACCCGGTAATTGCTATAGAGATAAAAAAAAAATCTTGAATCATGCGAGAAACGAAAAAAACAAGCCTTAAAAAATGTTATATGCCGGAAGTGTCCTAATTTTGGACTTTACAGATCTGCTCCTGTGTAATGCGAGAAACTAATTTTCTTAAGTTGAATAGAGAGAGCCCTTTGCTCTGTCCTCTAGAAATTTCATACTGAACGGATTTTCTGTTTAGAACTGGTTGATTTATATCCAAAATATTTTTATTCTGCCCCACTGTGCTATGCTAAATTGGCTTGCGCTTGCACTCGTCTACCAAACTAAATACCCTTTTTTCTATAGCCAAGATATTACTATTGGCATACTAGGATCCTGGAGAAGCATCACAGAATTTTTTATAACATTGGGTAACGCACTACAAAACTGTACTGTCCTCTCAGAAGTTCAGCCAGTAGATTGAAATTAAACGTAAATGTTTCATTAAGATTGCCAGACGGTAGTAGCGGAAGTCTGTGCTTCAGAAAGACTTCTATTTTCATATTGTTGTTTCGATTCCCACCAAAAATTACGATTTGCTTCACTATAAAGATTGTGTATTTGTTGCTACACCCAGTAAATAAAGTTGTAATATAATTTGTAATTCTATTTATAAGATTTAACAAACAAATAAACTCTAACATTGAATCATCTATGTAGAAAACACAAATTTTATTGCTTTAACTCTCCTTTAAATTTACATTTCTGGAATAAATTTTGAAATAATTCAGGAATATAATACATTTATTGTTTGGTTCATACCCCCCTAAGTGTTAAACTTCAACACCATAGTTTTATGTCAATTTTTATTTTTTAAATGTTTTTATGGTTTTTGTTTTCCTTTCATCTTTTGTTTTAATCTAAAGCAGTTGGGTATAAATTAAACTGACATTTTAAACAAATGTTTAAGGTTTGAATTATATTTTTGCACACTTTGTTTTTTGCAAAATGTAAAAATTTTTCAATTCATAACATGTTCGCATAGAACATCTTTTATATTTTATTATATATCGAAACACTCATACATAATACATATGTACATATGTACTTGCGTACACTTAAACGGGGCATATAAAATAAAGAAATATTTAAACAAATGGTTTGAATAAATAAATTCTTTATGTAAAAGATTGTGAGTATAATTGTATCTGTATGTGTTTTCTTTTGGTCTTTAATTTTATTGGAATGTAATTTTACTTTTTTATGTTTTACAATAAAAAATTAATGCAATTACGTTTAACATTATTGCTGTTGTTTGCTATTTATCTACCACTCCATATATAATTCTATATATTACACACATATGTATGTGTATGTACAATCTTGTTGTTTAATGTTTGCAAATTTACATAAATAATTCCTTTTATTTTATTTTTATTTTTGCTGCATATACATTCTTTTGCCCCGTTTGCATAAAAATATCCCTCTTCATTAATTTTTACTCTCATTTTTCATTTTGTCTTAACGAATATTCGATTTGTATTCCTTTGTGCATTTATTTATTGCTTTTAATTTACTTAATTTTCCATTTCTGCTTTTGTAAAAGTGTAAGTCATCTGTTTTATATTTGATCGCATTACACCATTAATTGTGGAAAAGCAATGAAAATAAAAAGCATTCTAAATATGTACTTTAATTAGAAATTTAATTCACTAGTTTCAAATGTTTTGAAAATGTAATTTTGGCTCCATGAAAAATCGCCCACAACCAAATCGCCCAAAAATAAAAATGAAAAATCCCCCAAAATTTGCCCATACAAATTTTGGGCGATTTTTCTTTTTTTTTGGTGAGTTTTCATTTTGAAATTTTGGGTTATTTTTCATATTAAAAATGTTTCCATGAAAATTCGCCCAAAACTAAATCGCCCAAAAATAAAAATGAAAAATCGGCCAAAAATATTTCCATACAAATTTTAAGTTATTTTTCATATGAAAAATCGCCCAAAATTTTACACCCAAAAATTCTGGTAATCATCAAAATCGAATATAGAATTTAAAATATTATATTATATAATTGAAATTGTTTTAACATTTTTTTTGTAATTTAAAATTTAATCCGAATATTTAAGATTATTTTTTATCAAAATCTTGATAATAAAATCGAATCAACAAAGGAAAGAAACCAGAGATCCAAACAAGTAGAAAAATAATTTTAAAAAAGTAGTGCGGCATATATGATGCACTAAATTCCACTGCGTTACTATTATGCCGAACGAGTTGCCCACCACTTATAAGTACCATAATAGCGTGTTTGTGCCATATTACAAAGAATTTCATGAACTTAAAAAAGCCAACTATTAACACATATCAACCGATTGAATCAAACATTATAATCATCAAACTTCGTGTTATATTTGCTCATGAAGGTCTCTATGAATTTCGTTAAAACTTTCTTTATATCTGTGAACAAAGGCGATTTTCGCAAAATAAATGGCAATAAATCTGGAAGTTCAAGCTGCTCATTGAACTTGCTGGAAACTGGGGACATCTTTAGAGGAGAAGTTAGTTTCTATTAGCTGGTTCACAGTGACCTTGTAGCTGAAGTACGAACGGAATTACCATTGGCCAAACTTGACCACCTCGGAATAAAAAAAAACCAACTGTAAGCATGTAACTTTCTTAAGTTTCGGTAGACAATTAGAACAAATAAGAATGCATGGTGTCATTTGCCAGCCTTCTACTTTCGGCCTTATGCCATCGACCTGCCACATTCGACCTTATGCCATTGGCAGGCCACCTTCGATCGGCCGCTTTCGATCGCCATGTCACCTGCCCACTCATCTTTATCGCCAATCGATATACTCCGCCTAATCACCGGGCTCGATCGCATGGCCCTCTCCAAAAATAAAAGTTTTAACTTAAAAACAATAATTTCACCTACCTTGATGACACCAACTAAATGAAAATAACACTTTCAAACTTTAATGAAAAAAGAAGACAATTCGTCAGTGAAATACCACTATCGCGTGGAAGCTACCTAGGCGATATTTTTCAAGAATTAACCTTTTGACGTTTTCAACCAAAATTTTTTCATTGAAATTGATAATCTGCATTATTGAAAATTTTTTAGAACTACTAACTTTCAAAATATTTAGTATTTTTGCAGCCGTTCAGCTAACGTTTTTTTTATTTTATGTGAGAGATCAATTTACTATTAACACCCTTAAATGCGCACCAAGGTACCTGCGTACCTGTATGTGTTTTATATGGGAATGCGGCCATTGTAAGTACATATAATTATTTTTTGTTACTTATTAGTTGCTCTGCATAAGTAAATAAAAGTCTATATAAACGATGTAGACGGAGAAATTTCTAATCAAATTAGAAAACAATTATGTGCACGAAAAAACACCTTGTATTGCGCTGCAAGTTACCCTGGTACCCATTTGGAAATTACGAGGAAAACAAGCATTTTCACACTAAGTATCGAGTTAAAACGATGTAAACTATATAAGAAATTGGCATCAGATATATATTTTTAGTCCAAAAAATATTGCACATCTACATATTAAGTGGGAAATGTTTTTTTCTACGTAACTTTCACAAAGGTACCCGTGTACCTTGCAGCGCAATATAAGGTGTTTTTCTTCCCCGCACATAAGGGTTAACCAAGACACATTTACTTTGTAAGGACAATAACCCTTAGCCAATACATAAACCTGGTTCAAGGATTCCCAAACACTGGGACATAAAGTCCTTCAAAGTCACAGTTCCCCGGAAATTCTCCGAAAATTTCCCGGAAAACAACGGCAACACCGAAAACCGCATAGATTCTAAAGCGGGAACACTGAGTTTTCAAGGAATTTAACCCTTCGGCCAGCCTGTTGCCTTCGTTTTTTATTTTTGCTGTCCGTTACCAGTATTCGTTACGCATATTTGTTACACGCATTCGTTGGTAATATTTTTCAAATTAAAAACATTTTTTTTTACCCCAACATTATAGTAATTAGGGGCTTCATTAGAAAAATGTATGCAATTTTATTTCTGTATCTCTCATAATTTAGAAGATATTGGACTTGAAAAAAATTATTTTTGCTTCGCTTTTTTAGTCGTTTTCATACAAGTTTTTATTTTATACTTCGCTTATAGTTTTAAATGCACCATTCGATACTTGATAAAATTCCTAGTAAAATTGGAAGAAACATTTTATTACCTGCACTCTTCAAGTCGGAAAAAGGCTAAAAGTCTAAATTTTGAAATTGACCGGAAAAAAGGATGTCTTAAAAAGGAAAGTTTTTGCATTATTTTAAATTTTGTAAAAAAAAACTTAAGTTTTTGATCACATAGCGCGAAAGACAATCCATCTACGATGTGTATTTTGTATTTTTAAAAGTAAAATTTATTTAATATAGAAATTTAAAATATGTATTTCGGTATAAAAATATTAGAAACAAATTTTACTTTTTTTTAGAAATCGCGTTTTATGCGGAACATTTTTGAATCCAAAAAAAAGCGATATTCATTACTTGTAAAAAATTAGTCATCACGTTGTGATATGCCAAATTTTTCGTAAAAATTAGTTATGTCCCTAATGTACATACCACAATTATGGATAACAAATTGGATATTTGATAACTTGCAATAGCAAATTCTTAGAAATGAATTTCTTCTGGAAAGACTTAAATTTGAATTAAAGAACGTGCTATTTATTACTTAATGTACTGATAAAGTTTTTCTTAATTATTAAAGAAATCTCTACTCTCTACTTTTCCGAAAATGTTTTGTAATCTTTCATTAATTAAAAAAATAAATTAATTCGAATTGATTTTGATAAAAATCGTAGAAAAAAAACATTTCAGTTGCTTGCTCATAATTCCACGAATAATAAAATTGACTTCTTAAATGAAACAATTTAAATTCAATCAATTAATTAACTTATTACAATCCATTTTCCACAATCTTCTTCAGAAGAAATCTGCTATTTGTAGAAAAAAGAAGAAAATACAAAGCAACTTCAATGAACGGACCTGGAAAAGAAAAACGACAAATATAACAACAAAAATCCCTTCTCACTCTCTCGCTCAGTATTTGAAAAGACATACAACAATTGTTGCAAATTGAAAGTTTCCCAGTGATGTCCATGTCGTAATTGACAAGTTGACAATTTGATGAAGTTCAAATGAAATGTCAATTAATGACAAAACAACAAATACAGCACAATTGCTTTTGAGTCTCGAAAAAAAGACGACAAAGAACAGCAAAAATTAATACATAAAAAAGTTAAGTTAATGCAATTAAAATTATGTTAAATACTCATACAACAAAACTATTTAAAATAAGTATAAATTTTAAAAAACAAAATTTTTGATTTCTTCTTTTTAAAACTTTAACGAACAACTTCCCGCTGGTCTTTGTTAAAGACTTTTTTTTACATTGATATGGTAAATTGACAATTTTAAATGCCATAATTTTTTTTCTTGCATTTTATTTAACGATAATGAAAACAGAAAAACAAGACTGACTGTGGGACAGACTACATACAGCCCGCATAAAACCACTTACTAATTTTGAAAAAATAAGCTCTACACAGGCTGCAATCAAGCCAGCGTTTCATAAATATTATACCGGCTTATTTAATATGACAAAAAAAGAGAAAACTACAATACAAAGACCAATAAAAGGTTGAAATATAATCTATTCACTACATATTTTTGTGATATTCTCTGTGCATAAAAAGCAGTTTTAATGCCACTTCTATACACTGTCACTTCATCAAATCGAATCAATTGGTATCACATGATTTGTAAATTCATGCTCAATATATTAATCTCTCAATCTAGTCATTATTCTACACCTCTTCTTTTTTTTTAGACTATTGTTTTTTAATTAACACAAACTTTTATTTTAACAGCAGGAGTTAAGCATATAAAATTACCAAATTTTAAAAGTATATAAATTTTATGATTTTAATAAAAAGATATTAAAAAGATAAAATTTTCCTTATTTGATGAATACCACTTCAAGTTTTATGGATTTTTAATGAACTTTTTTTTTATGATATATTACACAAAATCATTATATATAATTTTTCTGTAAACATGCTTCAAAAACTTCATTGTTTTTTTTTCAATTTATTTAATTACTTTGTTAACTTGTTATATTTGTAATAAAAACGATTGGCTTGATTGTTTTGTATGTTTAAGAAATACAACGAAATACTTGAGCTTTAATTAATTCAAGTGGAATTTTTCTTAAATATTTATTAATAATGTAAATAAGTCAAGTGGATTTTAAAGATATTGTCAATAGCAATTAGGAAATTAATGGAATATTATTAAAAAAAATACAAAACTTGAATAGAGTATCTGGATTATTTCGTTAATTGACAATGAAGTTCACCAAATAAGGTCATTTAGCACTCAATATGTCAGATAGAAATCTAACTGCTTGGAAGAACAATATTATATGTGTAAATTCATTTAACATCCTAAAAAAAGAGAAAAATTAGATATTAACTTTATTATTTAAAAATTATAAAATATTTCTGTGCCCACAAGGAATAACATCTAAAGTTGAGTTAGGAGAAAATTTAGTTATTACTACCATTATGCTCTGCAAGGTGGAGTAATATCAACAGTCTTCTGGAATATGGTGGCTAATGCTCTGCTCAAGAAACTGGAGTCCATATACATAAAACTGTTGCATACGCAGACGATGTAGCGGTATCTGGCTTCCATCTAGCCACATTAATACAAATTATGGAGGCAGCACTTAACGAGGTCAGTGACTGGTGTTCGCATAATGACCTAAGTGTTAATCCAACCGAAATCTTTCACGTTCCTTAAATAAAATGGAAGCGTACTAGCCCTTTCGGACAACACCAATTACCTTGGTGTTATCTTTGACAGTAAGTTAACATTGAGAGACAATTTTCATGCAAAAGCAGTTAAGGCCTTAACGGGAATTTATATTTGCAGAAGCGACATTAGTCCCTCCTGGGGCATAAATCTCAGAGGGGTCAATTGGATATTAGAGACAGTAATCAGACCGATACTTTTTTACGCATATCCGTCTGGTGGAAAGCACTGGACTCGGCGAGCAATCGATCTCGTATAGAGTGGGTTCTTCACATAATGGCAATCATGATAACTGGTTCCCTAAGATCTACGCCAACAAGGGCACTCGTCGCTGCGCTGTGCTGGCTACCAGTGGATCTGCTAGCCAGAAAGCTAGCAGTACGCATATCAATCAGGCTTAGCGCGAACCATAGACCATGGGGTCATGCTAGCATTTTAGAGACTACTGATACTATTCCTGGTCTCATAGACTGTTGCACTAGAATCCCCTCCTTGGCGGGGAACTTCTCCCCAGCATCACACGAGGCCATACATATTCCACACCGATGGCTCTAAACGGTGAAGGACAGTTTGGGCGGTATCTACATTGCGGAATTCGGGATCAAAATGCCTTTTAGACTTTCGGAGGAATGTAGCATCCAACTAGCAGAGATATCTGCCATCAAAAGAGCAATGTACTGGCTATAGTTTTATCGGATATTGAATAGTGATATCTATATAATAACCGATAGTCAACCGGCGATTAAGGCCCTCACTGGTATGTACACCACATCCAGCCTAGTTCTATAATGCCGCTCAGTAATTCAGGCATCACCCTCAAATGGGTACGCGACACGAGTCGGTTTCAGGCAACATCATTGGGGATGACCTGGCTTAGAGGGGAGCCTTACTTCGGGATGTCTATATTGGCAATATCTGCGGTCTCCCACTCTCATCTTGCTGGAGACGAATTGATGCTGCCCTTATGCATTTGGCTCAAACCAGATGGTACAATGAACCAACCTGCACTATTGCGAGAACAATCTGGCCTCGCCTTGACTCAAACAGAACTATGCAACTCCAAAACTTCCCGAGGCTTCACCTGCGGAACCTCATAGCCACGTTCACGGGCCACTGAACCTTTGGAAACCACGCTAGATATATGAGTATCCCCTACAATCGTTACTGCTTAAGCTGTAATAACGTAGAAGAAGAAAAGAATATAATGCACCTTTTGTGCCTTTGCCCAGCTCTAGAGCACCACTGCCTTCGCCTTCTGCGCAAAAGATTCTTCGGTAGCTTCTCCGAGTTCTCAGAAATGGAGCTGAAGAACATAAGTACCTTCATGAGGAGCAGCGGGCGGTTCACTCGCTGACTACCCGAATGGCGTTTTAATTCACGAAGGACCGTTCCTGGACAAAAGTCCGTATGCCTAATCCCTCCCCTCTTTTCTTCTTATTATCTTTTAATCTCTTTATCAACTTCTCTGCTTTCACCCTATATACTATTCTTTTCCCTACAGGTATCACAAAGGGACCATTACTATTGGACCCAATTGGGCTAGAACCTTTTCTTCTAGTTCTTCACGCGCAACCTGATGACCTAACCTAACCTATTATACTCCATGCATTCAAAAGCACCTTCACTAAAAATTTTATTATTGTAGCTCAAAAAATTAGCATTTTATACCCAAAAATCTTTGCAACCCAAGTCGATATTCCGCTTCAACGATTTTGGAATAACATCCTATCTCAAGGTTGTTCAAACAATTTTTATTTAATAGTGTCTTAAGTAGAATTAGGATTTTATTCCAAACCGTGCCGAGAGTGTATTCATATGAAAAAAATCAGCCTAATTCGGTTTTATAAATTTGCCATTATTTGGTTTGATAAATTTTTATTTTTTTAATTGGATTTGGTCGCTATTAACTGCATTTTCATTATGAATTACATCACAAATTTATATATTATAAAACTGCTAACATCGGGCATAAAAAGCTTTATCTAAGGTCTGTCATTTTAAGCAAAGATTTCAAACTTAAAAATGCTCTCCTGAAAACTTCCTGAAATCCAGTTTAGCTGTTATTCCTTGTGGGCACATATGTAATGAATGAGCAAGCAATTCTCAGTAGACTGTGGAAACATAGCATTCTCCAAAAAAAAACTATGTTTTTTGCTTGTTTTACCGTAATATTTTTGTCATTCGTTACCTCATTTTAGGACGATATGATTTCTATATTATTTCACTTCGTCTTAATTGCTTAGAGCCGCTTTAAATCAAAGCAAAAATTAGTAAAGAAAATAGGTTGTTTTAAGAGTAACTCCTTTTTACCTTTCTTTGCTTTTTCTTATATAGTGCATACCGTTTTTCGTCCAGTTTTAATTATTCTCTATAAGGTTTTTGGGTCTATGCTCTGGCTGATTTAGTTTTATTCTACTTTAAGGCCCAAAAACATGAGAAAAACATGGAAATCACATTATAGAAACTATTACAATAAAAAACGATACAATTAAAAAAGTCACCAATTACAATTTGTTATGTGTTTCTTTTTCTTCAGCATTCAATTTTAAGCAAATGATCCAATACAATTGATAAATTTACGATGCAAATTGTAACGAATTTTGGAATAAATATTCAAGTACCGAATAATTAATTCTTAGCAAATTTATAAAGCTCATGTTACAAATTTTTTAATAAACAGTTCAATATCAAACGTTTTCAATAATTTATATGATTTGCTTTATTATTGATTTATTTGATAATATGTAATATATAATATTAAAATGAAAAGGAACGAATCACAAACAACTTGTAGACATACTTTTATAATAAAAAGTAAATGGCTGAATTTGCTCTACTTTGTGGGAATAAGAAACGAAACTGATATGTTTACTTTTTTTACTATTGTTTATTTTTGCATTTCTGTTTCTGTTCGTTTTTTAAGAATGCAATGCGCAAATCTACATATTACAGCGGAGACAAAAAAAAATTTATGATAAAGTTAAGCGCCATTTTGTACACAAAAAATAAAAATAAAAATAAATTAATAAAAAACAACTTTTTCTTTCTTATAAGGGTATACATTTGTTGCAAGGAAAGTACATTGCCTAGAATAAACGTTTTTATAATTTCTATCCATTACTTTTGGAGAAATATTGTTAAAAATTGATGAGACAATCAAAATCAACTTTTGTTGAATCTTACCCATACTTACACTTTAAGTACTTGAATATTAACGAAACTAAATAACCAATTTATTTTGTAATAAACTCCTTTTTATTTTTTAAGAACTTTTATCTAGCAACCGAACAAAAATATATCATATTTCTGAAAGTAAGAAAAAATTTCATTTTTTCCAGATCTGCTCTTTTTAAGTACTCCCGAGGATAGATTCATAATAACATAAACGATGTGATGCGAAGCAGTACTTTATCCAACCGTCGATTACATGCAGAAAATAATCACCATTGCACAATGGGGAATTTTGGAAAAAAATCGAAATAGATCTGCAGTTTCTAAGCGCGCAGTCCGATTCTTACAAAATTTCATGCGGCATTTAAAAAAGTGTTGTTTGGAGTTTAGACTTTATATCTCTAAAGGGGGCGGAGCCACAAGACGACAAAGTGGGTCACTTCGGGCTTTTACAAATTTTAAACCTGTGCCAAGCTAATGTTTTTGATCTGATATAAAAGAGTTTTTGCACGTAGATTTTCCTATCTAAGAGGTAAAAAAATTTACTACATTTATAGCTATCTATCTACTTACAGTTTAAGAGATATTCGACTAAAAAAATTTTAATTTTTACTTTTTTACCCACCTTGGTCCATGGTTTTGCTAATGGGGAAGATAAATCTTTTCCGATTTGCAAAAACTTTTTTTTTCATTGATTACTAATTAATTAATTAATTAATATTCTGACAAAATATTGTGTACGAAATAGATACTCAGTCAAAAGTTATACGCAGTTTAAAATAAAAATGTTAATAAAGCCGTTTTCCCCGTTTTTTGCAGAAAAAAGTGCGTTAATTATTTCGTAGCTATAAAATGTTTTTGCAATAATATTTACCCCGTTTTTTTGCAGAAAAAAGTGCGTTAATTAGTGATAACATTTTTTTGCAATAATATTTAACCCACATTTATATCTAATGGAAAGGCAATACTATAAATCAGATCACTGCAAAGTTTTGTATCAAAACTCTTGTTATTGAATTAGCCAGAGCATTTCAAAATATACTTATTTTTATTGCAAATATGTCTTAAAGCGCGTTTTCTCAAACCACAAAGTTGTAATCAAAAAGAGTAGTAACTTTTTTTGAGACCTAATGCACCCTTAAACAGTTCCCAAAAATGACGGCCGTCTAAAAATAAGAAAAAATACAGCGAAAATACTGAAAATCCAATTATTGGGATTGTTTGGAATTTCTTTGGGAATTTCCGGGTTCGCTAAAGGCAAATCTTATTATTATTTTTTTGATTAGTATTCAGTATACAAATTCGTATATAACTGCAAACATTCATTCGAAAATAACAAATATTATAAGAATCGGACAGCGTATTTAGAAACTGCAGACTTATTTAATTTTTTCCCCCACTGTGCGTTGAGTGCGCTCTTTGGGTCAGTGTTTCTACTTAATAAATATGCGTGATATCAAAAATGGAGAACGATAATAAATTAAAATTGGATTTTTCTAAAAGTTATTTACTTAATTTCGGAAACTGAACAAAAACCCGCAGAGAACAAACTCGGGACTTGTGATAAACACCAATTAAATAGTTATCTATTTCTCATATTCAAATTTCCCAAAAATTTTGTATAAATAAATATTGCGATCACATTCAACAGAGAAGAGCCACTTAACACATAGTGATAAAGCAAGATACACATGAGCACTGACGATGGAAACGTGTACGCTTCCGAAAACAACATTGTTCTGTTCTGCTGTGTACGTTGAAAACCAAATTGATGTTGATTTTCTCTCTTGTTGCTTGGAGTTTTAATAATGTCTAATGCATTATGAATATAACGCTACGAACTCTAGCCTATGTTATCACTTTGGGTTGCTAAAGAAGACTTTGCTCAGAAACCGAGCGTTTTTCTTTAATTTCCTACGATCTAACATTTTTTTAACTGAACTGTTAACTTGTTTATATTGCTTTCTTTGACAAAAATATACATATACAAAACTACATTTGTTTAATTATGAATCATACATAAATCCCCTATTTTGTAATTCAAAACAAAGTTGACATGTCTCTGCTTTTATTTCTGCTTTTTTTTATTATTTCAACAAAACTGTAAAATGATAAATATCTTGATATACATAAATTTAAATATAAACAAAAACCTTAAGTATAATATAGAAAAATTTATATTTTTAAACAACTTGCAATATGTACGAAATATACACAAAACAGTTTTAAGAAAAAAACTAATTGAAATTTATGCTAAACGTCGCACAGTGGCGCCATTTGACTTTTTTCGTTGCAAAAATCATATCTTTTGAACCGAACAAGATAATCGAATAATTTAAATTGCATGTCATAGATAATTGTTCAACCTATAAAATGAGCGGTTGGAGTGGACGCTACACCTTATAGGTGCTTACTTATGGGTTTTCAAAGTTAAAATTTGTGAAAAAATCCAAGTTTTGGTAACAAAAAAATTTTTTTTAAGAATTTTATATTTTTTTGTAGTTCTTTTGTAAGCTTTTCATGTTTTAAGATATTACCTAAAAAATTACAACAAAAGATTTTTTTTTTAAATGATTTTTTCAATTTTCTGTAAAATATTCATTTTCTTGGTAAGACAAAGTATGTCTAAAATACAAATCATTTCTAAACTCTAATTTTTTTCTAACTCATCTATTTTATGGTAACAAAATCAAATTATTTTTACCAATCTTATATTTCTTAGTTCTTTTGAAAGCTTTTTCTGTTTTAAAGTTATTAGCCAACAAATTAAACAAATTTTTTTTCAATTAATTTTTTGAATTTTCTGTAAAATATTCATCACAATTCGTAACAGAAGGTATATCTAAAAGACTAATCATTTCTAAAGTATAATTCCATTGTAGTTCTTTTCGTGACTTCACATGCCGCAGGGAAGAAATAAGTGGATCGGAAGATGCTGCTAACATGTTGAAGAGGTCCTCATTTTGCCTCACCCTTGATGCTTTGAACGTGTTCTGCAATCTATATTTTTTGTAAAATTTGTTAAGAGACTCCTGCGCTTCTTCAGAAAGCTCTCCAATTGGCAAAGACTGGTACTCAATTATATCTTTGCCATGCGCCAATATTTTATGGACGGTCGGGGTCAACTTCTTCTGTGGATAAATTTTTGCTAAAAGAGATGCAGTTTCCGATGCATATTCTCCAAATTTTGTAGAATTAACACTTTCTTGGCAGTTTAAAACATTCAAGATCGTTCCCAATCTTTTGACGATTTCATTGTCAATTCCAGTGATTCTACTTACTGCCTCATCATTTGCAAAAAATCTCCTTGAAGTGTTTCCATCGTTTGAGTTACCGTATCCACACTTGGGGCAGTCTACTTTTAGTCCAAGTTGTTTCCAAAAAGCATTCTGTATTTGCTTCTTTCTGATCTTTTCCTTATCCTTAATTGATGTATTTTCATCGATGTTTTCATCTTGTTGTGGTAGGGTATACGCCAGTTTTAGCAAGAACTCCATACACCTTATCCTTGCGTGCAATGGTGACATTCCATATTCGTAATTCTCCTCGTTTGTAGAATCGTTTAAATTACCGAAGTTCTTCTGACTCTTTTTGCAAATCGGGCATGTCAATGTTGAGGTTGTTCCTGTCAGTTCGTTTACGACTTTTCCGTCAACCATGGTCAGGTGGAACTCGTAACTACATTCAATATATTTTCCTTCTCCAATTTGCAATTTTGTATGCTTAATCTTGCTTATTTGTTCTTCAATGTCCTTCACCGTGGTCCTTATGAGTTCTGCCGATTCCTTTGCAAACTGAAACATTATTGGTCGGCAATAATGCACTGATGACGGTCGATGATTTTTCCAGTGTAGGGAAACATCAGATTTTAGCCGCAATGGAACAACAGATGCCATAAACATATTTCCGTCAGATATTGTAGTGTCATCGGAAGATATCCTTTGCTTATAAACGCTTTGTCCGGATGATCCATCGCAGCCCCATTTGCTGATCAATGTTAGTTTCTGAGGAAGAATTTCCACCTCATTTTCAGGAAGACTTTCCAACAACCGTTTTGCTGTATGGTCCATAAGATCCTGCAGATTGGCTTTCGCAGAGACTTCCGTAAACTCCGTACGCAATGGTCGTGAATTTATTTTGGCTTGCGTAATATGCTTGTATCCGGGGAAAAGGTCAGCCCCGTGTCGCATTAAAGATGCCCGTAGTATCTCATATTTCTCTTTGGAAAGTTCTAAGTCCAAAAACAGAGCCAAGGCTTCTTCGGAACTATACTTTTTAATATGTGCGTTTGTGGGAGTGGGAATGCTTTCCTTAATCCTTTTTAGTCGCAGTGGGCTTGCATCAGCAACAGATTTTGTAATCTGCGACCTAACTCGTTCACTATCCTTTATGTATTTAATAGACAGCGCATCCGATAAATCCTTCGTGGTCAAGTCATTGGTGGCATCGGCAAGTTTCCTCTTTCTTGTGAAAATTGAACACTCCTCCATACTTTTTTTTGGCCTTCCTTTTTCTCCTCTGGTTGATGTGGAGGGTTTATCTACTGCCAATATATCCAGGATGGTGTCTTCATTAAGCCAGTCCTCGTATTTGGAGTTGAAGATGTTAATGGTTCGATTGCATTTCACCCATTTTGTCTTAATTTTGGCATGTATCATACAAAGATTATTTTTTATACTTTTGCTTCTCTCAATATTTCCGTATAAGCTATCGAGTTCTTCTAAAGCAGCTTCCGCGAAACACGTTGGTGTAATTGACTTTCTAAACAGTTCAAATAATTTTAAATTGTTCAACGCCATGTTTTCAATACTTGTTTCGCCAACTTTCAGTCGTAGACTAATGCAGGCATTAAGCTTGTTTTGCAATATATAGGCCTATGCTACCATGTCTACAAATGTACCTGTTACATGCATACATATGCATTTGGGCTGAATTATACAGTTTTGATATTATGCACGTAGCCAAATGAGATTTGTGCCTACCTGTACCATAAGTCAGTATTGTTCTTCACCATATGTACGCCAAAAATAATTTTTAAGTGAGGTGCGTACCTGCTTATTTCAATGAGTAGTTTTTTGTGCATCTTGTGTCTGTAACGGAATATTAGGACCAAATTTTTCGCCAGAGGCTCTCAGGTAGACAACTGACTCAAAATGCAATTTTCAAACTATTACATCAAAGTAACTGTCAGTCAAGGCATGTAAGGGATGCCCGCCATACAATTTCTGCAACAATGTCTTTTTAACGTTTTTTACCTGTAGAAGCCAAATAGGCACGTAAAGGCAGATAAAACCTTTTGAGTTATGTAAAAGACTAGTTAAAGAACATATTTTGAAAATATGGCGGAGGTAAAAAAAGGTAAATTTTTTTTATTTTCCGTCAAAGTTGAAGAATAGTGAAAAAATGGATAGTTTTTAAATACTGATTTACCTAGAGAAACACAAAGCAAACAGCACAATTTTTTTTATTGTTATACATTTAATAAGCACATCAATCACTAAAAACAAAAAAAAATACTATTCGTTGCCTAGTTTTCGTGATATTACACCTGAAATCGGATCAAACTACCTAAAAATTGTGTGTTTTTTTAAATCCGAAAATTGGTTAACTTTGAACAGTTATGTCTTCTAAACTAAAAATCTGATATTGTTAAGAGTAGCATATTTGAGATCGTTGAAAAGTTTACTATAAGATGGATTCATTTAAAATTTCGCAGGCGCACATGAAAATTTTGATTTTTGCAACCTCGTTTGCTCTACGGGCGCCACTGTGCGTCGTTTAACCAAATAAAACAACATGCAACATTGCACGAACATTTCATACTTACGAGCTGTGTAAAACGAACTTCAGCTTTTTTAAAGCTCATACCGCAAGACATTGACATAATGTCAACACAAAAGGAAATAATGGCTCCTTCCGTTTTTTGTTTTTCTTTACAAAAAAAATGTGTTACAAACGTGAAGCCTGGGTTTTTTGTTGCACAAAAGTGAGTGCACGCGGAAGCCATAAAGCAATCGTAGAAGTTTAAAATTTTGTTTAAACTAAATTGAACTATAAAGCAAATAAAAATACCAAGGGTTGTTTTTCAAATAAAAAAACGGTGCTTTATTTATAAAGTTTTCTGTTAGTTTTTGCTTCTCTTTTGTGGTAAATTGTTCAAAGCAAACTTTAATTTGCAATAATTTTCAAAATAAATGCAATAAGTTTTATTTTACTATTAATTTCGATGTTGTTCCAGCCACGAATCAGTTAAATAAAGCTTAGCCACATGTTATAAAAATATATAGTGTGAGTACTAATAAACAAAGCTATGCAAATAGTTTGTGGTTAAAACATATTTAAAACAACGTTAAAAACTTTTCACCCCTGTTTGAGAAGTTTTTATATAGAAGAGAGAGAGAGAGAGAGAGGGAGAAAGAAATAATTTTGTATGCAACCAGTTTTTGAAAGCAGCAATATATTGGAGTTTCCAAGGTGATCGCTGCCGTAAATATTTGAGGCCAAACCTTTTAGACCCTACAGATAATATTGGACTACGTGGTCTATTTTAGCTAAAATGGAGTATTTACAACATGGTCCTAACATGGCTTAACTAGAAGCTATTGTTTGCAAATGACTTGGTCCATTATTGCATTACATGCGACCATGTTTTAACTACTCCATTTCAGCTAAAATTGACCCCGTAGTCCAATATTATCTGTAGGGTAACTATTGTTTAGTTTAAAGCGGTGGTGTCTAAACATACACTATCATATTCTGTGTTTGTGAATGTGCTTCGTAGCTAAATAGATAGGGTGTGAGTCTCACACATAGTGTACATGTGTCGATGTAAAACAACGGCCTATGAACGAGTACATAGAAAATTGAGAGAATGCTATCCACTGCTTTAAAGATATATAGTTTAGACCGAAAGGTCTATTGATGATTTATATCGTTCAATACATAACAGTTTTTAATCCAATTAATTTTGGAATCGAATCAATTAGTCATTTCGAACAATTTGTAAAAATTTTGGGTAATTGAATATATAATTTCCGTCATGGAAATATATATTCTTCGTAAGTTAAACGTTAAGTAATAATTTAAGTGAACATACAGTTTTCATAATTAAAGCTAGATCTAATTTTTGCTGTGATAATATAAACATTTTTACAAAGCACAGTGGGGCAGAATTCATATATTTTGCAAGTAGACCAACAAATCCTTAACGAATAAACAGATCAATAAAAAATTTCGCACCGACATCGCAGAGGAGTGAGTATTCATATATAACTTGCGAAGATGAGGTCCTCAGATCGCTCAGGAGTGAAGGTATGATTTTTTTGTTTTCACCAGAAAAATATTTTGTGCCCTTACAAGATAAAAAAAAAATCAAGTTTGCTTAAGCACTTATTTTTTTTAGTTAGTGGGGTAAACTCATTTGAAAATTTAAGTTTCTTAATTTTTCAAAAGTTTGCTACAGCGTTTTCAGGATATCGGATCTAGTGTTGTGTTTTTCTTCCAACGAGTGTTGTTTAAATTTGGAATGATTTTCCGTCAACCCACATCAAATTTAGTTGATAAACATACCGGCTTTGGCTATGTGCCAACTTCACTGTTCTATTGAATACTATATCTAAGTAACAACCGTTTGCCACAATTGTAAATATAAAATTGTTGACATTTTTCGCCCTAAAAAGCACAATCATTCTATAAAAACAATTTCTTCCGCAACATAAAATTATTATATATGTGGCAAAGAGATGATTACGGACATTATTTAAAGAATAATTGGTCCAATTTAGATTGAGTTCGGGTAATATGGTATAGGCGGCTAATGTGGTACGCCTGGTTTTCTCTAAAGGTACGAGCATAGGAGTAACAGGATCAATATTGATAGCTTGATGCTCTCAGAAAGTTTAGAGAGTGTTAAATTTTTGAAATAGTCAATCGTAAAAAAGAAACTTTTTTTTCTCTGCTAAATAGAAGTCAAAGGTGAGTATTTTAATAGTGAAGACCACATGCAAAAATATTGCATATTTAGTGTATATATGTAATTCAATAATTATTTGAAGAAATATAGCTAAAGGAGGCTAAGGTGGTATTACATTACCCTTTCAAAACAATAACCTCGTCAAAATGGGTAGTGAAATATATGAAGATATGGTATACAACATTATCAGACCATAGTATACCACATTAACCGCACATTTTCAAAATGTCTTCTTTATAGGTTTTTTATTTTTCTCCAATTTCTGTGAAAATTGGGCTTCAAAAACTTTTTTTATTTTTCCTGAATATAAGCCTTAGACTTGTACACCCAGAAAATAGATTGGTTTGGAAGATAGTTAGATGAATAAATTATATTTCAACTCACGCTATCAGTTTTCTATGAATCCAAAAAATAGTCCATGTTAATTAGCATAAGAGCATAATTGTAATAAAGATAGATTGTCACAATTCTTATATTGATTGGATCAACCGATATGCTTTTGTCATGACTAAGTAACGTATATGATAAGCACAACCGATTAAAATATTATGAATTGAATTTTAGTCTCAATTATTGGTGTTTGGCAACTAAAAAAAAATTTTCTTTCTAAAGGCCAGATTTTGTAAATACAAACGCTTTTTGCTTTTAGGAATTTGTAAGGAAACAAGTTTTTTGAAACATATTTGCGTTACATTTCATAAAAATTTAAAACGTTTAGAAACGAAATGTTTTACAAAATCTGCCTATAAATTTACTTTACCTTTTATCGGTTGTTGCAACTAATAAATGGTTAAATTTATTATCATTGATACACCTAACTGATTAAACGGTTCGCATTAGCAACTATTTGCTATTGAAAATAACTTATTTTTCTATGATAATTGGTGCAACTGGTAAAATTCGATTCGAAACAAATTCGTTTGTCTCAAGGAATTTGTTTTCTGTGTGAAGTAGAACGCCAGTTATTTTCTGTTCTAGTCGAATCTACTTTTTAGAAACTGTAACTAAATAAAATAATAGGTTTACCACCTTACTCGAACTTACTCTGTTTTTTTAGCCCTGGATCCTTCCAAATTCGACCTATTTTACATCAAAGTTTTGGCTTTAGGCAATATATTCTAAAATCCTAAAGTATGGATTTAATAAGAAATACAATTTGCAGAAATTTTTATGTATATCCATTTATATGCTAAAACATTTTATAGGCATTGGTACGAATGTGGACCACAGTCGACACTACCAACAATAACATGCACAAAACACCATATAACACCATTTTCTCCTTGTTTTTGCAAAAAGTCTTTTAAAATTAATTATTTTTTTTAAATCTTAATATATGGTTAAAAACCATATCTAATTTTATAAATGTGTAAACTCAATGGACTTATAAATAAAAACTAGTATATTAAAAGCAAATGATTCAAAACTCATATAGATTGTTTTAACCCCCGACCATTTTAAAGTTATCATACATTTTCTTCTGGGGTTTTTAAAATTTTTAATTTAATTTTATATAATAAAGCGCCGAGTTCGGGAAAAACAAGGTTAGAAATAATATTTTGAATGTAAAACAGTCAAAGCTTGCAAAAATTGCTGTATTTACAAAACACGATTTTATTGGCTTAAAAATTTACACTTTTTCATCCCTTCCTCCTGTTGTATATAATCCTTAAAAAAAAGAAAAAAAATACAAACACACACACATACAGTACAAACCTACATGTCTGCTGACAAGGACTACAATCACAAAGTTTGTTCGCACCTGGATGCATGCAACAAACTCACAAAATTTGTTTTAAAGAAATTTCAAAATGCATTTAACTTTTTAAGTAAACGAGGGCAACAAGAATTTGCTTTAACACACATACACAGACGTACACATGTTTCCTATAAATGTGGGTTTGCACAGAATAAAAGGGGTTAGAAATTAACGTTAACCTCAGGTCTTTATACTTTAATGTAAATTTATATTTATATAAATATGTATAAACTAGGGGCACGTGTTTAACATATATTTTTTTTTGCAAAATGATAAAATTTTTACATTTAAGACTATTTGTGAAAAGGGTAAATTTTATTTTGTTGTTATTCCCTACAGCTTTAGTTAAAAAGCTTTCAATCCCTTCGTTTTTTTTTATTTACAAGGAAAAAAATCCCATAAAAATTATTTATACAAACAATATCTTTATAATAATTGCTGTTGTTTATAATAACAGACACAAGGATAACGAGTTCAAAAAGCAATGCAGCAAATTAGCGTTGAACACAACATTTATTGTGAGCATTTTCTTGTTTTTTTTTCTCTTTTTTTTGGGTAAAATGTGTTTAATATTTATTAGGAAACATGAACAATATCATTTTTTTTGTTTTTTCATTTCAAACAATTTTCAGTTTCATTTAACGATATAAGCGTTGTGGTCATAAAAGGAGTTTCGTTCAAGGATATGAAAAGAAATGAATGTGTATTTTTTAGAGACCCTTTAAACTAAAGTGTAGCATTTTTTCGTATTAACTAACATATTAATTATATGTCTGTGTTTGTTATAAATAATTGACCTTTATTCGTTGGAACATTTACTTTTTAAAATTGTATTTGCGTGGCTCTAAATGATAATTTTCTGTTGGTCTGTATATAAGAAACAAAATTTCCTAAAAGCTTTGCTGACTATTTGGCAGAAATAGTAGTTTATATACTACTTTGATATATCGAATCTTGTTGGAACTTATCATGCAATATAAGTATCTATCGTAGAGTAACTTTGTGAAACTTAAACTGAACAATTCAAGCCTTTTTACCGGACTGCGCGACGCAAAGATGGGTATTGTGTTTATCAGCCTATGTATGTATGCATGTGTGTTCCTTTGCGGCACTATATAAACCGAACGCGTAAACCGATTGTGACGATTCTAACATCAATCGATTCGTCTTAGTTCGGGGAGTGTTACTAAAGATATGACAGCAGTCAAAATTCAATATGTCGGCCAACAGACGCCATATCGTTTGTACAAAAAAAAAAGTCGGCGAACTATATCAAAATGGGTATCAATCGACAAGTATTTGGAAATCAACTTTAAGTTTCTCTTATGATTTTTAATTTCGAATGACCATTTAGGAAATGTGACGATTTAAAATTGTTTTCTTTTATTTTTTTACGCAGCCGAGTTTTTTGATTTTTTTAATTTATGTCTTGTTTATGTATAATATATTAATTTTAATTTCACTACCGCTAACAATTTTAGTGTTAATAATATTTCGGCTAACTTTAATTAAATTAAGTGAATATGTCTTCCTCAACATGTGCACCTGTCGAATATAAATAATTCGTTATACATATATACTACGTTTATACTATTTGCAATTAAGAATGTAAAATGCTGTCACATACTTTTTTATTGTCATTTATTAAATCACTGAATATTTATCTATTTATTATTTTTATTAACAAACATGTGTAAAGGTGGCATCTCAAACTTCATATTTGCAAATAGTGGGTTAATCAGCAATTGTTTTCGTTAGTTAGTAAGTTGCAATAAATATACATACTTGGCAACACAACGTTTTTATTTGCAAATAAGTCGTGCGTATAAACGTACTAATAGATTCGTTACATTGGTCCTGCACTGAGTACGAGCAGTGATGCCAACTTTTTTGAAGCAAAAAACACAACAAAATTTAAAAAAGGCATTTAAAACCGTAATTTCGGGATACAAATTAAAAATTAAAAGAACAAGCGCAAAAAATCACCAAAACTAAAAAGATCACGAAATAAATAAAAAAGGACAAAACCCAAAAAAAGAAAACGCCAAAAGGATAAGGAGCGTCAAAACTTAAAAAAAACGCAAACACTAAAAATATAATCAAAAAAGAAAAAATAAATCGCCAGAAATGGAAAAAAATCACAAAAACTGAAAATAGCGGTAAAACAAAACCAAAGCGCAAAAACAAAAAACAAATCGCCAAAAATCGAAAATATCGCCAAAACGAAGAAAAGTGCCACAATTTAAAAAATCGCTGAAACTAAAAAAATCACATATAAAAAAAATATGCTGGAAACATGTTTACACTTTTCAACGTTTATTTTTTATAACGGGAACTTTATAATATTATATTTAACAGATATTTTGTAGTCATAAAGTGAACTTTAAGCTCGCCAAGCGGGCAGGCACATCTATATTATTCTCTTAAGAGCGCATCACATGACGCAACATTGGCTCAGATACCTCTTATGATTCATATTTTATAGTTGTCTAAACTTGGGCATCTTAGACATTTTTTCGTAAAGTCCGTCATATTCAAGACTGAATAACTTTAGATCGCATCAGTTTTCAATAATTTTGATGTTATTCGAAAGATTTAGATCTCTTAGCAAATATTAATTAAAAAGGACATAGCTTTCTACTGCAAGTACATCTAACATGACAAAGTATCCAATATCCTGAAAAAGGGTTTCTTAACTTTCTTTTTTTTTACAGAATGTAGTCAACTGACAGGGGATTATTGTGCAAAATTTTCAAGTTGGGACGAACACACATTCAAAAGCTAAAGCTGTTTCTATGAAAAATATGTAAGCAACAGCAAAAAAAAAAAACAACCATAACTGTAGCATTTCTTAAAATCTTGATATATTTATTGGCTATACAACGATATTTGCGTAAATTTTTGTATGAATAAGCGTTGAGGGCAGTCAGGTTTTGAACCCGCTGAGCTATTTGCAAGGCTTATTTTTCTGCTTACCAACAACTGAGAGACGAGTTGCAGCACAAGCTTGTCTACTTTGAGACTGCATTAGTTAACAGCAGCAATGCCAATCCACCAATTTTGTGGTAGATCTACTTCTTTTGGGTATTTGGCTCAACTCTACCACTTTCCGACTAAAAATCTACCACTTTCTTAGTTTTTCAAAAATAATGCTATATTATAAAGAGAAATTAATTAAATGTAAAAAATCTTTTTCTAAAGTGTTTAAAATAACCTAAAACTAAAAATGGTAGATCTACCTCTTTTCATAGTAAGATTTGTTTGAAACTACGTCTTTTCCACATTGAATCTACCTCTAAGACAGATTTTGGTTAGGCATCACTGGTTAACAGTCTTCTAAAACTATTAGAAAAATTTACAAATCCATAGGTGGTGTCTAAAACGAGCTGCTGAATGAGTTCGAACGAGCTGGACCCAAGTCTACTGGGTATGCTCAAACTTGATTCCATGTAGAAGAAATCCACTTTTTAACATTGACAAAATTTTAATTGGGATTAATTGTGAAGGACATGATATAATCATTAATTACATTCAACAGAGCCACCTAATGCGTGGTGATAATAAAGATACACGTGAGCACTTACGATAGAAGGGTGTCAGCTTCCGCAAACAACGTTGTTCTGTTCTGCTGTTTTCAACGACATTTTTTGAAGATTTTTTCCTTGCTGTTGTTGGAATACTGATCATGTCTAATTCTTTCTTTGAATTTTATTTTGTATTCAAAGCACAAAAATAAATGTTTTTTCTTTTTATTTAGATATATTTACAAACATTTTATTAATTTGTATTTAACTGTTAAGGAAACACCCTTTAAATATGCTACATATTTTTCATATAAAAAATATTCCTTTTTTATTATGTCCTGTAATTAATATAAATTTAAAAAATTTTTAAAAATTTATGCATTGTATTTACCTGCTAGAATGATTGGGTTCATGGGCAAATGGCTCTGCATAAATATTACGTACTGGTGGTACCCGTCGTGGCAAGGGAGGTGGCACGGGATTATAACCATCCATAATTGTATCACAATCAGAGTATTTCATTGATTTCATAGTCATTTTGTGCGATTGTTTTTATATGCTTTTTTTTAATAATACTCTACTTTTGAAGTTATTGTGTCTTTTATTAAATTAAAATGACTATAGTTTTTAAGTTGTTTGAGGTGTTTTGTAAAACATTTCTTATTTAATTGCAAGGGAGAAAGAGAGAGAGAAAAATTAATAAAAAAAAACGCACGTGGTTTTTTGCAGTTATTATTTCAGGCAGCTTTTTTCTCTGGCACTTGCAACAATCACACGCACAAATGATTGTTAATTTTTTTTATTTGGTTATTTATTTGAATTTAAATGCTATTTGTGTTGAAAGATAAATATGTACTGTTGAAATTGTTTTATAATATTGTTGGTTTGGCTGACTGAATGCAGTCGTAGTAAGTATAGCTACGAGTTGCATACAGTTTGTTGGAGCGTTTGTTAAATTAAACCGTTTTTCATTTGTGGTTAATAATAATTTCTTTTGTATATTATTTCTCCCATTTTTTTTAATGACGGAAAAATGGGAAAAGAAAAGTATTGGTTTTTTATAATTATTTTTATGCCATAAAATTCATGTTATTTATTTATAGTATTTTTTTCATTTATCTTTTTCTTTTGAACAAATAACATAAAACTGCAGCATTTTTGTGCTATTGAAAGCACAAAAAATGCTTAATAATTAATTAGTAATCTTGTGTGTTTTTTTTGTTTCTCTCAGTGTAATTACATATATGATGGTTCTTTTCGTATCAGCAAAAAAATCAAATAGTTTTTCTGCGTATACAACGAGTCTGTTAAAATTAATTAATATTAATTCTCTGCCATTTTATTCCTATAGTTTTTATATTCAACCTAGAAATAAAAAAGAAATAATACGATTAATTTTAAATTGTTTTATATACAAATAAAAATATAACATATTTCCACCATTTTTGTTTTCCTTTAATGTGTTGAACGTCAAGTTTAGGTTTATGATATTTAACGAAAAGAGGTAGTTTTATTAAACATTTACATTTTTTTTTTTTGATATTGTTATTGCTTTAATAGCCCAACTTTCTGGCTGGTGGCTTAACATTGCTATGATTATCCCAAAAATTTTACAAACATCGCCACCTCCTACGGTTGCGTGTTTTATACCAATTTTCTACGCTTCACCCATACTTTCAGTCTTTCATTCATCATTATTATTATTTTTTTGTTCAAGCACTTTTTTATGTTTTTTTACAACAATTAAATGTAATCATTTTGTGATGATAAAAACATATGTTTTTTGTTATTAATTTTTATTGTATTTATTTTTTATTTTTTAATTATATGTAAATAGGTTAACAAATTTATGAATAAAGAAATAAGCTATTGTTAGATAATAACAGGGTGCTAATTAATGGATATTATGTAAAACATTTTGTTAGTTTTTGGAATGCGCACTACATACTCGCTTTAAAGATATTCTTTTATATCAATAAAGCCAAACATTCTTTAAAAAATTATTAAAATCAAATGCAGACTTTTAACAACAAACTTGTTGCAAATGTTTAAAAGAACTTTAAATTTTTTTGTAACTTTTCCGCAGTTTTAAAAAATCTATATTTTTCATTTTATATTTCATTTTAGTACAACTTAAAAATTTGTAAAATTTGACTCAAAAAATGTCTGCTGTCTGCGATGTGAATAATTCAAATTAATTAAAAGTGTCAAGTTTTTTTTAACCCCCGGAAACGAAAAGGGATCCCAATTAGCCAAGCCTTTTTAAAATTTTATTCGACTATTCGAACAAATAAAAAATTTTATTCGAATGACAATGTTAAAACCACGATATTTATATATTTTATCATAATTTTGACTTTTTAAGAGCGTAAACCGACATTTCATCTTCAGCTAAACTCTTTCCCACATATTATTTCCTCGATTGAATTACGATAACTTTTCTTTACATATCTTATCATTCGGCATATATTATTCTGGCCAGATGTTGTAGAAACTGTAACCGGCAGTATTCTTTCGATCAGTTAGTGACCCATCACAAAGTGTTTAAAATGTATTAATTGCTCTTTCCTATGACAAAGCCATGTTAAAGTGATAGGTCCCATCCATGCAAAGTATTAGAACCCGAACTGCTCCCTATCCCCAAAGGACTACTCACGTGACATATTCTGTGTCAGTTTCTTTCCCCCTAGGGTAGTTTTAAAACATTATTCAAATATTCGACCAAAATTGTTTAAATTATTTTTTATTCTAAATTGAAAAATGCTACACAAAGCATTAGCTGGAGGCATCTGAAAGTGCTTGCATCTAAATGGAAAGAATTTTTAAATGTCCTACGATCCTTATAGGATATAAGTGAAATATTAAGAAAATAATAACACATCGCAACAAAATGGAGATTTTTTAAATTTTCTGGAATAAAAATATCAGTTCATTGTGTATTTTCATCTGCTGGTTACAATGGCTCCATTAGTTTTTCTTTAACAGTTCTATTTTTAAAGATATAGTGACACTTAGCACTTGCCTAATTTACACAGTTTTTTGTATAATTCCCTTAATATTTCATAAACGGTCCTCCAAATCTTAAAATAATATCACAACTTCAATTAAAATAATATCTTAATTATTAATCTACCCGAAAAATCTCTTTCATTTGAGTACTTATATTGCAGGGATATTAAAAATCCTGTGTGTTTTAATTTTAGTCTTAAATTTTTGTTGTAATTTTCTGAAAACAAAATAACTCGTCCTCAACTATTTTCGTCCCCTGATAGCAAAAATTACATAAGTTGTTTTTATCCAAAATTGTTTACTACAACCTCTTATATTACAGATATTTTGTATACTTTAAAAGCAAATGCTTTAAAATTTCTTTTTCTAACGCCATCCAAGAAAATTAGGATTTTATGTCACTCTACCAAAGTATAACAATGAACAAGTCTAATAAGTTGAAAATGGTCTTTAATTGATTCTGCTCTATTTTTGTAACGTCGATCATTTATTAAACACTTTATTGAAAATCTTGTGGCTACCCTGTACTACGATTTGGAAAGAAAATTGTTAGAATTTTATGATATTTACATTGCAATCCAAAGCATTTTCTTTTAATTCAAAAATAAATTAAAAGAAATATCGACTAAATGCGAAGCATTTTAATAGTGTGTTAATTTGAAGGTAAAAATTACTCGAATAACTCGAAAGATATAAAAGCCTTAATCGATTGTTAGAACAATTTTAAAAACCTCCATTTCAATTATTTGATTAATCGAACAATTGAAACGTCGATTAAAATGAATATCCTACTATTAAGCTAAAATTCGGCTGTACCAATTTTTTGAGTTTGTTTTTTATTATAATTTTTTTTAGCTATCTTTAGTTTTTTAGTTTGGAAATCGAAATTTGAAATTCTCTTAGTTCAATGACATTAAAAGTACAAAGTAGCTTTGAGCTTATACTACAGTATAACCTGCGTAGGGGGCACTTTTAATTTATAATTTAAGTTTATTAAAGAAAAGTTGTATGTTCTGAAAGCTCTTTACTAAAACTCACTTCATATCTTCTGCTGAATCACTCAGCCAACTTTTATGCTTTAATGATAAGCAAAGTAGATTAAATTGCTTTAAAGCCATTTTATTTTCCATTTAATAAAGTTTAAAAACTCTTTGTCATGTTTCACTTTATAATTGTTAAAATGATCATCAGATACTTTCAGTAACTATTAATAATTTCTCTCAAGATATAAGCATGTATAATATATTTAAGATTTCTGCCAACTCATTTTAATCATTAAACACTTGAAATTCTTCTATATTAATGAATCCAAAACAAATTTTAATTGATTTTAATATTATTCAACCCATATCATATCATACTGATATTGGTAACGATCATCTATCAAGCCTGACATCATTTAATTAAACCTCAAGGTGTGTGGTTTAGTTATAACACAAAAGTAATAAAAAAATACTAACAATTTATTGAAGATTGTAGTTTTTTCTATAAAATATACTTTTAAGTCATGATCACAGATTGAGGTTATATAAAACTAACAATATACATACTTACTAGTGATGTTACAAATATTCGTATACGCATTCGCCAAAGTAAAGCGAATATTTTGCGACTATGTTGAAAAAAATACATGAAATGAAACCAAAATATTCAGGTCTATTTTGAATTCCATTCTGAATGAAAATCTTCGAAATCACCACAGCATTATTATTACAAATTAATACTTATAACAACAGTGGTATGCCAATAACGAACATTCTCATTTCGATTAGAATACAGAATAGACTTGATGAATTTTTAATAATTTTTATTGAAAAACCTTTGTCTTTAGCCTTAAAATAATAATGGTTAGATGTCCAAGTTTTTATTTGTTTTGAATACTTTAAAAAAAATTTAAATGATTTCAGTTAGTGAGGCTAGTAGGTTGGCTACTGAGGCTTGTAGGTCTTGTTTAGTAGATTTTGAAATTTCAAATATTTCAATACACCCTCAAAATCGGAAGTTAGCGATAGGAAATTCCAGGAAATTCATGGACAAACAAATTTTCACAGCCCTATTTCTGCACCAATTTTCAATTAAGCTTTTTATTTTGATTTATACTTCATGGATATACACACCATCAAAATAAAATTTTAGTTATATTATTTTTTTCTAGTTTTTTTTAAATTTTGCGTATTTTTTTCAACACTTTTCTTGAAACAAATTTTTAAAAAGTATATCTTGTAGAGATTACAATCAGCCCTAAATTATTAAAATTGGTTGAGAATAAAATTACAATGTAAATTAAACATGCAACACATTCCCGGTGCATTTTGGAGCTGCTCATAAAACAAAAAATAAAAGCATCTTATTGCGAATAGTTGCAGAATATGTAATACCGACTCTACAGTAGTCTAAGACTAAAGGAATCGCATGTGAAAAGCTTTAAAAGTCTTGTAACTTTCGCAACACTATACCGATTTTAAAAATTTTTATAAATTTTTTATGAGTCTGGACTAATTATGAATCCATTTTTGGACCCACCTAAATACACACACAAATTTTCAACTACATTGGTCAAATGGCTAGACCAATTTAGATGAAATTTTGTGGTAATAGTTCAATTTTATACACACTTGCAGAAGAATTATATATAAGACGTATGAAGGTACCCAGGTACCTTGCCATACTGTTAAGGGTATTAAAAATAAATTGGTCTGTAACGCTTATCTAAAATAATTTTTTTATTCAAAGTCAGTAATAATCGAAAATTTATTAAAAGTTAGTACATAGTTCTCAAGAAGTTTCAAGTATGTGGATCATCAGCTTCTCTAAAAAAACTTAAGCTTAAAACGCTAAAGGTTCCCGGCTACCCAGGTATTCACATAAGACTTAAATTATAAAAAAGGTCGCATAGTATAATGTTCAAGTTATTGTTCCTATTTGCGAGCTGAGCAAAAATATATAAAAAGTTTTAAAGATGCTTGAAATTTGAGAATATTACAAGGCGTCTAAAGCTTTCAACATGCGATGCATTCAGTTTCACTCCATTATAGAGTCGTTAGTTCATATCCTGCATATTTTTTTAAATTAAAGTGTGCAGATATAGCCCCTCATCGATTGATTTGTCAACTTTCAAATAACTTTGACCAGTAGCTTAGCAGTTATATATTTTTACCATTTATTTTGTGAGCAGCTTCAGAATGCACTGGGAAAGTGTTGCATATACTATTTTACATTGAAAATTTGTTTTAAAAAATGTTAACTTTTCCAATTCCCAACCAGTTTTAATACTTTAATAATTGTTATGAGATAAAATTTTTAAGAAAATAAAAAAAATTGTGGCAAATAGCCGCATCATTTTAATGTATCGGGAAAAATTAAATATTTATAAATTTCTTCTGAGGATATTTTCGCGAAATAGCTATAAATCAAAAATTTTTTGTCTGTAAAATCCAAAGAGTCGTTTTAATCAATAATTACGATTTTGGTAGCGTTAAAAATTTTTTAAATTGCAAAATTATCTGCTCAACTAAACCTACAAGCCTCACTTAGTCGTTTTTCACGAGAATAAAAAACTTGCTATTTTGTAACATCGTGTTATTAATACACGTATATACAAATTTTTTATGTTGTTTCTATTTCTTATTTAGAACGAGTCATTTTTTACTTAGCTTTTTATTTTTATCAAACATAATTTGATAATATGAAACACTGTTCTAATAATTAAGTATGTTTCTCTGCACGCTTTATCTAACCTTAAGCCCGTTTCATCGTATTGTGCAGTGTTACGTTAGCAAAAGTTTACTTAATACGTCGATAATAACAACAAAAAAAAACACGAGTGCACTGCGTACAACAGCGAAGTTAGAATAAGCACAAATAAAGTAAGGGTCTGTGGAATTATGAGAAGCGAATAGTAAGCACTGCTAAGCAAGAATACAGCGTATCATATATTTTCACACGAGTGTGGCAGTTAAAGGAAATATTTTAATGTATTCAGAAAACTGAAATAATATGTATTATATATGACTAGAAAGGCAATAAAGTCTACTTTTTTAAAATCTATACAGAATTAAGAAATATACTAAAAAAAAACTTATATATTACATTTTAGAGCGGCACGTAGACGCTGAAACTCGTATTACTTAGCTGAGCGATTAACTTTTTCAAGACTCCACTCTAGTTATCAAAAAATACTTGACCTTAATATGTAAGGCTGTAGAAAAGGTAAAATTGGATCAACAATTTTTGAAGCAAGAACTCGAATTTATAGCTACGCAAAAGAAAGAATTAAAAGAATTTATGGAAATACCGCAAGTTGGCGTTTAAAAATTTAAAAATGTTCAATACTGGCATTCGGGTACGAAGTTAAAATATTTAAATATGTCATAATATTGTTAAATACCTATAGTAGTGTGACAGTTTTTTTTCAATTTATTGTTATTGACGCAAAGGGTAGATTTTTGAAAATTAAATTTTAAATATGAAGTGGCGCTAAATTTCAGTTGAATATTCGCATTCGTCGAATATTGGCGCAGATATTCGTATTCGTATTCTCGAATACTAAAAACTGATATTCGCGACATCACTAAGGTATACATATAAATACATATATTTTTATTAAATGTTTTTTGCTACAAACAAACACTCTTTATGTTCACTTGATATGACTTTTTTATTGATGATAATAATGAGTATTTTAACTTTTTTCTATCTATGTGTACTATGAAAAAAAGCCCCTTACATGTGTTTGTGTTAAAGGAAAGCCAATTTTAGTTAGAGTATGGATTTGTATTACATTTAATGTAATTTATTTAACATTCAAGGGATTTTCATTTCAAATTAAATTTATGATAAGGCAGAAATGAAAAAGAAAGAAAACTTTACCTGTCTGCATATTATGAACAAAGCCAAACCTCAAACACTTGTCCCGTAAAATATAAGGAAGCGTCAATTTCAGAGGAATTGACAACGGCTAATAAATACCTTAAAAATCAAATTATGGACATAATTTTACAGTAACATCTGTGGTATTAAGGAATAAGTGCTTAACCCTCTGCGACTGACGTCGTAGTCTAGCAGACACCAGTAAACAGAAAACATTGTTTTGCGCCATAATTATACAAATATCGATTTTGGTGTTTTCAGTACCTTCTTATTACGTACTCATGTGTACGTTAGTGCGAAGAAAGCAATTGAAACGAGCTCACCCGTTGATGTGAGCATACAAGTGTCTACAAGTCTACCACATCAGTATTGATTTAGACTTGACAAAATACGTTATAACTTTTTATTAAACCATTGAAATTATCTTTTTTTCTCTATATTGATTAGCTTAGGTATAACTAAAACTGATGTTAAACTTTTTATTAAAAAATAAAACGTGAAGTTTTTTTTTGTTTTTGTATGGATGTAAGTTTTTTAAGGCTAATTTGTGACATGCCAATAATTTTGTTTTTAATAAGATTTGTCGTTTTGTTTTCAAAAAAAAAAAATTACAATAAATAGCAAACTACTACTTTAAATTAAAATCAAAAAATATTTTCACTGGATTTACAAATGGAACTTGGAAAATATAACGGAACTTGGAATATATAAGCTGTTAAGGTGATGAAGGCATAGCACTGATCACTTTGGTAGTACCGGTAGCGATTAATACTAACATATCTTAATGCACTTCACAGCACCCTCCTTCGTCGGTATTGTATCAGAACCGTCGGCGAAGTAAAATAACTAATAAAATAGCTACACAGCTTAAACAACTCAATGCCTCTACTTGACACCAGAGGGGCTTGCAACACTGCTCTAAAAAAAACGTGCAGTAGCACAGTTGTAAATTAATTTAGCTTTCTATCTCTCTTACTTCACCACCTGTTCTCTCTACACTATGCCTTTCCCAAAGAAGGTAACACATTAATTAATTAACTGGAAGGCATTAATTGCCTGATTGTGTTACTTTTCTAAAAAAAAATATAAAAAAATAAAAAAAATAAAATAACAAAAATTTATTAGGTCCATAACATATGATAATTCTAATGAAAATTTAATTTACCGAGATATTAATTTTTGAATAATAAGTTTAGAGATATAGTTTTGAGTAAATGAGCTTTAAAGTTTGGCAATATGGAAGAAGAAGAAGATGGAGCTTGGGAAAAATCTATTTTTAAGTCATTTTGCAAGTGAATATCGGAATAATGCCACTCATAAACTGGGGGGAATGTCTGAGCAATGATACCAACCATAATCTCAAAGTCGACAAAACGTACACACACATTTATATTTAACTGTACTAAAAATTCTTGTTGAAAAGATAATGTCCCTATTCATCAAAATCATCACATATATTTTATTTTAAGCAAGTATTTGTATTTGCTTCCTTCCATTATTACTTTCATTTTAGACCTGTTTTAGCTCTTGCTATATCATTTACTGTTAAACATCTGCATCTTCAAAGTTCATTATATTGTTACGTACATATGTATCATGCAAGTTATTTCCAGCATTTTCGTCATGTAGAGTACTTGAAAGGTATTCAACCTTTAACACCATTACAAAACAACTGTTTTAGACTTATAAGGATTTTCTTTTTTGATTTCAATTCGTTTGCTGGTTTCTCTACACAAAACTAAAGCCTTTACTAATACTCTTTACAACGTAATTCATACATGTAGACAGACGTACGGTAAATAATAACAAAAAACCACAATTGTAATAATTGTAATTGCAAAGGCTTTCTTGCAAAGCGCTCTTCCTTGTGTGTTTATATTATTTAGCCTTCCTTAAAACATTTACAGGCCTAGACAAGGTTCGCTGTGTAGCACAAAAAATGCAACTCTATGTGGTCATGCCTTAAAAAATATACTGAACATATAAAAAAAAGAGAAATAAAAAATAATTGTTTAACAAAAGTCTATTTCAATTTTACTCGTACACTTTTCGTTTGCACTTCATGTTAACAATATAAAAAAGGTTTAACATTAGAATCACTACAAAATGCTGCCCGGATTGAGGAGCAGAAGGGAAGCTACAACGACAAAAAAAAAATATATATATATACTCTTAAGCAAGATAAAATAAATGCCAAAGCCAAGCACAAAAAAAGCCTTTAGGGATTTAAAGACTGAACAGGTTCAACAACATGTACCATGTCTACCTACAGCAGAAACTTTTGTTTAGAGACGGCAGGAGCAGCAAAGCAATTCTGAAAATAAGTGCTTGCCATTAATATACCACTAATATATATAAGAAAAAAGGGAAACAATTTTATTGATTGTCTTGTTGATTGCTGCATTAAAAAAAAATTTAAGTAAAAAAATAGTTTATATTATTGTAAATCAAATTACAACTTTGTAGCAAACTAGTTTTTCTTCTTGTAATTGTAATAAAATATATCCATAAATATTATATATTTTACTTTAATAATCTCAGACGTTTGCCACAAACACTTGTTTCAATGCGATATTTTTTTTATTTAAAGTTCTTTTATGACTTATTACACTTGCAATAGACTATCCCAGCAAACATTTTTATTATAGGAAATTAAATGAAAACGTTTTACCTAAATTTGTAGAAATGGATTTTATATTTAAGGAAAATCAAAATCGATTATATTAAATCTTCTCTTTTTAAAGTCTTCTCTGTTTAAATATTTTTTTGTTTTGAATTAAAGTTGATTCGATAGTAATTACAAATTAAAAAGCATTCGATTTTATTCTAATATGTTAATAGGGAATATTAAAATAAAATAGTTAAACGTTTACAAGAATAATCTGGTTCAGATTAATATTTTTTTCTATCCGCTTTTATAATAAAATGTACATTAGAGCCTTAGTCTATGGCTCTAACGCGACATTACGCTCTAGCATAATAATAATAAATGAAGCCATCAAACCTTTGATGTCGGTAGTGCCGGACCAATCTGATGGCTTAGGCCATCGCTGTGCAAATGTAAGTCGGAATTGAATACAGAGTTTGGAAAGGTCGCACGTACATTGTTATTGGTCTCAGATCAAAAATCTATGTGATAGAAGTTCCACTGGGCTTTGAAGTATGTGTTACAAAAAGTTATTTGGGTTGTAATGCATTTCATTTCTCTTGTAACTTTCCCCCTTGCATAGACTGTCTCAGGGCTGCCACAAAGAAAAAAATTTTCTATAAAAATTTTCCTCAAAGCCAACAAAAATTGAGCAAAGCCTGCTTACTATTTCGCTTGAGTTTATTATATTGCTAATATAATTGCATTTATTTAAAGAATATTGGCATAAAAGATAATATAAAAAATTAATTATTAAAATCTTATATAATTCCGATTTAATACTCACAACCCAAATAATATTGGAAGGCATATGAAATCTGAATAAAATCTGTTTGCACAGGCGCAAAGCTGGCCAAAAAGGCAAAACTAAATTTGCAGAAGGCTTAAAAACTAAGTATACAGATCGATAGATAACAAAATTCTACATCACGCTGTGAACTTTCAAGACATTAAGACGAACCCACCAAAAATCTGCCACTACATTTTTTGTATATCAAATTAAACTTAATACCAGCAAAAAACTGAAACTTTTAATTAAAAAATACGTTTAATAATTTTGCCAGCTATTCGGGCCAAATGCTCCTCTCTGAGGCGCTCAAAGGGTACTTAAAAGTCAGGATTTTAAAGTATTTTGCTAAAAACCTCATATTATAGTTTTAAATTTTAATAGCTTATTTTTCTACCAAACACTTAAAAAAACTCAGCAAACCAACCAAACTACCTTTTCGTTTAAAAATTAAAGAAATCTACCAATTTTTGTCCGATTACACCAAAATGGCAGCACTGGTCGTCTTAAAACTCTACCCTCAGGTAATCGCTCATTATATTTGTTATGATTTCTGCATTTGTGTGTGTGTGTGTTTGTAAGTAAGTGTGTGTGTGCGTCTGATTTAAAGGAAAAGGGGCAACAGCAAAATGTATTGCAACCTTTTTAATAGTTTTCGTCACATGCGTAGGTTTATTCTTTGTTACCAGTTTTTTATTTCATCCAATATTCTCTGCGGCTTAAATTTTTTTCAAACAATATTTGTAGTTTGTTGAATAAAGAGGCCTGTTAGCTAATGATTTTTCCCCATAATGTCGACTTGTGTTTATCAAGTGCATAATTTATGTTTGTTCTTTTTGGCTTGTTTGTTTGCTTTTCCATTGTTTAATGTTTGCTATTATTTTTCATTTTTTAAGGCCTGTTTTAGTTAGCTTGTGGCCTATTGTGTATAATATAATTATGGTTGGCTATGAATGAAATTTGTATAGATTTCATAAATCATATTTAAATAAACGCTGTCAATTGTTGTGATATTAAGTTTCAAACATTCCATAAATCATATATCATTATTTTTTAGTTCTATTTATTTTGTGACATTTTGAAGGGATTATTATATAGAAATTTGAGGAAGATATATAGTAGGAAATTACCAATTATTTTAGTTGTTTGTTTTAGTTTAATTAAGGCTAATATTATAACAATGGACTTCCATGATTTTTCTCAAAAAAATTTATTCAAGAATATTAGTGAGACCACAGTTAAATCTTAGTGGCCCATGTAGGGTTAAATACTTCATATAATGAAGTCTTTATAGCTGCAAAGCTGCACTAGAAATTGCTATTGACATTTATTATATAAACGTTTTAGAATATGTAAGGAATGAAAAATTAATTGTCTGCAGATTGGGGAAACATAACAGTCTCTTGAAAAACATGTAAGTATTTTATGTTTGTTTTGCCATACCACTGTATAATATATTTATCATTCGTTACCTCACCTCTGGGCGATATGATATCTATTTTAGTTCACCTTGTTTCATTTGCTTAGAAATTCTTTAAATTAAAACTAAAGAATTAATAAACAAACAAATTAAAATAAATATTAAAAGAAGTAAAATAGACAAGTAACGAACTACATTTTTTTACATGTTTCCTTTTCTTCATAATCAAAACTTTAAACAAAATTGCTGATACTATAACGATATTATAACGATTGGAACTCAATTTTTTCTTTCAGAAAAAAATTTTGCTTTTATTCCACACTCGCTTCAATTGTTGCAATATATATTCAAGTAAGGAATAATAAACTCTTAGCAAACTAATGAAGCTCATGCTACAGATTTTTCAATAAATACTTTAAATGGATATATTTTTAACTTTTTTGCCATTAAATTATTACACATAGGCTTTTATTTGAAAATAATGGTTAATATGTATTAAAAAGAACAGTCACGAATGGCAAGCAATTTGTAGACATATTTATAATATAAAAACCAAAGCATTTTCTTATGAATTTGTTATATATTGTAAGAAAGAAAAAGAAACAAAGAAAGAAAAAGAAACTTTTATTTACGCTTATTTATTTTTTGCAATTATTTTCTCTTTTAGTAAAAAAATATATTGTCTACAGTAAAGATTTTAATAGTTTTTAATGATGAGACAAAAGGTATGAATTTGTGCTGAATCTAACTGATATGGACAATGGCACGTCTATAAAAAGAAAAACATTTTAATAGTTCTCGCTAGATCTTTTTTAGAAGATTATTTAAAATCCTTTTTTACTTATACTTGTTTACTTATATTTTTAAATTAATTTTCTAGTTAAGTTATTTTTTTTTAATATGTGGCTACATTCTTTACACTAACAACTTTATTAAACATACCATTAAATACTCTTCAATACCTATTTTTCCACACAAATTTAAATATATTTGGGTTTATTTATACCTTCGGTTTTTTTGTTCCTAGAATTTCAATCTATTAAATTATTTAAGTCTTTGTGTTGATTAAAATTAATTTCTTCATCATCATCGACATATACCGCCGTTATATGAAAGTGTGATACAATAACTCTTTTGAAATTTTCATTAAGTATTTATAAGCATTTAAATGGCTAAAGAAGGGCTGCCGTGAAAATAATATATGATCTTAATGTATATTTTGTAAAAGAAGAAAAGTATTAGGAGCTTTTGCCGCTGGTCTTCTATTACATCAGAGATTCATTCAGTTATAACTTTTTCTAATAAAAAGTAGTATGCAAGTTTAAACATTAACAAAAAAAGAAGAGCTGGTGTAATGCACGAGGGTGGAAGTTCCATGTAAACAGCGCACAACATCAACTGGTTTTATGCTAGTGTTTCCAACATGCTCCAGTTTTGTGTTCACAGAAAAAAACACAGGAAATAATTTTTCAAACAAAAGTTTCTCTAAAATAAATGATAATTTTTAGTAAATGTTCTTGACTGAATCAATGAATTTTTTATTTGACTTTTATTTATGAAGAAATCACAAAGCCTATAACAAAAAATAGTTTTCTTTGTCATAAAAAACAACCCCGATGACGATTTACTCATAAATACCAACAGCAACAATGATAGAAAAAGTAATGCGATTATATCAGGTTTGTTTTCTTAAGATATTTGAGTGATTTAATTCGTTAATATTGTTGCGTTACGTTTCTTTAATTTTTTTTAGAGTTTTTAGATAAACATACAGAATTGAACGCATTTAACAACGTGAAATTGCATAAGTGCTTAATGGATCATTTGGAAAACATAACAGTCTTTTAAAAAACATGTAAGAGTTTTATAGTTGTTTTGTCATACCACTGTATAATATATTTGTCATTCGTTACCTAACTTCTGGGCGATATGATGTTTTTATTAGTTCACCTTGTTTCAATTGATTAGAAATGCTTTAAATTAAAACTAAATAATTAATAAACAAAGAAAGTAAAATATATATTAAAATAAGTAAAATAGACAAGTAACGAAATAATTTTTTTTTACGTGTTTCCTTTTCTTCATAATCAAAACTTTAAGCAAAATGGCTGATATATTTGAACGACTTACTACTCAAATTATAACGATTGGAACTAAATTTTTTCTTTCAGAAAAACATTTTGCTTTTATTCTACACTCGCTTGAATTGTTGGAATATATATTCAAGTAACGAATGACAAACTCTTAGCAAACTAATTATGCTCATGCTACTGATTTTTCAATAGATACTTTAAATTTATATGTTTTTAACAACTTTTTTGCATTTAAATTATTACTTTTACTGATAGTAAAAATAAAAGTTTGTTTGATATATTACAAAAAATCCTTAAATATTTTGTTTCATTCAGTAAACTATTTTGTTTAGAACTTGTTTAAATAAAGACAAAAAATATTTTTTAATATATAACAGAAAATACAGTTAATATTTTTGATTGATTCAATAAACTAGTTTGTATAGAATTTGTAAATATTTTAAGACAAATTATTTTATAGATTAAGAAAATTTGTTTACTTAATAAAACCGCTCTTTTTTCAATGAA
The DNA here is from genome assembly GCA_956483635.1 of Panzeria rudis. Taxonomy (NCBI): domain Eukaryota; kingdom Metazoa; phylum Arthropoda; class Insecta; order Diptera; family Tachinidae; genus Panzeria; species Panzeria rudis. The sequence goes on along the minus strand of OY101448.1, from coordinate 48,454,180 downwards.
AATGTTGAAACATTTTTGCCTATATTAGTTTTTAGGTCCGTTTCTAGACAAAATATTTACTAATGCATTCAATTTCTTTTCTGAAAATAATATTTAGTTTTTTCTGTGTTCTGGCGATGTTTCTCAATAAAAATTCCAGCTCATTTGGACTAAGAATGATGCTAATTTAACAAATGTTATTTCAAATAATGTTGGATATCTCTGAACTCTGACATCAACCCTCGCACATAATGAGGATTAGCTGATACTTGCGTAGGAAAATTTAAGTATTGAATTTCTAATGCGAGCATAATGTTCCAGTTTAATTTTCTTCGTATGCTGTTTTTCTCTTTTCCACTATGCAGCATGACATTTTATGAACTATTATAGGTTCATATAGTACGTGCAACTAATAAAAGAAACTTGGTATGGCATTCACAACCTTAACACACAACCTTTAGCCACAAAACAAGAGCAAACGGTGAACAAAAAATAATCCAACACGCTGAAATTCACACTCAACACAGTGCATGGAATTACACAATCTATTTTAATGAAAATAATAATAATAATGATGACAATGATGATTATTAGCATCATCATCATTATTGTAACAACCGCCATGAAAACATGTACACTGTGGTGGCATCATGTATCATTTGTGTTGCATGCTGGCTGTTTTAAGTAAATTATGTATGCAGCATACTTTTTTGTCGCCTGCATCATGATGAGGCTTTTTGGGTGTGTGTGAGTGTCTACTGAATAAATTGGTTGGAATTTTTATTCTTCTTTTTTATAACATTTATTTCATTGTTTTTGTTGTTATTTTAATTTAGCATTTGTCTTGAAAGTTTTATGGCTTTTTAATTTATGAGCATTTTTCTGTGTATATCTCTGGCTCTTATGTTCTTCGTCACAACTTCTTCAAAAGCGAATTGCCAGGTACACAAGAGAAATTATTCAACAAAAAAAACCTGTATCTTGTAGATTTCAATAACAAATTTGTACCTCATACTTTTTTGTTCATTATTTTTCTTCTTTTTTTTTATTTTGTATTGAGTTTAAGAGTAATCATGACGACATTGTGTTAATATCTTTGTGGCATTCAGATTTCAATATATTTTTGTTTAATGTTCACACCTTCACTGAGCATGAATTTGAAAAAAATGAATGAACAAAAAGCAGAGATTGTATTTATTTCAACTTCATGTGGTTTTATTATTTCATTACTTCATTATATAAAAAAAAATTATGTTTGTTTTACAAACAAATAAAAAACTTCATAGAATATCATTAAAGTAAGATGAACAGGAAAGAGTATATATATTTTTGTTCATTAACATGAATTTTTGGGGACATAGAAAAACTCACCAATTTGCTTCCACTCACTAATTATTTCAGTGTTTACTTTTTCAACTACCAGATTTTCTAAACAAATAGTAAAAAAAAAAGAAAAAAACGTTCTTACTCACGTGTACATAGAAGTGATATTATCACTTCTATGTAATTACTTAAATACCAACTAGAAAATATGTAACCTAAAATATTTTTTTTGTATTGTTGTTCGGGAATATTTAAAAAAATGTGTTTCTCGAAGCGCGTCCAAATGATAAGTGCAATGAGTCTAAAATTATAGGGAGGAAGAGTTGGGAGTTGGGAGAAAGAGTTGGGCATGATTAATATTCTAAGGAACAAAGCAAAAATTAACATCAAATTAATTTTTCAACGTACACAACAGAACAGAGTAGCGCACCACTTTCTTAAGCCACTATACTTCCATTATGAGTGCTCACGTGTATTCTGCTTAACACAGCTTTTTTTCGTGAAAATTGAATACGATAATTAAATCACTTTTAAGTTGATATTAACTGTATTTTCCCAGTATTGCCATTGATTTATTTCTCTTCATTCGCATTTTCCGTAGCTTTTTTATGCTTTTTGTTTTATCTAAAAAATTATATCTCACTCATATATAAAATTTGTTTCTCCATGTTAAGATGTAGCTTTACGCATTCCATTATTTACAAAAACAAAAAGCAACTGCAAAAAGAATTAACCTTAAATAAAAGTAAAAATATCAGTTTAATTTTTCGTTCTTATAAAAGGCAGCAATTTCACAATAACAAGGTTTGTTTTTATTTTAAAAGTGTGTCTACAAATTGTTTGTCATTTGCGACTTTTCTTTTTAATGTTATATATTATTAACAAATAAATCTATATTATGATGATAATTAAAACTTTATAAGTAATAATTGCAATGCAAAAAAAGTTAATACAAACATGTGATGTTGTAGTGTTTACAGAAAAATTCAACCCATAAGTTTCATCTATTTGCTAAGAATTTGTCATTCGTTACTTATATACATATATTTCAAAAATTCAGGCGAGTGTAGAATAAAAGCAATTCTTTTCGAAACGAACATGTTGAATTTCAATCGCAATAGTCAGAGTTGTGAGTAATTAAATTATATTTGATCATTTGCCTAAAATTTTAGTGAGGTAAAGAATAACAAAAATATTATGCATTGATATGGTAAAAACACCCACTATATGTACAAGTCTTTTAGGAAAGAAAGTTGCTTATTCATTACAAAATATGTACAAGTTTCTTATGACAGAAAATTTCTCACTTATAACATATGTATTTTAAAATTTTTAAATAATAAAATTTATATATGTATCAAGTGTTTTTCTTTAGATTAAGCAAAACAATATTACTTAAAAAAACTAATTTATTGACTTTATCATTTAGACGTGCACCTTATTTCCCTCTAATCTCATCACATAAAAACTGTGTGAGTCTTTAATGATTTATTGGCTAGTAACTACCTTTCTTATATATTTCATCTCCAAATAAAACCAGAAACCACATACAAAATTCTATATAAATCCAAAATCTACTTTTCTATATATTTCTTCTTGTTTAATTTCCCTTCACAAGGTGTTTAGGTGTTTATTTGTGTAAAAAATGTTTTATTTTCATTTTTCTCGTTTTTATTTTTAAATTAATTTTAGAAATTTGTGCAGTCGTTGTTGTAGAAATCATTTTAATTTTCAAAAACTATAAAACAGTTCAAAAGTTTAAATGATTTAAATTTAGTGGGTCATTAAGTTGAGTGGTTTTGCTGCTGATGCTCTTGTTGCTGGTGAACTTATAGGGACTAATATAAATGTGAGTTCCCCTAAAGTTTGTTTGTTCCCATTTAAAAATTTCCAAAAAGCAACAACAACAGATGTGTTGAGGTTTTAACATTTAATTTAAAGTTTTGTAGGCTAAAATTATTTTTAAAACAAAATGATTAATAGCAACTCATTTCAAAAGAGTGATTAAACTAGAAAAATTTATGGGTTGTTGCAGAAATCAAGTCGGGACATTAGCCATAATTTAAACAAAAGTTTGTAATCGATGCTGTAATATAAATGGAAAGAGAATATGTAATTATTTTTGCTATTTAATGAAGGGACCTTATTTCGTGAACTAATGTATTCTAATGAAATATATAATAACTAGTAATAAGTTATAAACAGTTGATAAAACTGTATTGAAGAAACTTTTTTGAGCCTTTATACAAACAAAGTCCTTAAGTATGTAAGTAATGGAGTAAACCAAAAATATGCAATTTCCAACATCCTTGCAATAACAGTAAGATATTCTGTTATACTCATCAATGCGACTCCACCCAAATGAAAGAGAATTTTGAGTAGATTAATAAGCCAGACAAAATTTTAAAGATTGGAGGACCACTCACGAGATATTAGGCGAATAATACAAAAAGTTGTGTAAATTATGCAAATGCGAAATGTTACTATGTCTTTAAAACTAGATCCAATAGGGAAAACCTAATGAATCAGCCATCGGAATCAGCAGATGAAAATACATAAGAATCACATATTTTTGTTTAAACAACAAAACCACTGTTCCGATATGTTATTTATCTTTAATTTTTACGACTTTAAAAAAAGTTAACAGCAGCAAAAGGGTAGAAACAATATAAAGAACATTATCTGTTTACAAAATTTTTATTTTCTTTGCAAAATCTTTGCTTTTTCAGTACTGTGGGTTAATATTTTTTCGAATAATTAGCTGAAATTGACATAACTTTTACCATTGTTGACCGATTGTATAGTTAGCCTCCTTTTTTTCAATGTATAAATATTTGTAAAGAATTATATTAAAATATAAAAAAAACTCATTTTTTCATGTGAGCCCAAGTCAAAATTGAAAAAGTGGTCATAACTTTCAATTGGGTCCTGCGATTATTATAATTTTTTGTTTTTAGAGAGTATGTGTATAGTTTTAACCCCTATATTAATATTTTGTGCTGTATGTTTATCGCAAAAATCATTCCCAGAACAACCGTAAAGGCAAATGTTACGCTTAATACACAAAAATGTAAAAATATCTAAAAATATACTTTTATGTCAGGATCCATTGAATGAGGCGAAAACTATAATATGAATCAGACCTTCTCATATGTATATTAGTTACGTTGGTAAACAAAAAAAAACACAAAATGTAGATTTAGAATGAGAAACAGCCATGTATGAGTCCATCACTTTTAAAAAGTTGTATTGGGTGTTATTAGCTTGAAAAGTTTCATATAGCGTAATCGCGATAATCCGTATACCAATGATTTGAAAATCGCAATAATTCGTAAAAAACCCGACGGTGCTTTGAAAAAATCGGGCTAAAACGTAAAAGTTGCATACATTTCGTTCTCCTGAAAAAATACACATTTTCTTAAATACAGTATCACATTTTAACTTCTTGTACATCATAATTTGTTTTTAAAAACCTCTTGTAATTCGAAATGCCCAGCATAAAAATCAACACATTTATTGTGTGATCTTATAAATAACGATGCTTTTAAGTTGTTGTTTTGGTGTTTCTTTTTATTTATAAAATTCTAATAAGCATAAAATGCTAGTTTTTTGCTTCTCCTGTAAAAAAAGTACAGTTAAGTCCGTTTGCATTTAAGTTGACGACATTCATGTTTTAGCTTAAAATATTAAAATAGGATTTTTCAAAACGACTGACAATATAAAATTTTTCGCTGCTTTGAACTAGTGCTATTGTAGGAAAAGCATAACACCAAAAGAGAAGATAGTTCAGTATATTGAATTATTTTATTTGCATTCATTTTGTTTGCAGTAGAAGTAAGTTTCTTTGTACAATTACATATTTAATTATAATTGCAGTATAAAAATAAAATCTTTTCAATAAATTTTCAGGTTGTTATTTACATAAAAAAAGTCTCTTTTATTTCATAACAATTAAATATTTCAATAATTTTTACATTGCAACTACCATTTGTTATACAAAAACCCACACTTTAAGCATCTTAACAAATCTGGTTTAAGTTTTCGTTAGCAAAAATTCATTAATAACCTTTTTTAAAACCATAAACATAAACTACTACAGTTTATTTTAAGCCCCCACATATACATGTCTTTTCAATTTCAAAAGTATTAATAAATAATTAATAATTCACGTCTTATTGCATAATGAATTTGCGTGTTTAGAGACACAACATTAATAAATTTGAATTTAGATTACCAGAAAACTGCCAAAAGGATTTTCAGTCAAGCTTTAAAAGATATTGGCACTAATTCAAACTAAAATTTTGAGTATAAAGTGGAAATATTAATAAAAAGCAAACAAACAAAATGTATCATGCTTTTTATGAAAAGTGGACTAACCATTCTTTGAATTTTGTATGTGGTATGTGAATTTTGTGTGCGGAAAAAATTTTACGTTAAACAATGCCACTAGATACTACTGAATAAAGTGGCGGCTAGTTTGAATGACTACCGTTCAATTTTGTTGCGTTCAATATTGTTGCTTACATTCAGAAAATGAATCTCAATATTGGCTGCAAAATTTAATTTCAGGTTTTTGTTGCATGTCCAATGTGTGCTATAATAAAATTTATATATATATATATATATATATATATATATATATATATATATATATATATATATATATATATATATATATATATATATATATATATATATATATAAATGTATGTAGTAAGTTGCATGATCGTATGTGCTTACTTACATTCAAGAAAAATCAAAGCAGCTCGTTATGCTAAGATTTCAAACGAGTATGTAGCAAGTATATTTTGAATCTTTTTTCGTAATAAAATGTTGTCTTTAACAATTCTAGGCTTTGAGGCATTTATAAAATTATTACACACGTTTTCAAATACTTTCCCATAATTTTTATCAAAAAATTATAAAAAAAATACTTTAAAATCATCACAAACATCTGTTCTGTCAAAATGACTAAAATTGTTAATGATATTATGTATGTATGCACGAGTTTGTTTCTAAGACCATCTATATGACATTAAAAATTTTATAAAACAAGTATTTGTTAGTTTGTCCCAAGTATCTACGAGACACTTAAGTAAAATAAATAGTTTGATTTTATTGCTTGTCTTTCTGCCGGCTCTCGGCGTTACTCTTTTTCTCTCCCTCTCTTGTGTAATGTCTCTAGAAAATTTCTTATGAATTAATAAAAATAATTTTTACTACAAATTTTTATGTCTTTGTTAATAGTGATTGTTTTTAATTTACACAATTTTTTCTCTCTCTTCATTCTTGCTGTTGTCACCACAATGTTCTAGTGCTGTTGGCAGTGATGACAACTTTTTTGGAGCAAAAAGCACTACAAAATTTTAAAAAGGCACTAAAAAGCGTAACAAGACAAACGAAACGTAAAAAATCACTAAATGTGTATCTAGTGTTTTATTGTATTAAATATCTATAAAAATCCTCATTTGTATATTACCAGGTTTATATGGGGGAGAATACCCCCGGTTTCAGGTATGATTTTTTACAAGAAGAATTTTCGCTTGGAATCACTATAATTTATAACTGATTTTAAAGTCTTTACTATCTCCAGAGGAGCAAACAGTGGTTCCATCTTTAGATATGTCCTTAGAAAAAAGTGTCCCAGATATTTTGCATATATATTCAATAGTTTTTTAAGTAACCGAAATTGTCCGATTACCATAATTTTGTTTGTCAGAAATTTTACTGCTCGATATTATTTTTTAAAGGTTTCATGTAAGAAGCATTTGCTACCACTGCCGAAAATTCAACCTTTAACTTTTTTCCAAATCGAAGTTATGTAATTTTATAAATACTTATAAAAATTATAAAAATTATAAAAATTATAATATATATGGAAATTTTTAAAAAGCGCTAATGGCACTGCTGAAAATTTTAAAAATCACCAAGTTACTCGTAATGCTTTTTCTTAGTAAAGCACCATAGCTAAAAATTTGGCGTCTTAAGACATGAAAAAGCACAAAAAATAATGCCAAGAGCAGTAAGTTGGCAGCTTTGGCTCTTGGTGTGTTGCAAGATAAATCTGAGAAAACTTTGTCATTGTCATTTTATGAAGTGCTAAGTGTTCGTTCCTAAGGAATAATAAATTTATACATAGACATGCTTGTTGAAAATTTCTATATAAGTGAATGTCGTATCTGTATTTTAAAAAATTTTATAACCACTTTTACGTTTAAATCTCATCAGGGAATTTGTTAAAGAACAATAAACTGTGATATACAAAATATTATTGTTTTTAGTTTGCTGTTTTAATTAAATCCCCAGAGTATTTAATATAACAAAGGCAATCTTGGGAAAAAAATAGTAACTAAATTAAATTTACAAAAAAAATATAAAAATATTTTATAGAAGACGTGACCTCAAGGTCAATTATAAATTTGGTGTTGAAAAATTTTATTTAACAGATAAACAGAAATATATTACCAAACAAAATAACCAATACTTTTAATGGGGAAATTTATAGCTCGGAAATACCACAAACATATAGTATTGCTAAGATTTTTATGTGAGTCATAAATGTATGTATAATACAAATCTTTTTTAATTTCATTTTAAAAGTATTATTCCAGTGAATATATTTTTCGATATAGAATTTGTTGTAATCGAATGTTTTTAGTAAATGAGAAAAACAATAGTTAAGATATATTGAATGTTTTGAAACATCTTTCTTACATTTTATACCCTTTAGTATATATTGAAATTAGAGTTTTCCTCTTTCCGGAATTTTTCATTTCCCGGAAAGTCTGAATATGTTTTAAAGCTTGCCTCAACCCACAGTGTCGTGAAGGCAGCCATAAATACAAAATAGCAAACACTCTTAAAAAGAAAAACTATAACACCATTTTGTTAAGTACAATACAGGTAACAAAAATCAAAAAGAGTTTAAAAATGATAAATTTTTTAGGCATTTACGATTTAAAGTTGATGGGACATATTCAGAGTTACACTATTAATTCAAAACTAATTAACTAGCAACTTAAATTTAGGTACCAACCTAAAACTCCTTTCTATTCATAATCGATTTCTTGACAATTGTTAAATAGTTTCGATTTAGTTTACGAAATCAGAAAAAAACCGCTGTTAAATAGCTACAGCAAGAAAGTAAATTGTATGTAGAAATGTCAATACTTCTTTTACGTGAAAGTTTTTTATAAGAAAATCAGAAATTATCTGCAATTGATAAGTGTAGATACTCGGTGAAATCTCAAATACTATGAAAATTCGCCAAAACTTGCTAAAATTGTAAAGATTGCAATGCGGAATATTGATTTAAAGTCCCGAAAATGTAAGAAAGCCAAAAACTTTGGAAAAATTATGGCCGTGGCGAAATTTCGCGAAGAATTGCGAAATTTTAAGCCAGCCATTATTTTGATTAAAAATTGCTAAAAAGAATTCGTTAAAAATCGTGAAAATTGTGAAAATTTGCAAAAACGGCATACGAGCAGAGCCTAGTATTGCTGAAAAACTGTAAAGAAGCTCAAAACTCGCTTTTATCACAAACAATGCAAAAATTCGCAAAAAGTTGCAAAATCGGAAACAATCGATTTGATGTCAATCACCCAAACTGTTAAATAAAAAAAACCCGGAAAGTATGCGAAAAAATAGCAAGTTTGTAAAAAAATTGTGTCCCGCTTTTTGGAAAAACCTTCAGGTCACGTTATGTGCGATATATGCTACAATTGTGTCAATAATGAAATTCGCTGTTTGCTTATCAAATCTATATATGTCGTGCATAAAATTCGTCGTAGTAAATTTGAAATGGGTAACTTCGCACATTATAAATGACTTGAATATTATTATTTTTACTAAAAAATTACATAAGCTTCAACTTAATTTTAGTTTCAGCTGAAACTAACTTTTAAGTTACAACTAAGCAGATAAGTCGAAACTAAACACACTACAAATAACTTTAGCAGCAACTAAAAAGAGATCAGGCTTACGTTGAAACTAAAAGCACCTATGAATATGTGCCAATAGTTCTTATTTAGAACTAAAAATAACATTTCAATTTGTGTGGTTGTATGTGTGTATGTGTGTTATATGGAAATCGCAATTTTAGTCAATTGAACCCACTCACTTATTTGTGAATAAAATCAAAACTTGTGGATAGCTATTAATGAAATATGGCTTGATTTGTTGGAAACATATTTACTTATAAACATGTCTATGGAAAACTATCGGTATTTTAATTTGTTCATTTTTAATGAATGTTTTAAATAAAGAGTTTTATACTTTTTTATAAGCTGCACGATATCTATGAAGCTACTGAGCAGATTAAATAAAATGTTGGCACAGTTTGTTGTCGAGTTTGAGAATTTTTATTTATCTGTTTAGAACAAACCGTTGTCCAGTTATATTAGCTTTCAGAAAATGTAAAAACTTTTCTATTCTCTGGAAGAAATATATTAAATCGACCATGTCAGTTCGGATACAGAATTCAACCTACCCCATTTTTGTAGCAAGTGGTTTCTAAAAAGAAAACTAAAATACGCACATTTGTCAGCTGTGTCCAGACTGTTGGCGGCACTGGTATGCTGGGGTATGCTCCGGCTTGGGCTTGACATGTTGGGGTGGATTGAATTCCGTTTCCGAACGGAATTGAACTCTTTGACATGGACGAATATGACCGAAAGAACAGTATCACCTATTTGGGATCAGCTCCGAAAATTTGGTGTTTTTAACATGTTCCTTGCGAGGAACTTTGGAACTAAAACATGTATCGGCATGAAATATCTCCCATTTGTTAGAATTTGTCGTCAACATTGCTGTGTTTTTGAAAATTTTATCTACTTAAAACTATCAACCCTTAGGATAGTGTACCACATAAAAAAACAACTAAATTAAGGTCGCCCAAGAAATTAAAAAAAAAGTTTTTGAACACAACAATCTTCGAAACTAGAGGAGATATTAAAGGCATGTAAGAATGTTTTTTGTATATATTCTCCTGGATTATCTAATAATTAAAGAAACTCTTTCAAATTCCTTAAATGAAATTTTGCAATCAAATTAAATAAGGAACAGTTACAAAAAAGCACTAAACAATTTTATAATTTCCTTTATTATGTACATTATTTTCCTACTTTTCCTCATCACCATATTATTAGTCTTTTGACATATAAATAAATTTTTATTGTTTTAGTTTAAAGATTCCTTCTTCTTTTCGACTGGATATAATATTCGTAACTCTATATTCAATATCATTATTATTCTTATCTAAAATTCATGAGAAAAACTTTTGTCTTTAAAACAAACAAACTCTTATAGTTTTCTGTGATTTTTCAACAAACTCTAAGATGAGAAGAGCAGAAAAAAACTCAACACTTTTTTACTGCTGCTAAAGAAAAAGGAGTGAGTCCAAAAACAAATTATTTGCAGTTAGTATACCTCTATGTATGATTGTTTTCTTTAATTTTATTTTCTTTAACAAAGGAAAGAGTACAAAAAAATGAAAGTTTAATGCATTTGCCGAAATTCCAATTCATTCTGCTGTTTTTCAACTTACATTTTCAGTAAATTTTTTATTTGTAAAATTTTTGTTGAAATTTTATTTGGGGAATTGAATTTTCTGCTAAAATGTACTTTTTAAACTATTCTTTTTTTTTTTCTTAGTACACATGAGCAGCAATGTTTGTTCGTTTTTAGCATTCATTTTTTATCGCATATAATATTATTATTTTTTTGTTAACCTCTTTTTTTGTCCGGAAAATGTGTGCGTCTGTGCGGAAATTGCAATTTTTTTCATCAGCTTTGGTTGGTTTTTCCTTCTCTTTATTTCTTTAGCTTCTATATAAAAATAATGCAGCAAATGTCTAGCAAAATTTAAGAATGTGTTGAGAACTTTACCAAAAAATATATGTACTCATGGCTATAGGAAAACTGTTTTTTTATATTAATTTTATGTAAACATGTGTGTAGTATATGTGTATGTGCATATATTTTTCATACATTTTCTATCAAAATAAAAGCACAAACAATTTTAAAGAAATGTTTGTTGTTTGACATTTTGGCTTGCAATTTTATTGTTTTGTTAGCCAGTAGTTCTACATCTTGTTACCACTTTAAAAGCATTTTGAATAGAAGTTGTGGAAAGTCTAAACTAACAGCAATAAAAGGAAAACTTAAAAAAGGCGAAAGTTATGACAGTGAAAATTGCTTTGGTATTATCCAGAGGCTAAACAATGTGAGAAAGAAAATAGAACCGCATTTAAAAATCATAAAAAGTATAAAGTAATATATAAAAACTAAATAAAACATTTCTTTTTTAAATTTCTATTACTTGAGTGAAATAATGCCAGACAAGTTTTAACTTTTCAAAAAAGTTGAATTTTTTTAGGATGCTATTACAAGCTTTTAATACAAGAGTTAACGAAAAAAAAAGTAATCGGTGTAGTAGCCAAGCAAGAAAATAGAAAACATGATTGTTTATAGAGTTCTTGTTATAACTTGGATATTATGAACTTCTTCCAACACAAATTATTGCTTGCTGAAAGCTTTTTTGTGAGGGCAACAACGGAACGGAATCACTTGCAATTGCGCTTTTATAATGCATGATTTTTGTTCTCAATGATCCGTTTAGAAGCAATAGTTTCTGTTTCCACAAAATGCTTATATTACTGTTGAAAACCATACAATTTTCAGCACTATAACTGAAAATATATGGAAAAAATTATTCGATGTAGTGTCCACAAACGGGCTGACGTCATATTGAAGGCTTATTTTTTCTTATCCTTAATTATTAATTTTGTATTTTTACTCACTGTTTGTTATTTTAATTTCAACAAGTATCGTACTAAGTACGTACTAAGCGATTTGAAATCCAACGTACCAACCACTGAGCCAAAAACACTGTTGCAAACCGACAGCTCGAAGTTAGCATAAACATACTTCTACAGATACATTCACTCCTATTATGAATGGCGCTGACGACGCAAGTCATGTCGACTGCTCCATGTCCGCATTATGGTAGTCACTATTGGCAAATATCGATTAACACGACTCAAACTAAAATTTTAAGTAGTTGCCGTTAGATGTTGGAAAACAATATATAAGATGGAAAAAGACACAAGATAACAACCGGTAAACAATTTGAAATGTTAATTGTGGAACTGGAAAGAAAACCAGAAGTAGCAAAAGGCTTTATCAGCATGTGCCAAGAATCGTTATGTTTTTGCAACTTTAATCTTTTGGAAATGAATGTTGATCATACCCATTTTTAACAAATAATAATATTAATGCATTCCAAGTTTTCGCAATAATTAGCAAACTATTTGTTTCACGTACTTTTTATCCAACAAATTAAAAATATCTGCCCTTTCCCCCATTACCTTCCTTTGAGGCTTAATGCCCGGCCTATCCATTATTACAACTTGGCAATAGTTAAAGGCAGGATTTATTCTTGTCAGATTCTAGTGAAAGTTCTAATGATGAGGAAAACAAAAAACAATTTAAGGTCTTTATTAAAACTTCGCAATAGTTAAAGAAAGAAATTTGTTTGACGGATAAACTATTTATCTTTATTACAACATCACTTTAACTGAAAATGAGTGAAAAATTAAAAGCAACTTTATACTACCTGGTAGGTTATATTAAATTCTAATAATCATAAAATTTTTATCCGTCCAACAAAATCCTGAATTTAACTATTGTCAAGTTGTAATAATGGCCCTAAGTTGTTTTTTTTTGTATTCTTCACTATTACAACTTTCACTAGAATCCGACAAAAATCATTTTCTCGTACAAAACTTTGATTAAAATAAAGCAACTGGAACAAAACAACAAGTGATGATATTTATTTCTTATAATCAATATCAATTAGATGTCAACGTCAACACAGTGCCTTTAATATATGCCGATTTAGCATTGAGGTGATGTCGAAGTCGGCTCAATGTGACAGCAGCTTGGAAGTGACGTCGACGGTCCCAAAGACTGGCATAATAAGGGGGATTATTTTAAAATATTTACTTTACTTTATGTTTAAAATGTAATGGTCGTGTATACACGCTTACTCTACGTGTGTGTGTATACTGTTCGTGTATACAATCGTAGAACATATTTTATGGGTCTCGCTTACGTTAGTGCTTCCAAGAATCAGGATTTTAGCCGAGAAAGAATATATTTTTTCAGTTTTAGTGCTGAAAATGGAGAGGATTTTCTGCGTTTTAAAAAACACTTTTAGTGTCCAAAAAAGTAGCACTTCCGACCGCAAACTCGCCATATAAAAATCCACAGCGATATCGGCAAGTTTTCAAGCGCTAATTTTACTCTATAATACTAAAAACATGTTTTTTGAAGCATTTTCTTTTACTGGGTTGCAATTCAATAATTCTCAAACAAAAAACTTTTTAAAAGACTATAAAACGTACAATTGCAGATTACTACCTACACGCAAAGAAAAAACATGGTTGAGGCAACCATAGCCTAAGAGCAACATACTATGATTGAATTATATGGATGGAGTCAAATCATACTATTATGAAAATAAATCTGTTCTAAATATAACATCGTTATCTTATATAATACTAATATGATTGATACAACCTAATGTTTAACTTAACGTAAATATACTAACATTTAAACTAATAATATTATATTTGTATGTAAAAATTGAATGGCTTAAATAACCATATAAAGGTTGTTTTTTAATCATATTTGGATTAAAAATTGACAGCAGCTAAATATATTTATAAATATTATTGAAATTAAATATAAAATAAAATGTTCTGAAGCTGAAATAAAAACTTATGTCTATTTTCACGTAGATAATACATACATACATACATACATATTTGTTGGCACATGTTTTATTTGCAATCGGGCATGCTCTGGAAACCATTTCGTTTTGAAATCACCAACTTTCAAGAAAGAGTTCAACCTAAAAGCTTACTTACTGCGTCTTTTCAGTTAATTTTTATGTCTCGTATATTTCAGATACCTTATCCAAACTAAGCTACGAATGCACTAAATTGTCCGGTTAAAATAACACTGCTTTTCGTTTTTGAAATTTTGCAAGTTGAAAAAGAAATGGTTTTCAGAACATGACCGAATATTATTTGCTTGCTTTTATCCGTTTTTGTTATTTTTATTTTATTTTTTCTTATTTTTTATTTATTCAAGTGACACACAAAAATAAACCAACAGCTCTCAAGTAAAACTAAAGACTAATAAAAAAAAAACACATTAACCAAAGGATAGAACAAAAAATTTTTTGGAAGTTGAGACCCATGTCTCTTTTGTAACCATAGCTTGATTGCAAACAAATTGCTTTAAAATAGTATGGACAAGAACTATATATTTTTGATATAGAACCATAGTGTTATAGAATTTTCAAATACATATACCATGATTGTATCTAAATTTTTTTTAACAATAAATTCAACCATGTTGCAATATATATGAGTGCTATTAATGTCATGATTAAATGTAAGCATAAGTTTTTTGTCGTAAACTAATTAAGGTGCATAATTATTTAAGACAATAATAACTTATTTGCCATATCCATAATCTATATCGGTAAACATGACATTGTTGGCGCAACCATGCCATAACCATATCTTTTCTCTGCGTGTACATTGAGATAAAGTAGGTATTTGCTAATCGCGCACATTACAAAAATATTTAACACAAATTAAGATCAAAAGGAACATAATATTAACGAACAGATAGCAGGTAAAGGGACAGATACCAACAAGCATAGAGAGATATGTAAGAGAGAGAGAGAGAGAGAGAGATAGAGAGAAAACACAGAGGGATCAAGAAAGGAAGATGGGTAAAAAAACGAAAAACTACCAGAAAAACCATTAAGTATTCAATAGAGTACTGCAGATTGCATATAGCCGAAACGTGTCTGTTTATCAACCAAATATGACGTAGGATAACAAAAAATTTTTCCAAATTCAAACAAACCCCGACGGAAGAAAAACAAAACAATCAACAAATGACTGTCAGTCTTAAAACAACGTCAACTGAAGACACTTACTTTATGAGCAAACGTTTGGTTCAGCAAACAATGCCTGGCATTTTATGTCACACCAAAATACGCCAGAATAAAACTAAACACCAACACAGTAGCAAGTAGAAACACTAAGAGAAGGGCAGAAAAGAGTTTCGTAAAATCCGAAATCCAGAGCTGGAAAAGAAATGCTGAACTCTGAGATTCTAGATATTAATAAATAAATACAGCAAATAAATACAGCGAACGCGGAAACAATGGAACAAAAATACATTATAACAAGTGTGATAAAAATATTAAACTGTTTCGCAACAGCATTTTTATTTAATTTTTTCATAATAATATATTCTTCAACATCACACTTATCCGCTTTTGGCAATTATCATCTGGGCAAAATGCGTGCGAGTAATAAATATATGATACCAATACAAATATGTTTGTATATACCAGAGAGCGGCAACAAGTATGATCATGCCGTCTTATTCACTAGCGCTAAATAACGAGTGCAAACCAATGAAACCTTTGGCAGTTGAAAAAAAAATATTAGCAACAATTATATATCATTCACAACATTATACTTGGAGTGATTGGTTAACAAACTGTGCGGTTTGCTTACGAACAAACGTTTACTTGTAGCTCGGCTATTTATGCGCATAATTTGATTGTGATCGAAACAAAAAACGGCTTTGTTATCCCACTTTGTTTCTTTACAATACGAATGAGGATACGAATACGAATGAGGATTGTACGCAACAACTACAATAGCACGAACATTTTATAGCATGTATGTATGTTAAGGTATTGATTTAATCGAGATTCTGCTTTAATCGGTTAATCGTTTGATTAATTAATATATAGTTTTGTTAAATCGATTAATAATAAAGTTTTTTCATAAATTAACTATTTTAAATAAACAAAAATGAATAAACTAATTATTATTTTGGGTTTATTAGTAAAAAAAGCCATAGCAAATGTAACAATTCTTGTACTAAATCAAGCAAAAAAAATATAAATATATCAAAGTAGTTGCGTAAAAAGGGCCAATCTCTTATCATTTTACACAGCAGACTGGCCCTTTTTACGCAACTACGTCGATATATTAATTACAAAATAATTAAGTTTGTGACATCATTTTATTAGTTATTGCAGTAGTCTAAGGAGATCTTCTAAAATCATCTTTTAGAAAAATAATTGGTGTAAATGCTTTAAGCGATTCTTTGCTTTAGTTTTGGAAAAATCGAAAGTTTCTTCTCATACTGGCAAAGCTCTGCACCTAACATTCTGCACAAATGTTTATTTCCGTATTCCATAGTTTCCGATTTTTACTGTATTTTAAAACACTGTTGCTAGAAGGAAATGTTCCTGAGTGGAGCTATAACACAAGTGTATTTAAAACTTAAACTCGTCTCTCATTAAATATAATCGTTAGATTTTTAATTAAATCATTGGCAATAGTATTATTGGCTCTTATTAAATTATTAATCAAAAGCTTAATAATTCCCTCAAGTCAATTAGAGTAGCAGAATCTTTGCTAAGTAAATTAAAAATAAAATAAAGGCTAAAAAGCCACCAGGCCAAAACACAAAAACTTCGTGATTAAAAGACAAAATAAAAGACTGCGATTACATTCGAAAAAGCTAAACTGGCAACGCTGCTCCACAGTATGTGATGTTACTGTTAGTTTTATAACAGCTATAACAACTTTACAAATATCCATTTATTACATATGATCAACTATTGTATTTTCTTAAAAAACAGTTGGGTTCCTAAACGTTCACTTGTAAATAAAAGCCCGTATACTGTTTTTACTTTCTTTATTTTACAAGTTTTGAAAAAATGTAAGTTTATTTAGATTTCATTCATTCGCCGGTAATTTATTGTTTTACAAATATTATAAAAAAATTATTTAAATATTTAAACATTAAATAAAAGCAGCAAGTGCAAACAAATTTTTACCTTCTAAATGACAAAATCTTTTGTTGCAGCCAACCACCCATGTGCTAAGAATCACCATGTCGAATCATATAAATATCCAAGCCCTAAACAATAAGAAACAATCCCATTTAAGGCATTTTCTAAATACTTTAAGTAGTTGAAATGTTTGTTTGAATAAATATTTATGATTTTAAGATGCTTAAGACAAGAACACAATGGCTGTGTTTGGATAAAACAAACAACTTTTCTATCAGATTCTACTTAAGGAAACTGATAAAACGTATTAAAAAGACAACAAAGTTTTGTCACACAAAATGACATGACACGAAAGTTCAATTAACAGCAACGGAAGATAAATTAAATTATGTAAAATACATACAAAAAATATACAAAATAAGTAAGTAAAGAAATGTGTTAAAAAAAGATAAGATTTAGGTTTTAAATAGGGAGTGTTCCGAGATAAAAATAATGAAAAAGCACATGTCGCTAATGAGCGGAAATATTAGTTTTAAGCCAAAAATTTCATTAACAAAATCTTGGACACTTGTTTGTAAATAAAAGTCTATTTATGTATATTAAATTTTTTTTTGTAACAGCAACTTTTGAACCGTTAACATGTATTTATAGTTTTCATAAGAGTTTTTTAGTTTATTATTATTATTATTTATTTTTTTTGTCGTATTGGCTTTAGCTTGGTGAGTTTTATTTTGACTGAATGTGGCTTTAAGCCAAATAGGTTTTGGCTAAGGTTTTTCATTGACGCCAAAAAACTTTTGCTTGCGTTACAAATAAAATTCATTTTAAAACGAATAACATAATTTCATGTTATTTTGATAATATTTTTGTTTTGTGTCACAATTTATTTTTATGCCCCAATTTTTTTGGCTTCATATCTTTGCACATAAATGTCAATAAAAAGTTTATATGGATTTAGTTCTAGCCGAGAAACTAGAGGATTTAAATACGTTTACACAAACAGCTTAAACAATGAATCAGATTTAATACAGTACTAACAAAAATGTAATTTTTTCAATAATATTGTACGTATTTTCGTCGAGCTGCATTGTTTTAAACTTAACATTATTATTGAGACTTGACCTGACATTTTTAAAAAATTGTAATTACTTTTTATTTAAAAAAAAATTCGAGTGGAGAATCCAAGTTGGAATTATAGCTTTGACTTTAGTTTTTCTCTGAATAGACCGAACCCTTCGCACATATCACGATATATTGCGTTATATCACAATACGAGAATCTTTCGTAAAACAACGAAAAGGCACAAAAGTTTGTCTCAACTCGGGTATAAACTCACTTTATTCGGAATTAGAGACTAATTCGTTGAATAAATTTTTAAGAGATGAAGAAGGTTTTTGTTACAATTATTTACACATCATAATTTAAAATTTTTGTTTATTTATATGCCTGATTCTCATTCTAAAAGTACATTTTGCGTTTTTTTCTTGTTTACCAATGTTACTAATATGTATACATATAACTATAAGAAGGTAGCATTCATATTATATTTTACGTCTCATTCTCATCCTGATATAAAACTATATATTTAGATTTTTTTCAATTTTTGTGTATTAAATAAGCGTTGCATTTGCATTTGCCGTTGATCCAGGAATAATTTTTGGGAAAAAATATACCACAAAAAACTAGCATAGGGCAGTCTATGAAAGCACTCTACATTTACTCTCTAAAAACAAGAAAGTATAATAATCGCAGGACGAAATTAAAAGTTATGACCACTTTTTCAATTTTGACTTGGGTTCACATGGAAAAATAAAAAATTTTCATGTTTTAAAATACTTCTCCTCAAACATTTATACGTAAGCAAGAAGTAGGCTAACTCTTCTTTAAATAAGACTTAGTTTAATAAAATCGACAAACAATGTCAGAAGTCATCATGGTTTCACAAATGGTAAATATACAGATGTTATTTACACTGACTTCAGTAAGGCTTTTGATAGAGTTAATCACTGCCTCTTATTGAAGAAATTGTATATAATGGGATTCTCCAATAGAACTTTGAATTGGATAAAATCGTTTCTGGAAGGGAGACATCAATGTGTACGTTTCATTAATGTTCTTTCTAAAAGAATTTATGTTAAATCTGGTGTTCCGCAAGGCAGTCATCTTGGGCCTATTTTTTCTTACTTTATATCAATGACTTACGATCATCAGTATAATTTGCTGATGTACTAATCTAAGCCGATGATAGCAAGATATTTTTGAATTCGGATAATTAACTCAGTCCATCATATCTACAGCGAGATGTGGACTTATTTTTTATATGGTGTAAGGTGAACCTATTGGATTTAAATCTAAAAAAATGCAAACATTTGAATTTTTCCAGAAGAACAAGCTCTAGTGGGCGCTTCACTTTAGGAGGTTGCACATTGGAGTGCGTCGATGAGTTTCTTGATCTTGGAGTTCTTTTTGATAAAAAGCTTCTGTCCATCAATCACAGAAATACGTGCATTAATAAGGCAATTTCTACTTTTTATATTGCGTAATATACACCCCAGCCGTGTGTCAAACTTGCCATCATATGAATTCAGATTACAACAAATTAAACTGCCTACATTGAAGAGCCGGAGAAAAGTTTTAACTGCAATATTTGTTATTAAACTTATAAATGGCGACATCTGTTGTGAGTTTCTGGTCAATGAGCTGACATTTAATGTACCGCAACGTCCCCTACGTCAATTTCATCCTCTGGTACTGCAATATTTTCGTCAAAACTACGCTAATGCTGATCCTGTTTGTAGAATTTGTTATAACTTTAATGAATTGTATAACATTATTGATATGTCTTTTCATATAAATGTAATTAAACGTAATTTAATTTTGTACTTAAATAACTAGTTTAGTTTTATATGATTGCATGTACATTTTTTTTAATATATTGTCTGTAAGGATTTTATTAATCCATAGACATAAATAAATAAATACTAAATAAATACTAAAATACTAAGTTTTTGTAGCAAAATACGACCTACCTAATACATTCCTCGACTATATAACAACCCACAGTGTGGGAGAAGCAATCGTGTCTACCCTTTAGCTGCTATTAACTTTTTTTAATGTTCTAAGATTTATAGATTAATTGAAGTTGTGTGTATTTATAGATTAATAGATTAATATATGTAAAAATTAATTATATGTAAAAATTGTATTTTATGTAACGCTCAATACATTTTTATACGATCTCAATTTTTTTTCAGAACACACACTTTGTTTTGAATTCAGCACAATGCAGATGTATTTTAACATAACCTCCTTAGGTATTCACTAAAAAACTTTAATTATATTAAAAAATAATATGGATAACAGCCAATACTTTCTTTTGGATACAAGTGATGATTGATTGATGAAGCGTTTTGCAATATAATATTATTTAACAAAGTTCACAAAACTTTTAAATATTTGGAAGTACAAGCCTACGCTCTTATTTTACTGTATGCTGCTAATTAAATTTTAATAATTAAACTGTTTAATTAATCGTACTATAAAAGCGTAATGCTCAATAGACAACACTGCGGACAATAACTACTTAAAAATATATAATTTATAATATTTAACAAACATTTAATGTGTAAAATAATGTAATTTTTGTAATTTTAATCTCATTTTTGGAAAAATTTACAGTTTCTTGATGTGGAAAATCTACAGAATGCATTACGGTCACGATATTTTGTATGAAGATTGTAAGAACAGTATTTTCGTTCTTCGTTTTTAACACATAAAGAACCACCCATGTATATTTATTGCCGTTTCGTTTTTCATTTGGAATTTATTCCGTTAGAGAGAAAGAAGCTTCCAAAAAAGTTAATAAGACCCTGAACTGGTAAGAAATGCTAATTCTGATAATTTGTAATCATTTTTCCATAGGTTTTTATCTTTATATTTTCAAATAGTTTTAAAAAGTAATTTTGAAATAAAACTAGTTTAACTAAAAATCTAAGTTAAACAAACTTAAGTCTAAATAATTATATTATTTTGAATTATAAATATGCATTTAAAACAAGTACAGCCATTTCTCTTTAAACCACTCCGACGCTCTTTAACGCCTCTGTGGCTTTAATGCTTAATTTTAAATTAAGGTTATGGTTTTTTCTATATTTTTTTTCTTCTGGAAGTTGCCAATTTTTAATGACAACAAAAGTAGCAACAACAAGGCCAATAATAATAGCAACAATAATAAAAAACAATGTATAATTTATTTACTTTAATAACATTTTTGTTTTTGGCATTTTTTGTCCGAATAACGATAATGTTCAAAAACATTAAATAATAGCTATACAAATACTATTTAAATAGTTGTAGTTATATTTTCGTATAGATACTGTTGAAAACAGAACCCAACAAATTGAGGTCATTTTTGGGATTTTTTCTAGTTGTGGGTTTTTGCTGGAGATACTAGTACCAAGTACATACAGTGAACTCGCGGTAATGTGAACTTATAAAAACCATGGTTGTTCATTTTATAGAATTTGTTCGCATTTCCGATTGCAAAAGATTTTAGCACTTTACTAATTTATTTAGTATAAGAGAAAAGCCCACAAAGGAAGGTTGGTAAAATAACACAAAATTTGTTTCAAACTAATATATTTGCATATATTCACTTTTAGTTTAATACCAATGCCAATTCAAGGTTTAAAATAAAAAAGAACAATGAAAGTTTATAAAAAACTAGGAGAAAATAGCATAAAGAGGCTACAAAATATTTGAGAGTAACACGTAGCAACATAAATGTTCGGTTTTAAATACACGACATGTATTACATCAGCTTATTTAACTGTTGCGATTTATTTTCTGCAAAAAACTGTTGTTCATTACTTAGAACCATTAAACTTTGTTCACAATTTAGAGAGTTCATATAAGAAAATGAGTGCTTACATTAGTGTATAGTTCACTATTATGGGAGTTGACATTACCGCGAGTCCACTGTATTACCATTGTAAAAGCAATATAGAAAAAAAAACATTAAAATGATATTAAATAAAAATTATATTGTAAAAGATAAATTTTTGTATTTTTGCAATGCAGTCGAGATAGAAGGAAAAAAAAATTATAAATCACTTATTTGCGTGTTTTAGACAATGATAAAGAAGCATGTACTACTGGAAGTAAAATATATTTTTAATAATGATTTTGAAATTATTGCTATAGAAAATAACAACAACACAAACAAACAACAATACATTACAAATATTAGAGTTCATAAAAAAGATAATTTCAAATGGTCTTACAAGTTTTTTTTTAAATTAAAAAATTAACATGCGTGTTAGATAACTATTTACATCACAAGCTACCAGCAACCTAAAAAAGGTTTCAACAAGTAAAATTTAAAATTAAACAAACAAAGAACATCTATGAGATATTCGTTTTAAAGCTATTCATTCAACAATTGAACTCATAAGCATTAACGCCATATTGAAACGAGTACTACCCCAATACATATTTGTGTTTTAACCTAATTTTGTGTTTTTAATATTTGTGTTTTAACCTAATTTTTAAACTAATTTTGTTACCCACCCACACCTAATATAATTAATTTTAAAAGCCATTAAAAATGGAATGCACAAAAAGATTACTGCAACATCAGACAATGTTCTTGAATTCCACGAAATATTCTATCATCTTGCACACTTTTCTGGACATTTAATTTGCCTACTCTAATGGCCATGTTTCTTTAAACATTCACTTTGGAATTTCCGCTCATAATCACCAATTAGTAATAAGAATAAAAAAAATAGACAAATATGCCAAAACAAAATGAATTTTTAACGTTTGTTTAAAGATTACCCAACGCAGTGATAAATGATTTGTAATAAATTCCTAAGATCGAAAAAAAAACTCACACAAATACTTTCAAGTTACTCTGAAAGCGACAAAATTAAATTGTCCCTTAAGTCGTTTTTCATCTCCTCCCATTTGAGTAAAAACTCTATACATGTGACTACAGCAAACATTCAAATATATTTATATAAAATTTATCTAATTTAAAAGAAAATTTAAATATAATTTGAATGAGAAGAAAAAAATATATATATGTGAAAAGATTCTTTCGCTTAGACAACCAATAAATGTTTGTTCTATAAAACTTGTTCTTCAAATTGCCTGGCACCATCTTCTTTTGGCTGTAATGCTTGCTGTATGCCCTGCCACTCGGCGTATGTAGTTTTACAGCCCAATGCCCAGCCCAATTTATTTTCTGTTTCTTACTGCTTGCTACAACATGATAAAAAGATTCCCTTGAGTATAATTTTCATAGTAAGCAGAAAATAAAAATACAAAATGGTTCTGTGTATGCAAAAAATAAGATAAAAAAAGGAACAAAATTAAATAAAAATTGCCTGTTCAAGAAACTTTGAATAATGCTAAGAATTTTTCTTGTTTCATTACTTTTGACTTTCAGTTGTTTTTTTATCACTCTCTTTTTTGTTGCAAATTTTGGTGACATGTTTTTGTCGAGCTTACAATTTGTTATTGGTGGATTTTTTCTTAAGGAAAATTTTAGAAAAGTTGACCAATTGAAAGTAAGTAGTTTAAATGTACATAATTGAAAAGTTTGTTTGAAGTTTTGCCAAAATGCCTAAAATTATTTAGATACAACTAATTGCGAATTAGCCCACAAAAGACATAAATCGACACGTACGAGTACATAAGTTGCAAAAATCGAAGAGGCGATAGATTTAATTAATTTTTATTGTTCAACAAACAGCTTTACCAGTTTGGCCTTTCCTTTTTGTCTTTTAGTCTCGAAACTTGTGTATTAGCTACATGTCCTTTTTGACATATCATATAATTTTTGATTACAAAGACCAACAGAGGAACACTGTTGGAACAAAACTGCGGATTTTTTAAAGGGTCTGCCTAATATTTTTACTAGGTACATCAGTATATGTCACTCTAACTCGAGAGCGGTTTGCCCGAGTGCATTCAAAGTACACCAAAATATGCATGACAAAATACCGTAAAACCAGTATATATTATTTTTTCCACCACTGTGTATATTTTAATTATGACATTGATTTCAACTATACCATCATCGTAGCAGATTAATATATGAGTGATTCTCATTTCAAATGCTTTTTTCATGCCCGTTCAAAGTATAATATAAATATTTTATAATATTATAAATAATATACATAAGTTTTTCTAATGTAAGACTGAACATTATATGCTTAAAACGAAGATCGAAAATACTCTTTATATTCTCTTCATACAAAATGGCGTGTCCGCGATGCATGCTGTTGAGTGTTGACATTAAAAACGTATGAATTTTTTCAAAAACGTGATTAAATTTATAACGGTTTTGAAATATTTGCATTTACTTTTCTAATTTCTCACATACAATTTTTGAAAAATATGTATTAGAAATTATAAATTCTTTTAATTGTTGTTGTACGCAGTCTTGTTTATTGAGCGTTACGCTTTTTTAGTACGCTTCATTACTCAGTTGAATTATTAAAATTGCATTAACCACATACACTAACATAACAGCGTATGTTTGTGCTTCTAAATACTTAAAAGTTTTGGAACTTTATCAAAATAATATTACATTGCAAAACGTTTCATCAATAAATCATTGCTTGTATCCAAAAAAAAAAAAAAATGAATTTAGGTTTATCCATATTTTTTTAAATTAATTACACATTTTTACGGAATAGAATAACTAAGGAGTTTGTGTTAAAATATGTCGAAAGTTATACATCGGAATTGTTTTAAATTCAAAATATAGTGTACTCGTATGCCCTGAAAAAAATATTGAGTTCGTAAGAAAATGTATTGAGGTTTCCGCTAGTAATATTCTGAGATAGAATTTATTTATAAATTTTAATGACGGCAAAAAAAAGTTGACATAACTTTGAACATTGTTAGTAGATTTTATTAAAATTAGTCTTATTTGCAAGCAAAGTTGGCCTACTTTTCGCTCATGTATAAATGTTTGTAAAGAATTATTTTAAAATATACAAAATTTTTATTTATCCATGTAAACCCAAATCAAAATTGAAAAAGTGGTCATAATTTTAATTTCGTTCTGCGATTATAAAATTTTTTTTAGAGAGTAAATATAAAATGCCTTCAAATCTAATACAAATTTTTTGTGGTGTATTTTTTTCGCAAAAATCATTTCTAGAGTTACCGCGAACGCGAATGTAACGCTCAATACACAAAAATGTTAAACGATCGAAAAATATAATTTTATGTATCCTACCTTCTCATATTTTTATTTGTTACATAGGTAAACACAAAAAAATAAAACACAAAATTTATATTTAGAATGAGAATCATTCATATAGAACAATTATAATATTATCCGTTTTGCGAAATTTAAGAAATTCCATTTTTAATTTCCGTTTTCATTTTTCCATCATTACGTTTCAAATTTAAAAAATTCGATCTTTAAGTCATAATTTTATGAAAAAAATAACACAACACATTTTAACACAAATTCTTTGAATGCCTTTTTTATTTAACAACACTTAATTTGTCTTTGTTTGGAGTCATATTTCTGTTATAATTTGATTTAATTTTGTGTTTTATTTTATTTTTTGTTCTGTGCTTGCAACAAAAATGTTTCTCCTTCCTTCTGTTTTTGCCACATCAAGCATGCAGCCTAAGCATTTGGCTGTATTATGGATGATGTGCTGTTAAGAAGTGAAGTTTTTTTTATATTTTCAATGCGATTAAAAAAATATTTATGTGTATAAATTTTATAAAAGTTGAAGGTGCTATATGGTAGATGTGCGACAGTTGCAAAAGGCAGGCATCGTTTAATTTTAAACATACTTGTACTTCAGACTTTTTTCTTCCTCCTTTTATTTATTTTTTTTAATTTCGTATTTTGCTATTTTGATGATGTGATGGAGTCGTAGTAGTTGCTGATGCTAATGCTGTTGCTGCAATTGCTGTTATTGTTGGCATAGACCATATACAGATTTTAATATATAAATCTGTAAGAATGTATCACTCTGACTCTATAGAATTCTTAATTTAGCAAAACATTTGTCATTATATCTTTTGAATGGTTGAAAAATGAATGAAGCAAAATACGAATGAATTAAGACTGCTAAAGTTGAGTTCATGTTGCTGCTAAAGGCTGATGATGTTGTTGTGCTTTAGCTACTACCAACATTGAGTAAAGCATTTGTATGTTTTCCCCCCTTCTTTTTTTAATAAAAACAAAAAAATATCATTAAATGATGAGTTTGTTTGTTGTGTTCGTATAACACAGAGTTTTGTATATGTATATGAAAATGTGAAAATTTAATGAAATATTAAAATTATTCAAGCAAAAATATGTATATGCAGAAGGCAACAAAAACACATTCATCCCGTCCACATACAACATATAGCAGCAACATCAGCGGCAACAACTAACAGCAGCACTCAATCAAGCAGAAAATGAAAACAAACAAAAATTAACTGAAAAATAAAATGTGAAATGAACAAAAAAAAAAACCATTCTCTAGAATAAACAAAAAATAAAAAAAAATCTGGTATTTAAAAAAAACAATACAGACAATTGCAAAAATTAAAGAAAAATAAAAGAAACAAAAAAAAAAAACAGAATGATATACAGTCTGTCATATTAATATGTAAACATGTATATTAGGCTCTTGTAAAACTCATATACATAATATTTTTCTGAGACAAAATAAATGATTACATCATTGAATTACTTGATTTTAACTAACACAAAAAATCAGAAACATATCAAGTTAATTTCGAAAATATTTATTGTATGCTTGGTGTTAAGATTGCATATGATTAGTAAGCTTTATTATTATTTATTATATATTATTCGAATAATTTCTTTTCAACATTGTTTCATTTTTATTAATAAAGTTTTTGTTCCAATAATATTAACCGCATAATTTTTATTCGAGTAATTTTATTCCAATAACTTTAGTTGTATAATTATAATTCAAACAATACTATTCGTATAATTTTCATTCGAATAACTTTATTGCACATTATATATAAATGACGTTTCCTATGTTTCTTTGAATCTTGTCTCTTTTCTAGTTCTTTCTGAATTAAAGGTTATCAACTTTAGCCTAAAATAAATAACTTTTGGCTAAAATCCAACATGTATACTTCAAAACAAAAAGCGCATTCATTATTCAAACCTATTTTATTTGAATAATTTTGTTCGAACAACTTTTCTTTGAATAAGCTTTCTTAAAAATATTTTATACATAGAATTTTTATTCGAATAGTTATTATTCAAAAAATTGTATTCGATAAATTTATTGAATTTGTTTATATTGCAAAAGATTAAAAATATATGTATTCAGTTAATTAAAAACTGTAATGTTCTATACACTGAAAATAATCCCAGAAAATATAAAACTACGTAGGTAATTAATCAGAATTTCGAAATTGAATTTTTAATTAATTATCGCAGAATGCTAATTGTCATGCCGTCGGTAAGGCCCCGTTCGCCCAATGATATTTATCGCACTGACCCCCACCAAAAATAAAAATTATAACCTAAAACCAAAAATTTTACCTACCTTGATGACGTCGAATAAATGAAGGAAGTAATTTCAACCTCTGCATGAAAAAATAAGACAATTCGTCAACAAAAAAATCGATATCGCTTGGAAGATACTTAGGCGAAACTTCTCAAGAAATAAGCCTAGCACCTGGTGTTTAGCTAAGATGGCTTCACTTATCAAGGAAACCAACAAACCTGATCTAAGGATTCCGAAACCTAAACCAAAAATACCGCAAAAATTCCAAAAGTTTCCCTTATTCCCAAAAACTAGGACCATAATCTCCACAATATCCTAGAAGTTCCCGCATCACCAAAACCTAAGATAAAAATCTCCTTAAAATCCTTGAACTTTCCTGGAAAACAACGGCAACACCAAAAACCGCAAAAAAATATCAAAGCGACAAACAAACTTTTTAAGGAATTTAGCCTTATCAGTTTTACATTAATTCAAATATTGAACTAGAAAGTCGAAATAATAAATTTCAGACTCAACCTTATGAGATTTAAGATACGCTTGGTAAAGTTTAAAATATATTATTTGTTTACTGCTGCTATTGCTTTTGTCCTTACCGTATTTAGAATTAAGCAAATAAATTCATGCTAATACGAATTGTAATCCGTAATATTTAAGTTTCTTTATTTGATTTTTATTTATATTTCTTTATACTTAATATCAAGCCTGAGTGCACTTCAAAAGCATCAGCATCATATCTTTATTCAACTCTACTCCACGAACAGCTAAAGAAGTTTCAAAAATGTTTATTTTAATAACTAACTAAAGATCCATATGTGTGCGTTTATCCCTGCTACAATTCTTCGCAAACTTCAGTTGTCTCTATTCTATCCTCAAAATTTGAATATTTGTGTTTATTTACTTATTTTCAGGGTATCCGCACCCCACCTTCAGATATAAACATACATCTGCATATGGTTGTTCGAGACTAACAGCGATTATCATCAATACTTCCTAGATACAATTGCTCAAAAATAGTTTTTGAATTTGTTGTGTGAGACTCTTCCTCTTTAGGTTGATTTAAATGTTTCTTCTTCGCTTTGTTTATTTGTAGTTTTATTTGTTTTCTATTCAGTTTTATTGTTGTTATAATAATAGCAAATGATTAGCTTAAATTGGTTTCAATTGAGTAGAGTTTAATTCCCAAATTGATAGTTTCATTTCGTTTCTGCTTTCTTGAATTTTTTGTTTGTTATTGTTGCTGTTGCTGTATGTCTTAAATAATTGTTGTTGTAAGAAAGAAAAAAGTTTCAATTCGAAATTGTATTCATTCGTTTTTAAAGTACAAAGTGAAAAACACAAAGTCTTTAAATCAAACAAAGCGCTTTCGAGGGTTTTACGAGAATGTAGCTAAATATTGTAGCGGGAGTTAATTAACCCATTGTCAGCTGTCTTTGGTTAATTCCGTTTTTATATATTAAATAAATTCCACGCAGACAGATTTAGGGTGTTTCTCTTTATATACGCTATTTCTCTTATTTTTATCTGCCGCTCTTGAACCTGTACAATTTAGTCCTTTTTCTAAAATTGTGTAACCTTAACAAATATAAAAAGCATCATTATAGGCCTTAATGATATTTTAATGAATGTGTGAAAAAATAAATATGCTATGACGTATTTAACTCGAAAATTGAGTTATGTTTTGACGTAACAACATATGGATATGTAATATATCGTATATATGATAAATTTTACAATATTCATCATACCAACACAGGCAATGATGAATTTTGTGGCCTAGTGGCTTTCATCAATTGGGACACACATAGTACTGAGCTTCATGGCTAATAAATTACCTTGCTTTAAATTGCTCTGGCTCTCGAGGTTTATCGTTATATAGAAAATTACAAAGGCTGCGCCAAATAATTTTCTAGCTAATATAAGTTACACAGCATTAGGGAGCAAGCAGTGTATATCACTGCAGTGATCTGAATGCGACACATGCTGGTGTGTAGAATATACCTTAGCCTCTTCAGAATTCAAAGACTGTCCATACGTGTTAAAACCATACCCTACTCGAGGTGGCCATGTTTCTAACAGAATATAGCGGATCTAGAGTGGTCGGTCGATAAATGTCCGTAATCCTGGGTGTCATTCGTAGCGTGCAAGTGACAGGCAGCTAAAGTGCCTCGAAGTGAACTTATATCTCGCCAAGGTAGCGTCAGATATGCTACGCCGTTAGTTCACTACGGACCTATTGGACGAATGTCTTATTCAAGAACCTAGGATAAGTTTCAGGGTAATTAAGGAACACTCCTTTCTTATATAAAATATTTTCTTATTTTACAATTTGTAAATGGTGATCTCGTGGAAATCCGGGCAAGTGTCACATCAGTGGCAGGATAACATGAATTCGTTGTAGCTTCCGCTTAGCTGCCGGATGAGGTCGACATAGCGCCTACGCCAGAGGTGTCCATGTTGGTAACCAATTGCCAAAAAAAAGGAGCCTTTGTATGCTGATATGCTGTGGCGCCAACGTATACCTAACCATTTGGGGAAGCACTAATATCAACAAATGAGGTGAGTGCTTACTTGAATTTCTATACATATTAAACAGGGACATTAAGCCCACCTTTATGTATGCTATTAGACAAGATGTTCTTGATCTGAACCTAATTAGCAACAATCTATCACATACCATACGGGGGTGTAATGGAGTACTGACGCGTAGCGACTATATAGCCTCTTTTGATCAAATGACAATCTCTTCTCCACGTGGCGCAACCTGTCGATAACAGACGATGCTCTGTCGACGAAACACATTGCACACGGCACGGCTGGAGGCGATGCTGCCAGCTTTAGCTCCCGCATCGGATGTTTAGGTCAATCAGTTATTCATCTTAAACTACAATGCTTGCATTAACCGTAACAAATCAAAGGTGGCCCTATGTTCCTAGCAGTATCGACGGGAATTTATTTTATTACATATAATACTATCACATACTATAAATAATTGCCATCTATCTAAAGCGATATCTATGTTAGAACACCAACACATACGATTTGATATAAATTACTCTCCGACGTACCAAGGACAAAACTGTTATCCCAGAAACGCGGACTCGGATACATATCATGTTCACAATAGTGAAAACTTTTCAAAGGGTCTAACATGTATAAAGTCCTATAGAAGTAAACTTTAAGTCCAATGATCTTTGTGATAATACTCAATATACAAAAAGGGATGTACCCTGGTGGAACGATGGATTATAAAAACTGAGAATGGAAGCAAGACGATTATTCAATAGCGCAAAAACCGTAATGAATGTGTCACCTACAAGGCTGCACTCATTAGTTATAATAAAGCACTTAGAGAGTCCAAAAGGTCAATGTAGCAAACAAAAAGTGAAGAGGTGAATGATTTGCATGAGCCAGTACGACTACATAAGGCCTTGTCAAGGGATAATTAAAATGATCTTTGTACACTTAAATGCTCAGATTGGACGTATACAGGATCATCAGAAGAGACGTGCAAGCTGCTACTAGATAAACACTTGCTCTGATGACTGCATGAGTAAATCCGATTTCATTCCCTCAATGAACACCTAGGAGGACAGAATCTTCGGAAATGACCATGCAAGCTGGGTTCTATCTAAATTTAGCCGTTATAAATCTCCAGGCCCAGATGGCATCTATCTGTGCCTTCTACAACAGGGTGGAGAATATATTGTTCCACAACTGTCCAGAATTTTCCAATCAAGTCTATTGGCATGTTATATGCGGAAGGCTTGGCGTGGGGTTTAAGTAGTGTTTATGCCGAAGACTAGCGTCAGATTGGAGCATCTGCCCTAAGCATTTATAACAATCAGTCTCAGATCGTTTTTTTTTAAAACCATGGAGAAACTGATGGAGCGTTACATTAGGAAAAAACTGTCGCGCCAATTCAAATTTGCCTACCATACCGGTAAATCAACAGTAACAGACATATACTACTTTACCACTGTCATACAAAAACAGTACTCTAGGTGCTAACCAAATAGCTATATGAGCTTTTATAGACATTCAGAAAACAATACATCGTACGGCGTCATCGGTACAGCTCTTGATCGAAAAGGAGTTCCGATAATTATAAGAATCTGGACGTTAGAAATGTTGTCATCCAGGGTGGTAAAGTTAAACCTACGTGGGACATCAAAAATCATTAGAGCAACAAGGGACATTCTATCACCTTTACGTTGATAATCAATAACTGCTTTTACAATTAACAATATTCCCGACGACCTTATCATATCTGTGGTAAAATGAGACGATGTAACTCTATTGGAAAGGATGCAACAAGCCCCAAATTTAACTAGCAAATGTTTCAAAGATAGAAGGTTGTCTATTAAAGCGGAAAAATAATCATTGTATATTTTGCCAGACGAAGAAAATTTATACTCATAGAACCCACCTTAAATGCTTTAATTATCAGATTATCCAGCGGAGTTATATACCTAGGGGTCATTTTCATTTTGTACAAGTTTCTTACTTAGAATCAACATGTTTCTTATACTGCTAACAAAGCCATCAGGGCACTTAAAGCCTACCAGCGACTATTTGGCAAAACGTGGGCACTTACACCAAAAATGATATATTGGCCATCTACTACCATAATAAAACAAATACTAACATATGCTGCCCTAGTTTGTGGCCAAAAACTAAACAAGTCACTATTAGGGCACTACTTGACATGGTATATCGCCTATTATGTATTTCGATCACCGGGGCAATGAGAACATGTCCTACGTATTTCCTGAGTGCTATTCTACACATTCCCCCTTTGCACATTGTAGTGAAGGAGGAGGCCCGCAGAAGCGCAATTGCGCTTTCAGACATCTCCACTATAAAAACGGTTGGGCACATGAGTACATTAGGACAGTTTGCAAACGACCCATATATTATAATTACTGAAGGAGACCAGCGGTTGAACCACACTACATGGCACGAATATGCTGACCAGATTTGGTTTACTGGCGGCTCAAAATAGGAAAATGGAGATACGGGGGCAGGTATATGCGGCCATAACTTTAAAAGGGCCATTCCCATGCATAAATATCCTACCGGAAGTCATCCAGGCGGCAGTCAATGCCATCCTTATTTGTGCTAGAGGATGTCTCAGGAGAAAGTGTGTGGGTATCAGATAGCCAGATAGCGGATACTGCACTTTCACACAACATCAATTTATCATTGGAAACTCTGAGAACAATCTCTGGGAAACGCAAGAAGAGATGTTGGACCAAATTCTCTGTCGCTGTCCACCGGTAGTGGAATGCATAATGAAGTTCGTTTGAGGTATTATAATGACGCCATTTGAAGTATACAATCTCTCACCGTGTAGAATAATTGATTTTATTCGTAGCATTAATATACTTCAGAGAGCACTTAGGCTGCATATAAAGTCGTTTGGGGCTTTACATAATAATAATACCCAGAATTACCTAGACTTTTTATTCAACAGCTTTATTTTTTACTCTATGTGCCTCTTATACCTAATCGATTTGTATGGGTTAAATATTTTTTTATATACATGGCGTTATTTGTATATAAATACGTAGTTTTTATGAGTTGTCTTTTTTTCCTTTGATATGTAAGTTTCTTTTTATTTCAGTTTATTGGGTTATAAATTGTTTGCTTTTGATTAGTCAATGAATAGATATAGTTGTCTTTTGTTGATTTGCTGATTTTTAAGAGTTTTTTTTGCTCCATAGTTTTTGTATTTTATGCAAATATTTTTTTTTTTAATTTTTCTTTATGAATATTGGCCATTGAACGTTTAAGCGTTGCAAAAAGATAAAACAAAACTTAATAACGTTGCGAAGAAATATTTTTAGATTGGAAACATTTTGTTTTATTATAGAACTAAAAAAAGTGTGTAACTGTTTAAGTCTTGTTTAGAAAGCTTTGGAATACTTAATAAAAAAAAAACTAAAAGTCTTAAATGCTCTTAATTCTAACAGTCAGCAAAAACGCCTTGTTTTTAACTACGAATAAGGAAACATTTTAAATAATTTCTTAAACTAGAGGGAAGACAACCTGGCACAAGATAAGTCACATGACTGCTTCCCAAGGACTAGCATAGAGGTCTGGAACTTTTTATGAGAGGGACCTGGCACTTTTGCATGGCGCTGTCAACGCAGTGGGTCAATTGATATAATTAAGGTACTCAGTGATAGATTCTGGACCTAAACTTAAACTTGTCCTTTAGTGGCTTTTTTAATACTAGTAGAATCACTGTTAGCAAATATTTTTGATTTGGGAAAATTCAGCTTGTACAGTGACACTTTTGTTCTAGTTACAGCTCACGACTCGGGAATGTATTATGCCACTCCCATTGTCACCAGTCATACGACAAGTACGCTAGTGCAAAGTGATCTGCAGTGTATTTATTATAGTCTAAGAATTTTTAATTACAATTCAACGAATAATATATTGGTGCAATTGTAAGACAAATTTGCAAAATATATACATACATATGTATGTGTGATAATAATTTTCCAATTTTCCTTGATATACTTCCTTAATTTTTCCTACTTAAATGTTTATTTGCTTTATGGACAAACAGATGTATTGATAATATTAAGTTTTGTTTGGCTATAATATATTTTTTCAAAACTTATATGACAAAAGCATTTAAAATTTCTACATAAATAATTCTTAATATTTAAAGTTATTTTTCTATTTTATTTTGCAGCAAAATGCACATAAATTTTCCCACCAACTCTTGCGCAAACCAATTAAAAAATCCACGAAATTTTTCAAAAATATTTAACCAAAAAACTCAACCACACACAACAATAAAATAAATTTAACATAAAGATTTGAAAATTAAAAAAAATATATATTAAGCTATAAAATTCTGTTGGAAACGAAAATAAATATAAATCTTCATAAAATAATTGTTCCTAGTATAAACCCCTCTAATGGGAGAGAGAGAGGAAAAATGGGAAAATGCAGAAAAGAGTTTAAGGGAAGTAGAGTAAAAATATAAACTGTTTGGGAATGTTAAAGAAAATAAATAAAAATTATGACAAGGCACTCGTGCTTAAATAAAACAAACAGACGGAAGGATGAATGGACGGGCGGTTACATGGAGACAAATATATATTTTAAAACAAGACACCCTGTAATAAATAATAAATGCTGTGCACAAATAAATATTTATATACTCTATACAAAGACAAAGAAAATGTATGAGAATATAGATTTTTTTCTGTTATTTTAAGTGATAAAGGAAGAACACTTCTAAGAGTTATTTTTTTACATTTTTGTTTCGAGGGAAAATGAATGAAGCTGATTTTTATCAACTAACCAAGCGTAACGTTAGCAAACACTTCCTAAATCACTCGAAAAGAAGAAAAAAAAAAACACATAACACCATCAAATATACAAACGTTCTTGATAGTTGTTAAATAAATTTTATATTGTTTATAAAACGCAACAATGACAACAGCAACAACAACAACGAAATGTTTTGCCTTAAAAAGTCTTTAGCCCATTTGGAACCCACTCATAAAATAACATCACAATTATTGTAATGTTTGCTACCAGCTCGCACAAAAAGCATAAATTATATTAACAACTAGAGAATAGAAAGAATTCAAAATAAATAAAGGCAACAAAAATATTTTAATAAAAAAAAACACTTAAGCGCCAACCAGCACTTCATTAATTTATTAAAATAACAACAGAAAAAACAACAAGAATAACGAGAAACAAACATTACATTCAAAATATACAAAAACACTTATTCCTAAATACACACACAAACACACATTAAATATTTAAACATACCCTGTAGGCCCAGTTGTTACTGAAGACATTTTCATCGAAGATGTCTGCAAGATAATCAAAGATTTACCGTCTATGAAACACAATAAAAAATGAGTATGGCGACAAGGTGGTATACATTGTCGTATATAAGGAAGTTGTTCTGACAAGAAAATTTGTGCTCTAAAATCTTATTGACGACAAGATGAAGAACAACTGCATGGAATATGAATTGTATACATTTTTGTTGCCTACAACAAGACTAAAAACTGTTAATTAACAACGTTGTCATTGAAGGCTTCAGTGCTCATTTTCGAAAATGTCGTCAATAGTTGTCTTAGATTGCCGTCGTCGGTGATAGATATTTGTTTCGCACATGCATCGACGTTGTCTCGAAAATTTCGCCTGCGAGACATTTACGTAGTCGGTCGCATAATTACTTAATATCAAATGCGTATGTAATGATCATTGCCAATATGACCCATAATGTGCTACGATAGATGATATTGTTTGTCCCTCTACAGAGAATCATATTTACTGCAACTGTATTGAACGATGATAAATTTTTAATGTACATTTGTAATGTTTTATGTAAATTTTGATCTACCGAATCTACATATCATTTACGAGAAAAGAATACGATAATATTAATTTTTCCCAAACGAATGGAAAGCGTTAATTTGACATCACCAAATAGCTTTATGTCTTGTTACACATTGGTTTTACATTACGTAACTTCGTTGCTTTTAACTCGAAGGTAAAGCAGAATATTGAGGCTCAAATCAATGTATATAAAGAAATCTAAACTGGTAACGTGAAGCCTCACAGTCAATTGTTTTATACAAAGTGGGTCACAATAACACCTTTCTATTTTTTATCCAGATCTTCGGAGCATATTGAAGACCCACTCAACATAGGGCTCCAAACATGCTCTCTGCATAAATTAGCTTTTTCGGCGTAAATTTAACATATCGTTTTCATTATAGCTTAGATTCTAGAGAGATAAGCTGCTACACAATCAAATATACTGAGTTTCAATCCATTCAGGAGAAATGTGGCACATTCGATAGATTCATCCACCCTAGGCCACCATAATAGCGTTATGTGTATCATCATAGTATTTCTTGGCATTATCTGGATTCACTTAAAATGCATTTGCTTTATTTTCCAGGGTTTATGATAGCTTAGAATGTAGAGAGATACGCTGCTGAGTTTCACACCATTACCACCTTTCTATACTCGTGAGTACTGATGGCTTTTAAAGATCATTACTCTTTTAGTTACAAGTCACAAAAATATGCTTCTGGTCTCCAGATTTATAGATTTGTGCAGCATACTGAGATAATTAGTACCCATTTGTGAGATTTATTCATCCACGCACTATAATGAACCAATTTATGATATTTGTATAACACGCTCTTCACATCTGACATAATGGCATTTTTTTCATTTTCGAGAAAAATGCATCCGAAAAGCTTGAATTCTTTGTTTTCGGTCTCTGTAGCTTCGTCGGATAGTCGGCCTATGGGCAACAACTCATTTGAAATTATATCCGTATCATATATAA
Source organism: Panzeria rudis (assembly GCA_956483635.1). Lineage (NCBI taxonomy): Eukaryota > Metazoa > Arthropoda > Insecta > Diptera > Tachinidae > Panzeria > Panzeria rudis. The sequence goes on along the minus strand of OY101448.1, from coordinate 48,417,108 downwards.
AAATGTTATGCGAGGTGGGAGGGATGTCGTACCCGGAATATTTTTCGCCAAAGTGTGCCTTCGGTTGCTCTATTAAGCGCTTGCGCATAATATAGCACAAACATATGTGGAAAACCCCTCATTTTAAGCCCTCGCAACGGAAAAGGAAAAATACATTTACATATGTTTTTACAAAAAAAATCATCTATACGTTACTAAATTACCTGAAGTAGAAGGTTTAATTATAGAAAAGTCATAATAGTTATTCCTTACAGAAAAAAGGCACAATTAGTTGTGGCTTACTTTGCTTTCAGCAAGTAAACAAAAAACTTTGACGTTACAATTGCCCTGTACGCTCACTGCAAATTCTTTATACATTTTTCTTACACTAAATAATGAGGAACTTTGTCTTATTTTACTGGTACCGATAATAAAGGGTCCGCCATATAACGTTGTTTTTTCAACTAGTGCTTATTTCATGAATGGTAACACTTAGCTCATGTCTGATTCGACAGATAATTAGTTTTATCCTTCCGCTGAACGAATATGGTTGTGTATACGCTTGCGAATATGGTTGTGTATGGGCCTCCGATCGACTTACAGAAGATGCCGATTTTGCCAAAAAAAATCATATTTTCAGATGAAGCTCATTTTGATCTTGGCGGGTATGTAAACAAGCAAAATTGTCGCATTTGGGGCACAGAAAACCCGCACGCATACATTGAAAAGCCGACGCACCCAAAACGAGTCACTGTTTGGGGCGGATTTTGGTCCAGAGGCATAATTGGGCCATTTTTCTTCGAAAATGAGGAAGGAGTGGCCGTTACAGTCAATGGCGATCGTTATCGGGCCATGTTGAACGAATTTTTGTTCACAAAAATTGAAGAGGAGGATATTGGCAACATTTGGTTTCAACAGGACGGCGCTACGTGCCACAAAGCCGAAGCTATACTCGATGTTTTGCGCCATGTTTTTGTAGATCGCATTATCAGCCGCAGAGCTGATGTCGTTTGGCCACCTCGGAGCTGCGATTTGACACCGTTGGACTATTATTTGTGGGGAGCCGTCAAAGATAAGTGTTACGCCGACAAGCCAGAGACAATTGACGCTTTAAAAGAAAATATTCGTGAAGCCATTGGTGAAATACAGCTGCACACAATCGATAATGTGCTTAAAATTTGGACCGATGGTGTAGGCTACTGCATGGCCAGCCGAGGCAGCCATTTGAATGAAATTATTTTTCATTATTAACCGCAAGGATTTTACTTCAAATAAAAAAAGAAATTTGAGAAAATATTCAGTAGTTTTTTTATAGCATTTTCAAAAAAAATTTTTCTGGCGGACCTTTTAGTTAGGTATATTTTATTTGGATTTTATAATCAAGCTCATAAATCAGTAGGGTCTTGCCCCAGTATATGCTGTTCAGAAGGTCCATGTTCCTCATTTAGATAAGGAAATATCTGTGGTTTTCCTAAATAATAGCATAGGTCGACTTGTATAGATTTTGAGCTATTATTGCTAAATAGCTACATTTTAAACGCTCCACAGTGTTTTCAGTTGAAAAAATGGTAATAGTTCTTTATCTTCAAAACTTGCGATCCGGTTACAGAACGATATATGTAAATATCATATAGGAAGACCTAAGCTCTAAAAATTTTGAAATTGAATTCAAAGTTGGCTTAATGCAGTCATTTTTGAAGTCTATTCTTTTAAAATAATAAAAAGAAAAAAATTTTAATATATTCAAAATCTTGTAAAAAATTTCGACCAATTATTGTCAAAATTTTAACATTTTTCACTTTCATTTCAAGGTCTTGAATTTTATTCGTTTTCGCAACAACATGAATTGAGATAATTAAGAAATAGTTTTCTATATTAACAAGTGTTTGGTTCAAAGTTATAAAGTATTTCTTTTAAATTTTGGTTATGATATTTCCGGAGATATTGACGAAATAGAGAATAAACTCGGAGCCAAAAACAAATTTTGCATTATCTGTTTATAAACCTTACATCAAGTTTAAATTCATTAAAATTTATAATAGTGGTAAAAAATATGAGGCCAATAAGGTTTTTCGTGCCCGATGGAGTCAACCTTGACACATTATCGTCCAACGAGTGTTTAACAGAGTTGTCCACATTTCATTATTATTAAAGTGTCTAACAGAGTTGGCCACATTTCATTATTCTTAAATCTGAGGTCGTCTTCTATGATATTCGCATGCATATCTTTGTTGCGTTATTTTTGCCTTAATTTTTACACTAAACACTTTTGACATATACTATGTATGTATTTCTAAAAGTGTTAAAAGAAAAGGTACATTGAAGAACACCGCAGATATAATGCTCAGTGATAGCAACTTTTGAGACTCAAAATGCGTGAAATTATTCGAAAAATGGGCTAAAAAGGGTTAAGTTGAAAAGAGATACGTTTAAAGCAATATGCAGTAAAATTTTTTGAATAAGCGTGAAAAGGGGCTAATTTATAAACAACGATTAAATTTTGGGACCATCTTCCAAAGCGCAACCTATTTTGACAGAAATAGAAAATTATTGTTTATTTAAAGCAAACTAACAAAAGAAAGTGAGTAAAAGCAATCTTCTCACTTTAATTAATATCTCGCAAAATTCGCAAAATTAAAAATATAGCCATATTGAGCAAAAAGTGAAAAAGGGATAAAAGGGCCGAATTATAATTGTATTTTTTCGCATTTTGATGGACTTAAAACGGGCTAAATCTAGCACGAAAAGGACAGAGTTGGTATCGCAGATAATGCTTATAGTGTACGCAATATATTATATGAATGTGTATTACTCATACGTACCGTGCTCAGGTGATTTTTATTGTAAATCTGGATCGATTCACAGTACAGGAAAATTCAGATTAAAAAAAAATACTATTTTATTTTCACCCTAATACACATGCTTTCTTATTTTCTATATTATTTATTTATTTTTTAAATAAAAGTCACATTTTGAAAATTTTACAGGAGACCGTAAAAATATATTGAAAAATCGCCAACGATTCTATCTTTGTAGGATTAACAATTTGACTTACCCGAATATTTTATATAACACTAATGTTATTTTTCATATCAACGATACTCTTAATAAGATTATCTCATATATTTTCGTATATACCAGTACTTATGAAAAAAAAATTGGTGTTCTTTATCTCGAATATGGTTTTGTGCGGTACTACTTCCTTTGAAACATATTTGATTTTACCCATCGATAGAGGAAAAATGCTGATTACAACAGTATAAAAACTGTATTTCGAAAAAATGTGACTTGGTGTAGTTTGCTTACCTACAGATATAAAAAAATTTTATGGAATAGATTTTAGCTTGTTTTCTAATAAAGGATCTTTCCGTCTTCACCTCAAAATTCACCCTTTTCTTATAAGCGCACAACTGCAACAGATATGTTAGTATCTCAGCAGTAATAACTCAATCTGCTTCCCGACGTTTTAAGATGAATCGATTCTTGAACTGCTCTCGTATAATATTATGGGACACCAAAATTGCGTGTTTCTTTCATTTAAAATTATTTATATTATATTATTTAAAAAAGAAAACAGTAGCTGATTATGAAAGAAATGAAGAAGAAGCAAACATTTATGATACAGCAAACAAAAACATGGTTATTATTGACAACAACAAAAACAATATTATATTAAACAATTTTTGTTGTTCCTTTATAGGAAAAAGCAGCAACAAAACGAAAAAGTAAAGTCACGTTTATGGCAAAAAAAAAACAATACAAATTCAAACCAACATAATATCAAATATAATAAATCCCTTTAAAAGAAAAGGGAGGCAAGGAATGCAAGCACACGCACACATATTTGCATAACATGTTTAACTAGAAGTTAAAGTATAAGGAGTCTAAATATGATGAGTTATAAAAGGATCATTTAGTATACTATGTTTCCAAGGCAAATGCCAAAAAGGAACGTACTAAACGGTAAAATGTTTATAAATAATATTTCATTTTTAGGTTAATCTCCAAGGGGTCATTGTTAAAAAAAAACTCTGCTCATAAAAATAAAACACAACATTTTTGATGTTCAATAAAGGATACATTTTAAGTTTACACAATTTTTATTAGGTAAAATATATATGAATGAATAGAAAATTTCAGCAATTTTCAGGCAAATTTCTAATAAAATAACAAATATTTTTTTTTTGCTAATAATGCTTGTATTTAAATTTATGCTTTGCAAAGAAAATTTAGAGGGTATGTTTTATTACCTTATAATAAATTTAGGGTAGCTAATCATATGCTATATATCACAAGGCATTTTTATTAAAATTATATGGACTAGACGCCAGTTAAAATTACAATAGCTGCCTTACTGTTGCTAAAAATATATGTAGATATCATCAGATATCTATCAATATCTCCTCAGTCATCTTCAAAATATCAGAAGCTTCATGCTGCCATCCAGCCAACTGAATTAAATGATAGTATTGGAATTTTTACTTGAAATCACCCCTACCACTTTTTTGGAAACATGACTGAATAGCGGCTAGAACTGTAGCTCCAGAAAGATAATATGCCATCAACTCTTTACTCTCAAAAATATGGAATGAAAATTATCCACTAAAGTAACAGTTTTATAGACAACAACACTAGATGACTAAATATATTTGTTTTTAGTTACATGGTTGACTGATTCTCGTAGAAACCACAAAAGCAAAATACACGTGTATCGACGTTTTGCTCACAGTTATAATGACTTAAGAAATGGCGTAAGAAATCTTGTAAGCCTTACGTTCAAGGTATAATATATGTTCAGCGCTTCTATGTACAACATTACGAGGAACCTTTCTTTTATTATTTTCCCCTCTAAAGCTTCGCTATAAGCTACAATAGTTTTCTTCAACAAAATACTAAAAAAACTATATTTCAGCAGCAATATAGCGAACTGAAATATTCTACTGAAATAGTTGCCATAAAGTAACAGGAATGCTAGGAATCATTTCAAATGTGTATAAAGACTAATTTCGTACTTATTCACAATTAGTGCTCGGCATAGGAAATCTTGTAAGTCTTACATGTAAAGTAAAAAATGTGTTCAACGCTTTTATGCAAAAGACCACGTGGAATATTGTTATGCAAAGTTTTTGCAATCTAACACTTCATAGTATGGGTATTTTTGTCCCCTTTTTAAATAAGGGACAAAAACATCCTTCTTCGCGTCGATATAACTAAAATATTTTGTAAAAATGTTTTCCATAAAGTTTTTGTTCAGGTATTAAAAGAGATCCAAGCCCCAGATTCCACTTGAATGTCAGAAATCATTCAAAACCTAAAATGTTTTTAACGATTAATATAGTGCTTTTTCACAATTAGTACTTTGCTTGAAAAATCATGCATGTCTTACGTTTAGGGTAAAATATGTTTTCAAAATCGTTATGCAAAAGACCACTACGCAGAAAAAATTCAACTTCATTATGATAAATTGGGACCTATTTATAAACATTTATTGAATAAGATAAGATACACTGGTTCACAAATTTTCAACTTTTTTCCATCACCTCAAAAACAATAAGTTTTCTAAGCTAATTTGGGGTTGCTGAACATGAATATGACATTAATTTGATTTTTTCAAGAAGTGTTTTCGAGATATTCGCGAAAAATTTGTTTTTTGCAGCTTATAAAGCTATATGAAAGCTTCTATGCGCCATGTTGCACATGGTCTTTGGTATTATCATAATATGCCCAAGGCTGGCTTCGCTTAACTAAGCTTTTCCACATTTTCGCCCTTCATCTCTATATTGAGATTTCCTACACTGCGGAAAGTATTAGTCCGATTTCGATAACTAAATATCTTCTACAATGATGAACTTTGATCTGCTCCTGGTCTTTTCGTCCTAAGGATAGCAATTCAGACCAATACTACTCGATAATACTCGAATATAGTTTTAGATACACCCCAAGGGAGAAATTCTTACCGCCTCTTCTGAGGCCGGTTTCGAGCATACTTTTAAGGATAAAATTGTTCCTTCCTTTTAAGTTTTTTTTTCAGTTCAAACCAAGTGCTCTTGTACTCCTATATACAAAAACAAGTGCTTATTTCCTCATGGTAATAAAAAGTAACTTTCTAGCGTTTATAGTAAAAATTAAAACTTTAAAAATGTTTAATCCTTCTTTAGCTGCTCGTTTATATGTCGTGCTTCTTTTTACAATCCAATACTCCTTTTGTGGCTTAATGTGGTCTTAAATTGTTTATTTTAAAGATGAAAACAAAACACTTCCTGACGAAAATAACGTCATCACATGTTCAACTTAAGTTTACCTTCGTTGTGTTATGTTGATTTTGTTGAATGTATTTTTTTTAATTTGTATTTTGCGAATTTATTTGCTATACACACTACTTCAAACAAATATAGAAAAAGATATACCAACAACAAAATTCCAAAATCATTAGATACTACCAAGTATCTAATGAAATAGTGGAAGAGATGTAGGAGATGAGGAAAGATTTAAATACACCAAGAAATCATTCATGCCTTCTTCTTCTCTTTGATGCATTTTGAAGTACAGAGTAATGATGAGAAGTGGAATAAGAGAATGATAAAAAATGGCTGATGATATAAAATACTGATAGTCACAGTCGGGTTTTACTCATAAACATTTTAATCTCCTGTTTTGCCGTATCTGTATCTTTACATTTTTATTCTATATCTCGTACTGATTGTACTATATGTTGCAAAAGTCTATATCATATACGAGTATCTCTTTTATATATGTATATGTTACGATTGCTTTATTTTCATTTAATTTTTTCATTTCTGCTACTTGTGTTGGCATGAGTGTATGCATGAATCTGTTTACACTATACTCTACTCTAGTAGTCTATTCTATGAGATGGTACTTTACAATATTAGATAGATTTGTATGACTGTTGTTGTTTTCTTTATTTATTATATGTATGGATGTTCGCTTGTTTATATGTATTCCATAGATACTACAAATTTATAGAGTGAGTCAGTGGAAGTGCTAGTATTTAGATTGTATCCAGATAGAAGTGTATATGTACTCCTAAGCTACTCGTTTCACTAATTAAATATCTATGAATGGCGCGCGGTTGTTGTTTTTTTATTTTTATAGTTATTTTTGTCTTTGATTTTTTTGTTTGTTTTTGTGTTACATTTTGTTTATTATTAAATGTATGCATGTTTTTGTGATTGTAGAATCATCTGTGTGTATATATTATTTGCGGTATGTTCAATGTTTTTGTACTAATTTAGGAAAATTTTAAATTGCCAACAGGAAATCACTTAAGTTTAATCCCATTGAGTGTTTTATTTGCTAATATCTTTCTGTCTTTGTAAATAAATGAATTCTAGAATTATAAGGCTGTAATAAAGTATTTTTACAGTTTTTTATATTTTTATATATTTTTTTGTACCGCTAACAGAAGTGAACTTTAATATATTTTTTGTTGTTTAGTTTTAGTAAATATTTTGTGAATTTGGTATTATAAAACTATGCAAGTATGGACTGTTATTTTATATATTCTTATGATATATGTACATATATTAGACACCTAATATTTCTCGGTAAGATTAGTAAAAAGCAAAATCGAAACGATAAAAGTGAATTTTCAGATGGTTCTTGCAAAATTTCTTTATTCGATTTACATCTTCACACTTGCAATAAGCAAATAAAAAAGTTTCATGATATATTTCCTCTTGTAAATTTCTACTCAATTTGGGTAATAAAAACATATTATCAATTTTGACTTATAGAAAGTTTTTATCTAAGTATCTATTGCAGATTGGAGCAGAATTAAAATATTTGCAACAAAAATCCAGCATTTCTAAACAGATAGTCTTATCAGAATAATATTTCACAAGGACATATTCCTTTGTTGTAAGCATAGATTATTTAAAATACTAAAAGACATTGCTAATTAGTATGGAGAAACAAATATGACAAATTTATATAGATTTTCTACATTATTTTTATCGCAGTTTCGAAAAAATGAACCATATAAATGAAGAATTGGAATATCTTTCGGAAAATCAGCAAAGGTTTCTCGTAGGTTTCAGCAAATCATCAAAGGTTTCTTGATAGTTCAAAATCTTTTGGAAGCTCTGATAAGTTATCCCACGATAATAGGGATTGTTTTAAATTTAAAAAGATATTTTGTTGCAAACTGATTTGCCTCTGAAATCACTGTAAGTTCAGCATTTCTAAAACTAATATCTTTCTTTATATTTGGCATACAATTTTTTTCTGCCCAAAATATTAATTCAATTAAGAAAACAAATATTTTTTCAAAATTAAAGACACACTTTTTTTAGAAAAATTTTATTTCAGATGGTAACTGAACAAGACAAAAAACTGGATAGTCCAGGACATTCCAGGCCGCCTGGCAATAATAGTCTTATTGCACCTTTCTTAAAAAGGCACAAAAGCCTCCCATTCAGCGGTGATCTAGCGGGCTTCAATATTCTACACAAATATTTGCCATACAATTTTTAAATATTTTTCTAAGACACCCAAGCTTCAGACTCATCTTGATCGTCAGAAATCATTTAAAACTTAAACTATGTTTAAGGGTTAATTTTGTACTTATGCACAATTAATACTACTTCTTATATACAAAACACCACGAGAAAGATTTTCAGCCCGCTACATTAACGCTTGAAGGAAGTTCGTTTAATTTTTAAGAAAGGGGCAAATATACCCACACACAAAAGTTAGAGGATTAAAATATTTACATAAATCTTCTGTATACTTCTTGTACCATAAACGTAAGCCTTTCCAAATTTCCTATTCCGAGTCACTATAAATGTGTGCAAAAGTGATATGTAATTCCCCCTGAAATGAATTCTAGATATAAAATGCCGATATACGATAACAGTATCAGTCATTGGAACTGTGTAATTTGTTTGTGTTGTACTGTGTGATTGAACAAAACAAAGACTAAGTCAACGTTTAGACGATGCAAGTCTTATTGATTAGCTTCTTATTTTGTGGACGAGAGAGGCAAGAGGAAAGAAACGGGTACACAACCTCATGTACTCATGAAATTCGTTTTGCTTTTTCATTCGTAATGTCAGAAATGCACACATTCATTCACATTGTGTATACATAAATGCATAAGAAAGAAACAAATAAGTGATAAGACTTTTATCTTCTGAACGCCAAAGAAAGTTCAAAGAAGAAAGAGTAAAAAGCTGATCAATAAGAATTGCTTCGTTTGAATGTAGACTATCTGTTTTACTGCAAAAACTTAACTGTGATATCTACTATTTTTATTGTGGCTTTTTTTCCTATAATCAAACCGAGTGATGCCAACTGAACGTTGTACCCTGTAAAGTTTTAATTTTTACTCTTTTATCGAACTTTTAAAACGCAATGCAAAATGTTTAACAATATAAATTACAATACTTGCCAATTTTTACACAATTTAATTTTCAGATTAAACATTATGTGCTGGTGCTAATCAATTTGTTAAAAGAAAAAACATGGAAATGTGATTAAAGCAAAAATTTTCGGATTAAATAAAATAAATGTAAATATGAAAATTATTTCAATAAAAACCAGATGTTACACAATCGGCATATGTAAATACATACAAAATGCAAAACAATAAGAACATTTTTATGTTTATTGAAATAATATTGTATTTATATTTCAATTTTTTTTCAGTTTATTACAAATATTAAATATTTATTTAACAACATTTCTATAAATACAGATTCAGTTTATGTTTTTCATTTCCTATAAATGTAAATATTTTAATAAAATCTTAGTGTTTGAGTATGTTTGACCACACTTTTCGATTGGCATAAATCGCAATTGGTTAGACGCACGTATAGATAAGCTGAAGTATAATATTATATGAGGGTTTTTAAACCTTTTTAATTGAAATTGGGGGTTGGTTTACTTCTCGTCTCATATAGTTTCTATATATTATGTCGTGTTAAAAGCAGCTGTCTGTATAGGTTTATTAAGGAGGGTGATTTATATATCTGATCATCTATTGACATCATAACAGATTTGGCAACTGTAAGTTAGAGTTTTGATTTGAAGTGTATTGTATATTTTAAATAAGGTACTATTAAACATGCTTTTGGGGTTGGGCGTGAGTCTAAGAAAAAATTAATTAAAAAGGGAAATTTTAGCAATTAAAATTTTAATGTTTTTCCTAATTAAATGTCCTTACATACATATATACATATGTTTACACAAATGTTACACAATTTTTTGATATACTTCTTCACTACAAAACCCTGATGTAAATTTAAATAAAAACTTGTGTAATTAGCTAAATATTTATGACATCATACATTTTTAACCACCGACCGAAAAAAGGGTGATAGAAGTTTTTGTGTGTCCCTGTATCTGTGTACGAGTACACGTACAAACCGAACGTCTGGACCGACGAACGCGTTTACCGCAAATACTTGCATCGCATTTTAGGTAGTGTGGACGTGTGCGACACACAGAAACAACGCAAGAGTTTTCGCCACATTTAACGCAGACGATCAGTGTCTTTTTGGTTTTTTTTTGCGAACAATACAAAAATTTGCGCCACAGGCTGTTTTGATGTGGACGCATTTAAAAAAGTGTGCTGATTTAGTAAGAATAGTTTTAAAATAAATAATGTTTATAAGATATCTTGGACTTTTTGTGTGCAGTTTTTTCATGTGAAAATCAGTTTTTTTATTCTAAATTTGCAGGTTTTTTAAGTTACGGCAACGCCTACTGCATTACATATTAACGCAAATTATTTTTTTGATAATCACATTGGAATCTCGAAAAAGCTAGTCGATAGGCTAAGTAAACAAAATTTCAGTGTCCACGTGGCGCACTAAAAAGTTTAATATAGATTTTATTTAGTATTTCTCTTTTGTCAAAACACTTTATATCAGCGAAAAATTTCTAAATTTTTTGTTGGTTTTTGAAAAGGAGATATCATTTTCTTTTTATAATACATGTTATAATGGTTTTCTGAACACGTTAAAATATTACCTTTACTGCCACACTCGTGTGAAAAATTAAATGCTGTATTCTTGTTTAGCGGTGCTTACTATGCGCTTCTCATCGTTTCACAGACCTTATGAAAAGTTTGCTTGTTTTAACTTCGCTAGAGATCGCAGTACACTCGTGTTTTTTATGCTCGTTGTTATTAGTGGCGTATTAAGTAAACTTTTTATAACGTAGCACTACACAATATGACGAAACCAATTTAGCGTTAGGTAAGGCGTGCAGAAAAACATATGTAGTTAACGAAAAGAATTCTTTTTTTCAAGTACTATTATTAGATCAGTATGCTAATAGTGTTTCATATTATAAATTAATATTTGATAAAACTAAGAACTGAAGTTAAAAATGGTTCGTTCTAATTGAAATATAGAAATAGCATAAAAAATTAATATGTATATGTATTAATAACACACGCTGTTACAAAAAAGCTATATATCTTATTTGTGAAAAACGTTTTAGTCAGGCTTGTAGGTATGGTTAAGTAGATCATTTTGCCATTTAAAAAAATTGCAATACTTTATCAAAATAGGAAGTTATCGATTAAACTCGACATTGTTAGACTTTACGGATAAAATATTTTTATCAATTTTCTTGTGATGATATTTTCGCGAAATATAACTCAAAATAAAAAATTATAAATTTACACTCTATTCTACACCTTTTAAAAAATAAAAATCAGTGCAAAAACGCAGCAGTGAAATTTCTTTTATCTCTGAATTCCCAAGAAATATTTTTTTATCGATAACTTCAGATTTTGAGGGTGTATTACAATTTTTAAAATGGCATAATGATACTCAGCTAGACCTACAACCAACCCTTCTTAACCTACACTCTAAAACAATTTTTTTGTAAACTAGGTCGATACCCAGCAAAAACTTTGCTTACTGGTAGGCAAACAAATTTTAGGATTTATATACTTTTTACATACTACTACTACTACTTATTTTTGTTTGAGAAATCCAAAAAACAAGGGGTACCCCTTACAAATATATTTACATTCTCACAGCAATTAACTAGTTATTATTTAGCTTACTTGAAGTTAAAAAATAAGTAGTCAAATAAACAAATTTAGATATAAAAAAATAAATTTACACATGATATTTTATTTATATATTTTTAAAATTTTTAATTTTTTTTTAACCCAGCTGGGATACCTGTGTCCGTTCAGATTTGAAGACTAGAATTTTGCACACTCAGCTATTGTTGACTTGTACGTTTAAGCGACAAAAATTAGTTTTCTAATCCAAATTGATTATTAGGCAAAAGGTTCGCAACGTTATATTCAGAAATAATTGGGCATGATTAATATTCCAAGGAACAAGGGAAAAATCAACATCAACTTAATTTTTCAACGTACACAGCAGAACAGAGTAGCACCACTTTTTCCCTTGTTCCTTACGAACCTTAGCCTAATAATCAATTTGGATTCACAAAGCAAATACGTTCGAAATAATCATATTATTTAGTTTTCTAATTTGAAGCATAGTAATAAGATAAATAAGTACCACTCATTACTTTGCACTAGAGGTGGAAAACTATCGATAGCGTCACTATCGAAAGTATTCGATATTTTGAAAAAATATATCGACATATCGATTCTAAACTATCAAAAGTTAGAAAAGCTATCGATATATCGACGATACTATCGTGATACTATCAAAGTTTTATACTTCTTAGAAAAACCACTAAATATGTTTGTAAAAATGCTAAATAAAAGCGGTTCTGAAACAAAACAGAACTTTATTTCTTAGTTCAATAAATAACAAGAGTAAAATCCTTGCAACATTTCAATATAAGAAAAATGTCGTGAGTTCAATGATTTTTGAATCCAATTTAATTAACGAGCGATCGTTGAAAAACATATCTAGCACAACAATAATAGTGGATCACTTAATATCGATAGCAGCAAAAAAATATCGATTGTTTTTAAATAATAGTCGATTGACGAATAAAACCATCGATTGTCATGAAAAAAATTATATATCGATATTATCGATAGTGCCATCGATAGTTTTCCACCTCTACTTTGTAACCCATTAATAAAGTACTACCCAATACAAAAATTACAAAAGTTTTTGCTGGGTCATAGTAGGCAAAACTTTACTCATTATTATCGACCTAAAATTAGACACGCATTCTTTTTTTGATTTTTGAACAAAATATGTTTACTTAAACAAACTTGAACTAAATATGTATGTTTTATATGTGAAGTCAAATTATACAAATTATATTTTTTTTGTTGCAAATACCTACAAAATCGATGCAATTTTTGACAATGAGAAGTTTTCAACACAAATTTAGACAATATATGATCCTAAATTTTAAGTAATATCCTAGGGTATACAAGCCTCACCGACTCAATTTATGAAAATTTTTTTAAACGAGGTCAAAACAATACAAAAAATTTTACATCTAACCATTATTATTTTAATGTTAAAGACAAAGTTTTTTTAATAAAAAATATTAAAAATTTAGGTTTTTTTTTCTTTGAAGGTAATCGCAAAATATTTGCGAAATATTCGCCTGAATTTGGCAAATACGAATACGGATGTCATGAAATAAGGGAATATTCGACGATACGAATACGAGTATTTGTAGCATCACTATATACTATATACATTTTATTGAATATACTAAAATTTAGAGAAGTAATATATACACAAAAAGAGCAAAATATGCTACAATCATAAAAATGCCCTAAATATGCAAAAGTTCTCTAAGCGTTAAAATAGGCAAAAATATGCATTAACGAATCGATGCTAAAACCAATAACAACTCCTAAAATGAATAACTAACTTACTCCTGCCAACATACATCGCATAGAAAAAATCATTCGATTGCATATTCGCGGCTTCCTGTTCATAATGATCTAAGACCCATGAACTTGTTTCCTTTCCTAACCCTTCTGCTGAAAGTTACGAATTTGAGTTCCAGTTGGTAAACAAAATGCTCCTGGAAAGCTCCAGGACAAAAACAAGGAAGACCGCCCGTTGACGGTTTTAGTGGTTTAGGGGAATTTTTGTTTTCAGAAATAAATAAAATATGACGCTTATAGTTGGAAGAATATCAGTTTTATTTTTAACTTTTGATATCAAAATATATATTATGTTCAAACCAAATATGTTATGTAACTAAATGGTATTCCATAAAACAGTTTTACTCTTTGCAAAACATAGGTGGACGTTGCACTTAGTACAAAACGTATGTGTATCCGATTTTTTGCACAGTTTAAAAAATCTTTTGAACTCCATTGTGGAAAATGATTTATCTTGTCGAACGTTATAATAGCCACAAGATAAATAACCTTTTCCCAATAAAATAGCCACCGGTTGGCTCTTTGGCAGATGAAGCACAACCAGCGAATCGTATTTCAATAGAAGCACTGAGTTCTTTTGCAATGCAATGCAGAAAAATGTTAGCTTTCTTCATAGAGTGAGGGATTCAGTTCAGGATGATGATGACCTTGACGATTTTGATGGCAGCATAGAAGATCCAGATTATCATTGTGATAAACTCAAACCGGAAGATAAAGCTATGATAACCGATTGCTTGGAGTTATTTGATTCTTATGAGAGCATGTGGCATTTATAGCCTTGTTACTGTTAAAGCAAATCGGATTTCCAGTTGTAAAGTACCAACTGACAAAAGCAATGAACTGAAGAATGCACCGATAGATTTTTCAACTAAGGTCGCTGAATTAGCTTATGGGATCGACATGACCACAGTTTTATGGAAAAACACAAAATATGTCAAAACTTTGTTCAGCGTATTTTTCACTAAGCCTTTCCAATGAAGTACTTTACTCTGGTTGAACACAGGTTGATATATTTTGTGCTCTTCCATTAAGCCATAAGAGTCTAATAACTCCAAACAATTAGCTATCATGGAAGTGTCTTCCCGTTTGAATTCGTCACATTGATAATCTGGATATTCTATGATGTCATCAAAATCTTCAAAGTCATCATCATCCTCAACTGAGTCCATCAAAGCAGAAATTTCTTGATCACTCAATGAAGAAAGTTTGCATTTTTTTCTGTTTATCGCAGTATCTATTTTTACTCCACCTGTTGACATCTTTTAGAGCTATTTTTACTCTTTTAGTAGTCCAGAAGAATATAGGTAATAATGAATACATTTTACTCTGATAAAAGACGTTACACTAAATTTTTTTCAACTAAGTCACTAAGACCGTCTACAGACGGTGTTCGCAAAAAACTCAATTGGAACAAATTTTTTTTTTCCAAAAATCAAATTAGAAACAAATTATCAAAATAAACCTTTTAAATATTTACCCAAAAAATTACCAAGGCAGTTGGGCGGTTAGAAAATAGTTTTATATTTACTTTGATTTTTGCAAAAATTACAACTAATTTTTTGTATTTTTTCACTATTGCTACCACACTAATTATCGAAACGCGTTCAAACTAATACTATTTGTTAGATAATTTGGTGTCGAATAAAAAAAGCTTTTGGTTGTTCGAGTGTAAAAAGTACTGATTTCGCATAAAATTCTTTTTTTTTGATGACCGTTTGTAGACGGTCTTAGTTTTTTTAAGGACTAATCAACTAAATAAAATGTTTAAAAGGCAAAACACCAATATGCAGTAACAATTTTATTCAGCATCATATTCATTCTTCTAGGAGGACGAGGAATATATTGTAAAGCACAAATTTTTCATTTAAAGTTTACAGGACCTTTGCATACTTTTTGTCCGGTAAAATTGGCAGAGTTCCTTAGCTATTGCGTCAGTCAGCAAAAAATAAATATATAAATATATGAAAATTGTCAAAAGTAACACATATCTGTGGTTTTATTACAGCGTAAGTCTACTTAAGTAGATTTTTAATTATTAATGCTAACTAGCTCTATTTTAAACCTAACTGCAATTTTTATTGAATAGTTTTTCAGTAATATTGACTTAAGTATAAACAGAAAAACGTTGTAATAATCTAAACATAGTTTGAATTTTTTTTTTGTTTTTTTTTCTTCATCACTTATGTCGACATATGCGACTATTTGTGCCTTTTCTAGGATCTCATTCTTACGTTATGCCTGAAATTTTTATACCAAGTTCTTTTGGCATATATTTACGAAAGCGTTAAAATAAAAGTGCCAAAAGCTGCATAAAAAAGAAAGGTTTCAACAATTTCAAAGATATTTTGTTTTTGCTCTGCTGAAAAAGCTTGTTTTAGGACATGCGCTACTATTAAAGAAAACCACAGATATAACTTGTTCCCTTTCTTAATTAACCGTTTAAAAAATTCTGTAAATTGTCATACAATTCTTGTTATAACAAATTTGTATAACAACAAATTTCAAGGTAAAATAATGCACTTTAATTTCGCTCCTTGTAAAACAAGGGGCCAATAATACTCGATATATTAAGGAAAAAATTTTAACAATTTTATTTCAGAAACCTTAATATCACACCGCTATACAAAACTAAAAATTTAGTAATAAATTCGAATGCATAAAAGTTCAACAAATGCAGTAAAATTAATTTTCAAGATATCTACGAACATAAATTTACTTTGATTTGATTGTTGAGTTATTAAACAGCGGATGTGATTTTAAGAACAATTTGAAAATAGCTGCAAAAGTATTCAACAAAATGTATAAAAGGTAAAATTTATAAGTTGATTTTGCATAATATTATAAATAATTCTTAGCAGCTCCTTAATATTAAGCGCTCTTTAACATTTTCTATATAAAAAATTCTTTTGTTTTTATTAAATTAGCTTTATATACTTGAAAGTGTATGTAGGTGTGAGTGTTGAAGTGTTAATCTTATAATGTTTTTTATAATACATACAACGTTGTACTATATGACAAATTTTTGTGTTTTGTTTTTATTGTCACACATACAAGAAGCAAGGCAACAACAAACAATCACAGATGCTTGACTTTTTGAGTGGTGTTTTCCCGCTTTTTAAGTTTCTTGTTAAACAAAAAATTTCTTTTTGTTTCGGTTGTTTTGCCATTTTAAAGAATTTTTTTTCAAGTGTTGCATGCTAAATAATATCCTGCTGTGTCAGTATAAAACAAAAATAACAACAATAATCACACCCACCCAACCACTTAGAATATATATAATAAAAACAAAGAATTAAACCAAGAGAAAATTATTTCTAAAGCAAAGAATAAATTGTATATCATACAAGTGAAGAAAAAAATATGAATATTTAAATAACTTTTATTTTTTGGTTATTTTCTTCCTAGACATCCTATATTATAAATATTTCTAAAAATAAAAACTAGTTGTTCTTAATTTTTTTAATAATTTCTTTACAGGAAATTTTTTTAGCATTCCCCTTTTTGTTTTCATATTCGTCGCATTTTTTAACACGTTTTTATAGTTGTTATAGCTGTAAATATTTTTTTTTCGGCTGGTTATGGACTGTCTTGTTCTACATAATGGTCAGCTTTGTTAAAGGACGATACATTTGCACAAATATGCACATAAATATGAAATTTAAATATACAAATAAAATTATTTTAGTATTGCTTAATATTTACAAAAGATACTTTTTTTGTCCAGGAGTTCTTTGCAAAATATTCCTTTGAAAGGAAGTGAGATTAGCAAAAATAGCTAAAGTTTCTTTCGACAGGACTGTAACTTTTTAATAAACTTTAGAAGAGAAGAAAACAAACAAACAAAATAAAATGTTTTTACATAATAAAACCAACTTGTTTATTAATTTTATAAATTATACAATTTTTTAATCAAACTTGAGTTTGATTAAAAAATTTGCCATCAAAAAAAATTTTGATGGCAAAGTAATGAGTTAAATTGCTGACAAACATACACTTTACTACTTCTACTTTGCCAGCCATTTACCAGCCAAGTTACTATTTACCACCTTACTCTGAAAGAATTTTGTTCATAAATTCTGTGAATTTTGACATTAATCCAATGAAAAATTTCATTAAAATTCTACCAACGTCACGCTTCGTTGGATTAATGAAACAAGTTTCGTTAAAATTATTTTAATGAAAATTTCATTAAATATATGAAATAACTTCATTAATCAGTAAAATTATTTCATTATTTTAATGAAACTGTTTCATCATTTTAATGAAATCATTTCATTATTTTAATGAAACTTTGTTATTATTTTAATGATATTCTGTCATTATTTTAATGAAATTATTTCATTGTTTTAAGTATATTATTACATTACTTAGTAGCCTCATTAACTTGTCTTTTTCATTGTGTATTTTACTTTATTGTCAATTCCATGCTTGAAATACGTACGAAGACGCCAATGCACATCAGACACTTGATTCTCGTCATTTGCTTTATAGGGAACGTCCTAACTAGTTCAGCCAACAGCACAGTCAAAAGAATGTGTCGTATAAGTGTATAATAATAAGAAAGAGTACAACAAAACAAGCAAACGTATAAAACTATTTTTCTTTTTCGCTTTTGCCTGCCAGCTGTTGAAATAAATAAAGGTATGTATGTTTAAAAATATATGTATGTGATTTAATTATTTTATAGATCCAATAAAACTTTTGAAAATATGATATTCTAGAACATACAAAATTAATTTTTTTTATTTCTTATAGTATATATTTAAAGAATTTTAAGTATAAATTAAAATATTTTGTCCAAACTTAAAGGGTTTTCCATAAAACGGCAAAATGTTGCTGTCATAAATCCAATGAAATTTTCAAACGAAACTATGAAAGTTAATGAAGCAATTCCAATGAAATTCTTTCACAATATTCGTGAAATTTCTTTAGAATTGTGAAATATTTCATTTAGATTTGTGAAAAAATTCAACGAAATTGCTTCATTGGATTTATGAAGCGAAATTCTTTCACTGCAACTTACAAATAACAACTTGAAAATTTCCATAGTTGGAAGTCATTGAAAAAAAAATTACAAAAAAACATTAAAACGCTTAGCGTTGATATATTGTGTATGGAAACATTTTAACTTACAAAAACAAAACACATTGAAAATCTGTCTTTGAGTTGCGTTTTACAACATTCAAGCTTAAATATCTCTGCTGAGCATTGAACTTGTGCCATTTTAAATTCTTATTTTTTTATGTCAAATGTTTTGTTACGGGCTTAAAACTTGTTTTTACCAACATGCAAACAATAAACAAAATCACTTTGGTTCTTCAGAGGTTTATCTACTGATTATCTGTATAATAAGCACAGCTGCTACCACTGTGGCAATAATATAATAAAAAACTTGTTTATTAGGTAGTGAGTAATTGATTTAACTGCTGTAAAGTAATGGAGACTGTATGTAGTTTGCATTAAAATGTATGTTTTTTGATAATTGGTACATACTACCAGTTTATTACATACAAGTTGAGAGAAGCTCATCCTTTACCTAAAAATCACAAAATAAATAAATATTAAAACGCTTAGTGTTGATATATCTTGTATCGAAATATTTTAACTTACAAAAACAAAACACATGGAATATCTGTTTTTGAGTTGCGTTTAAACATTATTTTACCTAAAATTACACTAAAACATTATATAACATAAATTAAACGATGATCATTCATTGACCTAGATTCATTAATTTAAAAAAAAATACGTTGATTTAATGTCCGCATACGTTGTTTCAATAAAAATATTCCTTGAAGTTCAATAAAAAACAGTTCATTGAAAGCATTCATTGCTGTTATTCTTTAACAAAACTAATGAACCAGTTCATAGATTTAACGTACTAGTACATTAGATAAAAATCAATGAACAATTCATTAAAAAATTAAAATTTTCTTTAAGTTTTTGGTTCAGTATATCAACAGCAATGCCCTCCTAAGAAATAAAATCGCATCTCCATTTTAGTAGTTTTGAGATATTTAGCTTTTAAAAAGAAAACAAAACCTAGAAGTGCTAGATGTGACAATTTTCCTTAACGTTTTTCAATCACTTACAGTTTGAAATAGCATTTTTAAGCTCAACACAAAAATCAGAAACTCAATCATTGTTCCGAGTCTGCCGTTATCTTAGTTTTGGAATTTTGGAGCTTGTGACTTTTTCTTAGGAGGGCAGAGCAGTCCTTTCTCTTCTTGTAGGTTGTAATCATCATTACTGATAGCTTGATTAATCAAACGTTAATATTTGTTTAATTTCTTGCAATTAATGATTTAATTTTATCGAAAATTTTCTTTCGATTGAAAGTATTAATCCCTTGTCTCCAAAATTATCGAAAAAAGTCTATAAACAATAAGGCCTATATATAAAATAATATTGTTTTATTGATATACTTAAAAAAACTGGCTACTAAATCAGCCAAAGGAAACCTTAATAATACTAAAACAATTCATTGGTCATTAACAAACTAACACTCATAAGGCCTATAAATTGCCGCTGAAAAAATTGTATGCTCTGTGAATATCTTGCTAATTATATATTAAACTCTCGGTTGGCTTTCTTTAAGACTTGCATTATTTACTGCTGGCGGTTTCGTAAAATATTTCAAAACTTTTAATGAATTTTTGCTAATTTAAGAATTTACTCAACATTTGTCTTAATTCTCAGGGTTTTTAAAATTTTTCTTTTGCCGTTTGATGTTACCAACCTTTTTTTAATTTCTTGTTATTGTTGTTGTTGTTTTTAAGAACACATATTATCGTATCTTTCTTACTTCACACCTTTTGCTAAATTACTGACTCCTTGTTTTAACTGTTTTATCTGTCTGTACACGTCCGTCCACCAAACTCAACTCATGGTTTTTATTGTTGTTGTTGTTTTGACACTTGAGTTTTTCATTTTGCCATAAGAGCAAAATCCTTTTTTTTTTGCTTCTTCCTTTTTATCTACATTTGTAAGTGAATAAGAAAAAAGTAGCAGCAGCAGAACCTTAACAGAACATCATAAATCATCTCAAGTGCCTGTTTTTTACCTCTCATTTCATTTTTTTTAATTCTTTTATAAACATTTTTTTTTGTGCAACTTTTTATAATTGTGAAAGAGTTTCTCTTCCTTCTTTTTTTTCCTGCTTTATTAAGGCTGTGTAAGGAGTGAGTGCCAAACACCTTTAAGTTCATGTGAAATACACCTCTTCATTACAGCTTGCAGATTTGTTGTTGTTTTTTTTACACTGGAAATGAATATTTCTTTAAGTTTCATTTCCACATTCGTTTGGTTTTTTTTCCCTAATATATTTTGTATACATGTTTTGTTTTTTATTTTGAGCGACCATTTTTTTCACTGATTCATTCGTCTTGTTTATATAGAAAACCTCAAAAACATTTATCTTGATAAAAATCCAGGATTTTTGTTGCTGTTATTATATTTGAGCTTAAGCTAACATTATCTATTTTAATGTTTGTATTACCTGGCTTCGTTTAATATTAATGGATTTTCTTTATAATTTCATGTTGGTTGGCAACTTCCGCAGCCTTTTAGATATTTTTTTTCCATTTTTCTACCATGTAATTTATTTTTTTCCTTATTTCTTTATGTTGTCCTGTCATGTTAATGTCATTCACATCATCAAATATCCTAGAGGAGTTAAATTTGTTGTTGTTGCTTTGCAAACTAACATATTTATTAATAGACCACAACATGGATAAGGATTTTTGTAGGGATAAACAATTTTTTTTTGCTACAAAATCCATTTAATTGAAGAGCTTTAGCTATAAAATGGCTAGGAACGATTACATTTTAAGATAGGGTGGTTTTATGTGGATTATGTATAAGAAAGGCATTAATAAGCAATTACTTTCATCTACTTTAGGTAGCAAAGTTCAAAAAACTATTTCACAAACTAGAGCCAACGATAACGATAATGTGATAGTGGATAACAGTTTAACAATGGAAAAATAATCTATGTAAATCTAAGTTGAAATAGTCAGCTCTCAGGTACTACTAGCATAGCTTGATAATCAAAAGAATAGCGAGATGTCATAATTGTAAGTTAGTCTTCTGCTGAAGAATTTCGATAAAGTTTCACTAGTATTATATAGCGATCAAAACTACGCAGATCTTTAACAGCTTAATTACACTTGAAATTTTACTTTCTTAATATAAAACATTTTTAATTCGCCCCTTTACGAGTTGCACATATTTACACATTGCGAAAAAAAGTTCGTTCGCTAAAAATTAAAGTTGTTTCTTTAGTTACACGAGCCTGCTCAATTTTTTTCATCAGCTCTAAATTTCGCGATGTAGCGTTATGTCAAAAATAAAGGCACTTTCACCACATATAGTAGCATAACTTGAGAAGGGGTTTCCCTATTCAGTAAAGAAAAAAAACCGAAACTCGACAGCAAAATAATTTTCAGGCCGTGCAAACATTGTTTCTAAGTTTGCTCAGTATTTTCAGAGACATCATAAAAGTTTAACAAAAAAAAATTATAAAAATTAAACATTTTTGGAATCCAAAGTGATTATTAGGCTAAGGTTCGTAACGTTATGTTCAGAAAGAATTGGGCATGATTACTATTCCAAGGAACAAGGGAAAAATTAACATCAATTTAATTTTGCAACGTACACAGCATAACAGAATAGCTCCACTTTCGGAAGCCGCTACACTTCCATCGTCAGTGCCCGCGTGTATTTGCCTATCACCACTTGTTAGGTGGCTCTGTTGAATGTGATTTTAATTCTTATATATACAACTTTTTCGTGAAAAATGAATACGAGAATTAAATCACTCTCAAGCTGATATTAAAGTGCACTTTCCCAGAGTTGCCATCGGTTTATTTTTTTCTTCATTCCCATTTTTCTGATTTTTGTTCTACTCAAGCAAACTTTTTTGGTTTGATTTTATACTTAAGTATGTATGAACATGTAAACATGTGAAAAGCTCAAGCCAGTAGCTGATTGCTAATTAATATGATTATTTCGAACGTATTTGCTTTGTGAATACAAATTGATTATTAGGTTAAGGTTCGTAACGTTATATTTAGAAAGAATTGGGCATGATTAATATTCCAAGGAGCAAAGGACAAGTGGTGACAAGTGGTGATAGGCAAATACACGTGGGCACTGACGATGGAAGTGTAGCGGCTTCCGAAAGTGGCGCTACTCTGTTCTGCTGTGTTGATGTTAATTTTTCCCGTGTTCCTTGGAATATTAATCATGCCCAATTTCTGAATTAAACTTTACGAAACTTAGCCTATTAATCAATTTTAATTCACAAAGCAAATACGTTCGAAATAATCATATTAATAAGAAAATTTTTGTTAATAAGAATGCATAAAACATAAAAATACAACAACGAGCTTATTTTCCATTTGGTAGCTATATGTATTCCAAAAAACTTAAAGCTTTTTTTATTGAATTTCGTGCCTAACTTTTGATATTATTCATAATTCAGTGACAGAATCGAGTTGATAAAAATTAACTTTTCATACAACAGCAATTTCTGACTTTATGTTTGTGTTTGCTACTGTTGTATGAAAATTAAAATTTTAGGAATTCAGTTCTGTTACTAAATTGTGAATAAAATCAAAAGTTGTACACCAATTTCAATAAAAAAGAGCGCTCAATTCTTTTAGAATATATTTAGCTACATGCTACTGGAAAAAAACTGGCCCATTGTTGTATCTTTATTTTGTTATAAAGTTTTAAAAACAAAAGTGCAAACAAATTTTATAAAAAATTATTTTATTTGCTCAAACTTTTACTATATCGCCAAAACTACTGTGTTTATTTATAATTACTGTTTATACGACTTAACGATTATTTCGTTGTCGAGTTTTGCATTTTTTGCTTAACTGAGTAGAGCATGGCCTTTTTAAGTTATACTCTTATATGTCCTTGAAGTGCCTTCATTTTTGACATAACATTAAGGAAACATCAGCTATTTAATCAAATTTTATGTCGAAATAGAATATGAGAGTCTATGGTCGTTTTATCAATATGGTGAGCATGAAGTTTTACCTCGTACTATTTATTCCAATATTCCATCTCTTATTTTATATATATATATTTTTTTTTGTTTTGCTTGTGCGTAAGCTTCTCCTTCATACACAATTTCAATGTATTTAATAAAACTTTAATATTTTACTTAAGAAGTAAAATCTTAATTTGGTGAATAAATTGTAATTAAAAAATTCAAAAAAAGCTTTTTAATTTATAATATATTATTATTGTTCTTTGCATTTTACTATACTAAAAAAGACATTTAATTTTTTTTTTGCAAATAACCAATGGAGTCTTCAATTTCTGCTTATCATAGTCTCCTTCTTTTTTTTCATGCTCTTTATTTATTTATTTTTCTTGTATTCCTTTTTTCACACTATTTGAAGCATAGAGGTACTACTTGTTTTATCTTAAATCTTCAAGTAAGTGCTTATGAAACACTTGATAATTGTTGCTGCCTTAATCTTCTTCATCCTGCTCTTACCATTTTTTTTTTGATAATTCAAAGATTATTGAAGCATAACAGTGTGCGAGACAGGTAAAAAAAATGTTTCTGATTTAACTCACTGTTTTGAAGTATTTTTATTGAATTGAAAAATAATTCTACACATATGTTACATATTGTTTGACCAGATGTGCCAAACATAGGAACAATATATGATGAGTTGTTGATGCTTTAGAAAAATATATACAAAGTATTCACATATAAATATACATATGTATGTGTGTATAACATAAAGTATTATGGGATATATGTACATGTTTTACTTTTTTATGGCAATTTAGGATTTAGTAATTTAAATTCTTTAATTTTTCAGCAGAAGAGAAGTCTGCGATTTCGTAAATAACTGTAGAACATGTTCAAATTATTGTGCACTTCTTTTGATTCGATTTTCTTTAAAAAAACATAACTGCTTCATTTATTTAAATAATTTCCAGCATTAACGGCGAATATTGCAAGGATTGACCCGCTTAGGAATTTTCTACTGGCATAAAGACATAATTTGTTTTTCCGAACATATTTCACATTTAAGGTTATTTTATTATAAAATTTTTTCTTATAAGGACCTCCCAAGTTAGCAAAAGTTGCTTTATCTATACGACTAAAACTAATATTGTACAAAAAAGAGAAAAAATAAAGAATTGAAATATACACGGAAAAAATAATGTAATTCGTATTATATTACTGAATTCATAAATTCAAATATTTTTTACGGAAATGGGACTTACCACAAAATTCGTAAAATTAAAAACTAAAATTTGTAAATATTTAATTAAAAAAAACATTGTTTTCTATTAAAATTTTGTACTGGAATATTTAAAAATCAAACAAAAAAATAATAAAATTTAAAAAGAAATTCAAATACACAAATTGTTCAATTCACAAGCTCGTATTAACGTGGTGTTTGTTGTGTAATCGTCTAATTGTACAGTATGCATTTTTGTTGTTAGCAATTTTCATACAAAAGTGCGTTATAATTATACGATTGGGTTTTATATGTCTTCTAAGTAGTTGCATTGTCTGGAAATATTCTATTTGCAGATTATTTTGTAAACAAATAAAAGGTATATAATGGGAACCAGCTATAACAGCTTGTAGTAGGGTTCTTCAAAAAACTTCGCAAAATTATGGTTATTTGCAAAATCAAAAGAAAATAAATGCAAACATCGATAGATTAAAAGTGACTCGAGCTCTAAATCAAGCATATCGCGAAAATGTCGAAAATTCACGAAAAATTGCAATATTAGGAACTAGCCCAAAAATTGTAAGGAAAGTCAAACACTCGGAAAAAACAAAAATATTAAGAAAATTTGCAAAAGCTTGCTAAAATTTTAAAGATTACAAAGCGCAATATTGATTTAATACAATATAAGAAACCCAAAAAATTTGGAAAATTTCGCCTGTCGCGAAAAAAAGTGAAAATTTGCGAAAAATAACAAATTTTAAACAAGCAATAATGTTGATTAAAAATCGCTCAAACTGTGAGAAATGCAAAAAATGTTATAAAAATCGCGTAAATACCGAAAATTCGCAAAAACTTGCTAATAGCGGCATGACAACAAAGTCTAATATTGCTAAAAAAAAATCGGCAAAACTGTAAGGAAGCTGAAAACTTGCAAAAAGTCACTTTTATCGCGAACTTTGCAAAAATTCGCGAGAAGTTGCAAAATCGGAAACAAGCCCAAAAATTCATTAGAAATCGCCAAGACCGTTAAAAATGAAAAATTTCTAAAAAATCGGTCAAAGTGTCAAATCGCTATATGTATTAAAAATATCACTAACTCCATGTTCGCCGAAGTCGAAAGAGTTATATCTATTGTACAACTACATTTGAAACAAAAAAAATATTTGATCATTTGTTTTTGCTTTAAATGTAATTACGTGAAAGAAAGAACTCCTTCGACATTGGCGAACAGGCAGTCAACCTGTAAATAATAACAAAACTCGTTATTCTGCTTAAACTATTTACTGAAAATTAATTGACTACATTGAAATAACATATAAAATACGACAAAATAAATATACAACAAATTTATCTATTCATAAGCACATAAGCAAGTGTCGTCTTCTTTTAACGATAAGACATACGACTGAGCTTGTGAATTGAACAATTGTGTGTTATAAGAAAAACCTATCACAATTTTTTCTGTATTACTTTTATTATTTTAAAATTTTCAAATACATAGAAACATATGTAATGAGTAATTGTCTGTAGATTGTGGAAACAGAAATCTTCTAAAAACGCGTATTTTATATTTTTGTTTACTTTAGCTAATTAAAAAACATTATTTTTGTCATTCGTTACCTCATTTTAGGGAGATATCAATTATATATAATATCAGCTCGGTTTAGTTTCCTAAAACTCCTTTAAATCAAATCCAAAGAAATAATAAATAGTATAAATCATTTAAGAGTAATTTGCTTTTAATTTCTCTTGCTTATATTGTGGATACGGATCATCGCCTAGTTTTTTTTTGCTCTATAACGTTTTCGGATCTCTGCTCTGGTTAATTTAGTTATCTGCTCCTTTAAAACCCAAAACAATTACAAAAGTCCCGTAATCAATTATTAGAAACTCCCACAAAAAAAAGCCATACAAATTGACAAGTCGCCAATTAAAATTTTTGTGTTTGTTTATTTTAATTCACAATAAAATTTCAAGTCAATTATCTAATATACTTGAATTATTTGCGATTAAAATTATTGAGATTGGAACAGAACTTAATATTTTTGAAAAATTGCTTGCTATTATTCAAGCTTCGTCTAATTTTGGAATAAATATTAAGTAACGAAGGATATTAGCAAATTGATAAAGCTCGTGCTACAAGTTTTTCAATAAAAGCAACTATTTCACATGTTTTAAAACTTATTTTTGGCATTGCAATTATTACTCATAGTTTTAATTAGTTTATACGACTCACTAATGTAATGATTTATTTGATAATATTGTCTGCAAATAATGACTAATGAGAATTCCTTAAAATATAGTTTCAATATGTGTGTGTGATTAAAAGTAGTGATTATTTAATATTGCGTCACATTTGGTAAATAGATTACGCTACGAATACCTGAAAATCTTATAGAAGTTGCAGTGGTTACTTTTATAATAAACATAGTTATATAAATTGCTACTTCCCTAATTTGTTACTTTCGAGCTGATGATAGAAATATATATCTAAGCATAATGCATCATTGCTTTTAAAATAAAATATCATTTTAATATTATGGTCTAAATTTAACAAAATAAACATAAATAAATTATCAATATAAAATAATCTACATATATAGTTTATTTATTTAAATTTTAAATCCTTTTATCAAAATCCACAAACCAATATAGTCTATCTCAAAAAGTACAACATCCATTTACTGTTTTTCTACAGAAATTATTTAAAAAAATATTTTTGATTGTATTTTTGTTTAAATAAATAAAATAAGCTTTAGAGACATTTATTTGAATATAAATTTGTTTTTATACAAGCAGACGTGCATTTTCTAAATGTATTTCCTAAAAATAATAATTCATATGCATACAATCGCACGTGTGAGTGGTATGTTTTAAAATTTTGAATTTAGAAAACGTATTGTATTATAAACCAGTTAACAATTTTATTTACGTATCAGACAAGTTCATATGCATATATATTTATAGTCTCAGATAATATAGTCATATATGTGAAACCATTTAAAATAATTTCTTACTAAGCATAACATAGAAATTGCTCCTTTAATTGTTTTGTATAACTGATTATTCTCTTTACTCTAAAGTAGTTTGCAAGATGCTATAGCTTTTTCTATATAGGTTATTTAAATATATAATTGTTTCAACGCTTCGAAATAGGCAATTATCAAAATTTTTTTAATAAATGCGGGCCTACTTTTGCTAAACAACACAAAACAAAACGTTTCATTTAATGTTTCAAAAATACTTCGCATTAGCTGCTTAAAAAAATCTTATTAAGTTAAAAGTCCTGCGATATGATCTGATCTGAATGGGTTCATTTCCATAGTTACTAACTCCCATCAGTTTTGTTTTATCTTGTTTGGATTCCGTGAAATTATATTTTTATTTTTACCACAAATAATACAGCAGAACAGATGTTTTGGTGCCCGAAATTTGACTTTAATATGGCTTTAGACCATCTGTGTCTTATATCTGACTTGTCAGTTTTGCGACGCACATGTAACTTGTGCTTGGCTGTCAAATTTGTCCATTTAAAGACGATTTTTAATTTTTGGTTTCACACGTACATGTATAAGTACATCTGACATAACTTCTAAGTGACGCCAATACATACTTGTTAACTCAAAACAACTGATGTCAGATGAAAATATAACAAGCTCCAATTGAAAATTGCGTCTCCTGACTTTAGTTCTTAAAATTTCAAATGACTATATTTTAAAAGGTATACATGGCATGTCTGGCTTTTGCAGCGGGAAATTTGACAAGTTAGATATAAAACACAAATAGTATAAAGCCACGTTTAGTTTTGAACGATTTGATGAACCCTCATTACTATGTTGAACTAGCCTTTTTTCCAGTCAGCCTATACCATATTTTTTATGTTTTCCATCTAAATTTTGAGCGCTTCACCTTAAAATGAGACATTTTTTGGGAAAGAAACTATACTATTCCTTTTGTGTATATATACTATTTCGTTTGTGTATAATAATTCCGGTGGTTGTTTGGGATCTAACTGGGATCCATTGCAATATAGCGCAGAATAGTATTTGTTACCCGATTGGTTTTCTGTGGGGAAATATCAAAATCTTGCAAAAATTTGCTCAAGTCGGAAAAATAGCGAACTCTAATAATGAATTATAATTACTGAAGCTATCCAAGGGACAAAAGTAGGCATTAATCACCTTTTTTGAAGATGAGCATAAAATAAGATTAAAAACCTGTGTTACATTTTCCAAACAAGTTGCGAATAGCTTTCCACTTGGGAAGAACTCTTATTAAGTCACTAATTTGTCGATGGGCTATCCTAACAAGTTCCCGGTGCAATTTCAAGTGGGATTAACATTTTGGGCTTGCCACATGCGTGTTCAATCGGGCCAAAATATGAGTATTGGGAAAATTTCTAGTCGGGCGGTCTGATCTTCCAAGGATGTTGACATTTAGCTATTTTAGTATTAAATTTATTAAAATGCTTACCACAAAAATTCCACAAAAAAATCCAAACATACACAAGGCGTTACAAGGCGTAAAGTTTTAATCAAAATAAAAAATTATTCCAAATTGTAAGGAATCATTTATAACCTTGGGTTTATTTTTCACATCCTAAATATAAAAGTCTGTAGATTCCAGCATTATTATTCTTATTTTTTAATATACACTTTCCCTCATTTGCAGTTTTTCAAATATCACAAATTTTTATTTGCGTAATATACATTTTCCTTTAGTCTTCGGGTGTATTTTAACAAATTACTAATCTACATAAAAATATATTTTATTTGAGTATAACAATGAAGGTGCTTTTAGCATTATACTTTGGTGGTATTTTAAGGATATTTAGTGCATAATTTTGTCTTGTTTTATTCTTATTTCAGATAATTTTAAATATATTGAAAATTAAGGCCTAAAAATGTGTTTATTGTAGCTTCATGTATGTGCTTAGTAGAAATATTTTAAAATTTTAATCAAACGTAAGTTTTATAAGGATAAAACTGATAATATTAAACTTTCAATATCCTTGCAGTTTCACCAAAATATCCTTCAAGGTAAATAAACAAAATTATATGTAAAAGAAAGATAATTTTGTTTGGATTAATAATCTGAAAAGTTTTATATATTTTAATGAATAATTTAGGAAAATTAAGCGAAGAAATAAAAAAGAGATTAAATGACTAAAAAATAAAAACCGGGATAATTTTTTTCTGACCAAAAATAGAACTAAAGGTAGTTTTGAAAATGGTATGTCCCATATATATTTTATCAACTATAATTTTCGCTGCACCAAACCAAAATGACCATTTTTTTCCTCTGTAAAATTTAATATCTTGAATTGAATTTCTTTTTAACACATAAAGATCACTTTAAATTGTTTTAGTATGTGAAATTATGCTCATTTTATACATTTTATGCAAATTAAAAACAAATTTATACTTTTTAAATTTATAATCGCACTATTTCCCTGACGATCTACATTTAGCCCCAGTGAAATGCTCATAAACATTACTTGAAATTTAGTATCATATATTGTCTAAATTTGTGTTGAAAAATTCTGGTTGTCTAAAATTGCATCGAGTTTGTAGTTATTTCTAACAAAAAAAACATAATTTGTCTAATTTTTTACAAAAATACAAATCTGCTGTTACAAGTATTTAATTTTGAGCAAAGTATATCTAAATAACATTAAAATTTTTAATATTAAGCAATCTGTCTAAAAAACAGCAGAAAAATGTTAAACAATAGAAGCACGCCATATTTGTTTTCAGTCATCAAAGTTTAATTTCTGGTATTTAAAGGGTTTTAAATATAAATTTTTTAAGTGTTGGTAAGTATATATTATTACCTTATAATCGAAATTCTAAAGCTCTTCATTGTTTTAATAAATTTAATGAAATAAGAAAATGTACTTCATACATTTTTATTAAAGAAACCACTTTTTAAATTAAATATATTTAGTCCAAGTGAAAAAATTTAACATAAAGTATAATACTATGGCTCAATGGTAGCTACGACAGACTATCGCCAGGAGGTCACCGTTCGAAGTTGCACACAGCCAATTGCTTTGCAGCAGCTTTTATTTTAGATTTATTGTATTAAACATAATTTGTTCAAAAATCAACAAAGAGAATGCTTGTCTAATTTTAGGCCGATAATAATCAGTAAAGTTTTGCCGAATATTATCGAGCTAATTTTCAACAAAAGTATTTTAGACTGTAACTTATACTTCTCAGTAATCAATGTCAATGTGTTTTTATAAAATAATTAATATTCTACTGAATAAGTAAAATATTCACTTTGGGAAATAGTTTGATTATAAATTAAAAACAAAACATAAATTTTAGCAATTCCCAAAAAAATCACTAATTTAACAGCAATTTTATTCCAAAGAAATTTATAGTTTTCCGTTTTCTGAAAAGCAATTTAAAACCACTTCATTTGGAATGGAAATCTGTGACAGGAGTCTTTATATCTGATAACCGATTTTGTTTTTCATAAGTGTATATTTTAAATTTAATGCTTGTAATGTATCTCACAGTAGAGTCGCTCGATTTTGAATTTAAATAAGGCGTCAAAATAATAACAATTTGCTTTAAAATCTTTAAGAATGGAAATTATATTTTTCATGTCTTTCGAATAAATGAATAATAAACTTTGTTTGATACAACTTGTATAAATTACTTGTTTAAATTTTTGTTTTACTCGCTACAGCAAAGAACAACATACAAATACATAAAAAATAAGAACAAATATGCCTGCAAATACAATTGAATCCAGTGTTTTCAACTTTTATATTTTAATTACCGTACAGAGAGCGATGTATGGTAATTAAATGGACATCTAAAATTTTCATTTGCATTACCGCAGTACAAATATATTACTATAATAATTTTATACAAGCATGAGTAAACATTTTCGTAACATTTGTATAATGTAAAACGTAGTAGAAATTTTTATAAATATTTCACGATATTTTCAATAGATTTTGAATTTTTTTATCGTTATTCGCGACTACCCGTTATGGTGATGGTTCAGTTATTCGCTTTTTGTGTCATCATAAGTAGTACTAACGGGAAATCAAGCTAGTTTTTCCGTACATGGGTCTTAGAAAATGGTAATCCGACAACAGCACAATATGAACTGCGAGATGCAGTCGGTTTTTTTAATAATAGTCCACAAAAGAAAAGTAAAAACTCCAACTTTTTTAAAAATAACTTAAATATAAATTAATCAGATATATGTAAACAAAGCTTTTTTGTAACAATTACATCATATTTTTGCAATGCAGTTTTGGGTGCGGGTATCGCGAGAAGTCAGGTCCCGCGGGAGGTCTAGTTTTTAATAAGTCGGGAAAACCAAGCGTATCATTTGATCCAAGCAATCAACGTTCAAACACGGATCTCAAAAAGATCTCATAATTTTAAAGTCAATTTCTGCATATTCTCAAAGCAATCAAATGTCGCAATTTTTTCGCATAATAATTTTGCGTTATAAAACAATATCTAATTGCAATTTTCAGTTATATCAATTTAGTAGTCTACTCGCAAACTGTGCTAAGTTACAAGAAATAAAATGTTCGTTGCAGCCGCCATTTCATTTCTTGTTTGAAGTTTCAATCGATTTTCTAAAAACTTCGTTCTATTAACATACCGGACCTTGCAAGTCGACTTCTCAATTAAATATGTCACTGTTTCAGCGAAATTACTTCCACTGATCTTCAGAGTAAATAGCCTTTAAAATCGATTTCAAGTTTCATTTTCTATCACGTAAAATTTTTTTAAATGCATTTGACTGATATTTCCACTAGGTAAATTAGTATATTTCACCCTAACTCGAGAACGGGTTGCCCGACTTTGATCAGCAAAATGACAAAATGTGCAAGATAAAATTACCTTCAAACTTTTGTAATATAAATCTTTGATTTGATCAATGCTTTTGGAGTTATTCTCAAATTCGTATATATCAAAAAAGTTTCTTTTCATGCAAAATTTAAACAAACTTTTCCGAAAAATATTAAAACTGCAAAAACGTTACCTTTTAGCTGTTGCTCGGCACAAAATTTATTTTTGGTATTTGGCTGTATTGAATTAATTGCTAGGAAACCTTCAAAAATTTTCGATAGATTTTTATGATATATGGTTTATTTTGCTCCAAATGCACCTATATTGAAGCACAATAGTTAAAAGTTAAATTTTGTCAGTTTTAATATTTTTTATTACCAGGGCTCGGACTTTCTTGCAAATGCATGTTTTTCGTGGTGATAGATAAAGACGCATTTACTAATTATAATTATTATAAAGATAATTATCTAGGCGAATCATAAAATTTTAAGTAGTTTTGTGTCGATTAGTAGTTGCATTATTTGGTGGTAAGTGCAATTTTTTGCATATTTTGACAATAAATACATATTTGTGGAATTATAAAAATTGTTTTAATGCTTATTTTTTTCCAAGTTAAAAAAAACATTAATAGGCCCATTATGCATGGCAACCGAGCCTCAGTTGGGATGTCAGTTGCTGAAAATGATACTACTGATGACAACTGGCAACTGAGAGCTTCCAAGTTCAGTTGATATTTAGTGCCTTTCCTACAACCATTAATTTTCAGTTGCCGACTGGCAACTCAACAAAAGTTCGGTTGAATTAAATAATAGACCCCATTATGGCTGTATTATATTTTTTTCTCTAATAATAATAAAAAATTTAAAAAAAAACATATTTAGGCAATTCAAAGCGAGCTTGAATATAGTTCTATCCCATATTATATCCCATATGTCTCATAACGGTTATAATACTTTTATTTTTCCCGAAAAGTTCATTTTAAAATCGGCCCGTATTAAATTGCGATGTCTTCAACACTTTTATTTTAATTTATTTTATTTTAGACATCAGAATTTGAAAGAAAATTATAGAATATGATATACAAATTTTTAAAAAACATGTGTAAAATTTTATGAATTTTTTTGTTTGAAAATTTTAAATAAAATTTTATGTATGCATAAAATAATACGAAATATGAAAAATAGGACTGATATGACATATTTTGAATTGCGCAATTATTTTAGTTTTGGTACTTTGTTTGTAGGTAAATGCATATTTTTGCGCATATTTTTCATTTTAGGTGCATTTGTTAAGTGCTTAAAATCAATTTTTAGATGCATGCAAGTCCGATTTATTACTATTTAGAAAGAAAAATATTTTAATATTGCACGAAAAAACATTTTTTTGGATAGTAATTTGTCAATAACTAGAAAAGCGTTGATTAAATACGAGAACTGTTTTTAGGAAGTTTGAAGTCAAATTTGTAATTTTGGTATTTCGATGATCCAAACCGAATAAGCCCTTCTCAGGCTATTATAGAATGGCCACCCTGTTTCGGGAGTCTAGTAGTAATGTCCATTAGAAAAAATATGTACGTTAAAGAAAAAATGAAGACGGATTTTACTTTACCGCATTAAATTCTTTATATTTTACATATTTTTATTTAAAGGAACGAAAACATTTTTTAAAGATCAGAGTTATTAAACACTAACACTTGTTCTTGCGAAAACAGCATACTTTAAGTGTGGGTTTTCAGATTTTTGCACAGTTGGTATTGGTGAGCTACACACACAGCAGAAAATTTTTTAATTTCCTGTGATAAAGATTTTTGTATACTGTTTCTATGGATATATGTGTTGATTCAATAAAAAAAGGTTTGAATTTTCTGCGATAAAGATTTCTTCTATATTTGATAAATTAAAATTGTTGCCTTTTTTTAAATTTTATTTTCAACAAACATTGTATTTGAATCAAAAACAGGTTTTATTGAATTTCCTGAACTATTTGAAAATTACCGTTAGTTAATATTTAATTTTTGCTGTGCAGGCTATTCTATATTTGTGTCTCTTTACATTTAAAGACTATATTCAGCTCAAAGAACTTGTTTGTTACACTAGTCAACATAAAGAAAGTATCTATCTTTAGTCTATGAAATTATTATTCACCACCATAAGGATAATAGAGCTGCATAAATAAAATTTTTGTATCACGTCGCACTTAGTAGTAAATACACTTATAATTTTTTTTGTAGTTTATGACATTTTTGCGCTTTTCTCTATCTTTTTCAGAACTGGTCCTTAACATCATAAAATATTTTTGAATATTCGCAATCTACACAAAGCTACCTTTCTTTTTAGTATATTTTTAATAAAATTTTTGCAGGATAATTAAGTACAAAAATTTTTCGAGATATCCGCGAAATACGTGATTTTTCAATTAAATGAATTTCAGTTTTTGTTCATCGATCCATAATTATTTTAGAAAGTACTTTCATTTTAAACTATATTTTTATTGTCTGCCACTTCAATTGAAGATTCTGTTAATATCCCTAAATTTTTCTCTATAACTTTAGATATACTATTTTTACCACTTTGCGACCCAGTAGTCTCGTTAGACATGAAAGTAAGCCAAAACACATTTTTTTAATTTTAAAATTAACCTCTTGTAAGTTATAGTATTTTTAAATTTCGGAAATCTCAAATTTTTTTTAATATTTCTGTGTTCCGAGAAATTTTTGGGTTCCGTCATTGTGAAAACCTTTCAAAGCATTTTTTGAGATATTGAACATTTGTGAAGTAAATTCGAACTTTATAGGTACACACAAAAAAAGGAATGTAAAATCAACATGACGCACTTTTGATTGGGAATCATATTAAATTTACAAGAAATAATTTGACGTTTAAATGTGTTAGTGTTTATTTGCT
The DNA here is from genome assembly GCA_956483635.1 of Panzeria rudis. Taxonomy (NCBI): domain Eukaryota; kingdom Metazoa; phylum Arthropoda; class Insecta; order Diptera; family Tachinidae; genus Panzeria; species Panzeria rudis. The sequence goes on along the minus strand of OY101448.1, from coordinate 48,381,353 downwards.
TTCTTCATTGCTACAATTCACTGTTCTGCTTAGTTGTGTGACTTGTTGTTGTTTATTCTTGCATGCGTCGGCTATGTAGATGACAAAAACCGTATTACCAGAAAAAATTTACTGCTGTTGGTCTAAAATTACCACTGTTTCATATTAATATTAAACGGAAAATTATTAATCTAACCTTAAATCTCTTTGATTTAAAAATGTTCACTGTTAAAACAACTTTGTTGTAAACGTTACATTTCATTTTAAATCAACATGGCTATAAGTTTGATTTCAAATAAGTTTTTTTGTTAAATAATCATTAAAAGCATGGTAAATTAAAATGAAATTCATTTTACATACGATGGTATTTATTTACTGTATAGCTAAAGTAAAGATTGAAGCAGTTATGGCTGCAGTGGTTAGTGCGTGGACCATCATGCAGGTGGCATGAGTTCAAATCTTGGTTGGGGCAGCCAACTACAACACAAGGTTTTCTGACGCCTATACTAATACGCATCACGTAAGTAATAGAATTAATAGAATAGATCCATTAAAATCATATTGTTTCAACTTGATATAACTTTAATTCAATATGATTCTTCGTGTTGTTTCAATATAAAATTCACGTTGTTTCAACTTATAATAACTTTAATTCAACTTGATTCTTCGCGTTGTTTTAATATCAAATTTACGTTGCTTGAACTCGAAATAACTTTGATTCAACATGGTTTTTTTGTATTATTACAGTATCAACTTCATTTTGATTTAACTATACTGGAATATTAAATTAACATGAAATTTAGTTAATTCAAAAGGATAAATGTATTCAATTTTCACGAAAAAGTTGTATATACACAGAAAAAAATAAGTTTCGTTTTTGATAACAAAAATCCCGGTATTCAATAATTTTTTTTTCAAATTTCCTGTGACAAAGAATTCCACTATATTGATAACAAAATTATTTCAAAATAAAAATATATATATAAATTAAAAAAATGTTGACATGGCTGGAATACGAACCCGGGCTTTCCGGACGTAAAGCATACACTCTCTAGCCGAGCCATATCCCATTTATTTTTTTATGGGATACAACTTGTTTTAAGTACTTATGTATAAAAAGAAAAGAAATAACCGGCATGGAAAAGAAATACTTACAACGAAATATTTTATTATGTTAAAGATAAATGTTATCGAAATTCATATTTTTTTTAATAACATGGTTTTATTGAATATAATTCTTGTCTATTTTTTTCTGTGTATAAGAATTAAAATCACATTCAACAGAGCCACCTGACAAGTGGTGATAGCAAATACACGTGAGCACTGACGATGGAAGTGTAGTGACTTCCGAAAGTGGCGCTACTCTGTTCTGCTGTGTACGTTGAAAAATTAAGTTGATGTTAATTTTTTCCCTTGTTCCTTGGAATATTAATCATACTCAATTCTTTCAAAATATAACGTTACGAACCTTAGCCTAATAATTAATTTAGATTCACAAAGCAAATACGTTCGAAATAATCATATTAATGGATAAATGTTCTTTCAAAATTATTGTAGAATATGTTGAATTCACATGAAGCACGTATGAAGCAAAATCACTACCGAAAAATGTCAAATTAATCTGGTTTTCGTTGATTTTACATTGAAATTTTTCTGTGTGTATTTTAGTTTCAATGACATTATATCTCCACAACCGAAGGAGTTAGGAATCCAAAATTTGGTATTTATTACTTTAATATACAAAAAAAACTCTACACAAAGTTTGATCAATATCGAAGATGGTGAGGTCTAACCATTCGTTGTTTGATTTTCATATAAATTATTTGGTCTCAATTCTTTTATAATATTAACATTTTATCCTTTGGGATGCTAAATCAACAATTTGGTCGTTTTACACACATCTGCAACCTTATTATTTTGAAGTTACAGACATATGCGATATGTTAGGTCTAACCGGATTTTGTGGTAGTAATGAAAATACGACTTTCAAAAATTATTTCCATATATATTACTATTAAAAAAGTATTTAACATATTTGTCCAAGTCTTGTTTGAATACACGTTTTCTCAAAATATCTTTATATGTATATGATATTCATATATAAGTTAAATATTTCATCAAAATGTTTACTGGGTTAAACTACAAACCGGTTAAGTTTTGAGTGTTTTGTGGATAATATGAAAGGAGCAAAAATGTTTAAAGTTACTACAAATTATTATAACAAAAATAAACTGCATACATATATAGACCAAGACCAAAAGTTTAAGGGGGTTTAATGATTTTCAAAAATCATTAAACATTTTCTAACAAATATAATAGATGTTACCACACACTCATGCAAAGTAGTTGCATACATATACACTGGCTGCATCAAAAACATTTCCAACAATTTTTTCAATTGAAATTCTAGTTAAAATGGAAAATTTAGGTAAACTTTGTAAATACATGTGTGCGTTTGTATGTAAATTTTATTCAACACATTTTGGAAAACAAAAATCGTAGTAATAACCAGGTATGGGAGTTATTGTATTTGTAAGTTTGAGTATTTGACTTTTATATTATTGTTTCATATATTTTTAAATGTTAAAGTGTAGTTTGTAATTTATTTCTATAGTTATTATTTATTGGTACATATGTATGATTTTTATGTATGTACATTTGTATGTATAAAGTGTTGTGCAATCTTTGATTTATATATTTTTATGTAATAAAAGTTATCGAAATTGTATTATTAGAAGCTATATTTTTCTTCATTTATTCATGATTTTTTATATTTTATAATGTATTTGTTTTTGTTATTGTATATGAGTAATACATATTTGATTTTTGGTTTCATTTGTATTTGTTGTATGCGTATGGTGTCATATTGTGATAGAAATATTAAAGGATTCGACCTACATTTTTCGACGCAAATATTTTTGCTATTTTGCTTAAGATAAACTGCTTGTATCTGCTGTAGAGTTAAATATGTAAGTGAAACAATATTTATTTATTTTTTCTTTCAGATTTTATTTACTTTCTTGATTTTATATAAATACTTGAGTTTTATATAAAACAAGTTCTTAAATTTTCTCAAAGGTTATTCCAAGTAAACTTTAGCAAGACACACTTGTGCACAAAAAACACTCACTTTTCTTATTCAAGGGCTTTGCAAATGCTTAAGCAATTTTTTTTTTACATATCTTGGTTTTTAAAACATTTCGTGATTTATTTTATATTTTTCGTTAAATTTCTAAGAAATTTCTTGCTGATTTTTCTCGATTTTCGTAAATATTTTGTCGTTTGCACACATATTTATATTCATATTGGGATAAATTTATTAAATTTTCTTTGGATAATCTATTTTCTTTAATTTAAAATGCCTTAAGAATTTTTGTTTTGAAACTCGCGCTATATTAATGCTACGGATATTGACGCGTCTAAACGTACCGACGAATAACACAAAACTAAATTCGTTTCAACAATCAGTGTATGTTGGAGCGGCGCGCGAGTAAATGTAAATAAATTGCTCGTTATAATCAACAGCAACAACACAAGTAACAATGTAGACAAGACACAACAACATTAAAAAACCAATTGCGGAGAGTTTGTCTTTTATCATCATACTGTTAATCGTTTGTCGTTGGGGTTTCCTTTTCCCTGATGTATCCAATAAATGCAAACATGTACATACATGCACACCAGTTGTAAGTCTGTTCAAATTAAAAAGCCTTGCATTAAAAATATTATTAATAGAAAAGTTAAGTATATATTTTAAGGAATTAATCTTGTTTTGTATTAAAAAAACCTTCTAAATACTTCAACATTAAGCCAAGAAGAAGAAAATTTAAGAAAAGGATTTCTTGAAAACAAATGAAAACATAAATATTTTATAATTGTGCAGATACTTTGTTGCATGTATCTGTTAAATATTGTAGAGTTAGTACTCTCGCCTTTATGCTCTCCACTCATATATTTTATGATGGCTGGCTCTCTCTCAAAACCAATTCAAAATAAATTCCTGTTTTAATGGCAAATAAATAGCCTTTAGTTTATTATTTTTTTTTGTATTTTTAAGTTCCTTTATCTCAACCAAATGTTTTAGTTGCAAAAATTTCTTATTCGATTTTCTTCTCCAATATCAATTTTTGTTAATTTTTTTCACGATATTTTTCAATGAGAATTTACTGAGAGCCTTAATTTGAAAAAAAGAATTAATTTGAGAAATTTGAAACTACGCAGGTGCTGTCAAAACAAAACACACACACACATAAACACACATATTGTTATTAATAATTTATATTTCCAAAAAAAAATTTTTGCAGTGCAAACAAACTTATACTTGTTTACTTTTCGTTAAAGATACAGTTTATTAATGACTTTTTATACATGAAACTTTACTTTTTAATACACAACTCCAAAAATATGGGAGTGTTTGTTATTCATTGAAAAAAACTGTTGCTTCAGTAGTTGATAGTTCTAAGAATTTTATTTATTATTTCTTTTTCTTAATTGTATATTAAAAACATATTTAACAAACATTTTGTCATATTATATTTCTTTCTATGAAACAACTTTAGAAACATGTTCTTTCCGTTTTCACAATACATACGTAAGTATATCCACATGAAATTTATAAAATATACATTCGCAATAATTTCTTGCACAACACAAACTATGTATTATGCTCTCTTTTTCATAAAAATAAATTGTTTACATTTATTAATATAAAAGAGAATTTCTATTATAAAACAAATAAGAATGCTCTCTTAATTTCATAAAATTCTGATTTTTAGCTCAATCTTTCAAAACGAAAAAAATTAAGAACAAGTTGCAGTCCATAATTGCCTTTTTTGCCTCTGTTGTGCGGTACTAAAGACGAGTTTGTGGATTATAGTACAAGTTTACAAGGTTTTGCACTGCCGCGATTTAGAGTTGTTTCTTGTGTAATTTTGGGTGCTGAATTCGAATCTGCAGTCGGCTTATTTTATTATTAATTTTTTTGTTTCTAGCTTTCGAGTTATACATTTATTTAAAATAATTAAGCAGTTGCACGACATACTTGTTTTGCAGAAAACTTGTTTTGCAGAAAACGAGTTTAAAATTTTCAATTTACTAACAACTTAATGGCATAATTCTCTAAAGACTTGAGTATAAAAGTTATTTGTAGAAAATTTTTACTTCATTATACATATATATTTTTTTATTATTAACTTAAAAATCAGGTTTTAAAGTTATGACTCTATTGCATTAAAGTTTCGATATGTTAAAATAAGCGGAGAAAGATTTGCCCTATTCAATAAAAGGAAAAAGTAAAACTCTACAAAAATATTATCTTCAAGCGGTACCAATATTCTTTTTTAATTAATGCTGTATTTTCACAGATATCGCGGAACTTGGGGCACGAAAAATGTTCTTTATAAATTTTTTTGTTTTTTTTAATCTTTATGGATCGTATACAAAATAAGCAGAAATTCCGCTATTTTTTTATTAGCTAATATGTAGGCAAGTAGGTTCTAAACAAATCAAACTCTATTTCATTAAATTCGAGAAACAGTTTTTGATTTTATTCACAATTAAATAAGGCTACTCAATTGGCAATATTAGCGATTTCTATACAGCACACAATCTCATGCACAAATTAAAATTTTACTGTTGGATGAAAATCGTGACTTTTATCAACTGAGTTCCCTCACTTAATTGTGAATAATATCCAAAAATTTGTATCGATTTTATTGAAATGTGGCTGGTTTCGTTTGGAACATATTTACCTTTACACTACAAACATTTTTTTTGCGGAGGCTCTACGATATCTCTGAAACTTTTCAGCATATTAAAAACAACGCTTTTACGCAGTGATACCATACATAGCTGCCAGAAATGAAAATTGTTTACCATATGACAAAAATTATATGACATACACGGTGTATGGCTTTCTCAGTGTTGTCATATCATAAAAAACTTACGATATGACAACTCAGTATTTCATATAGTTTTTTGTCATATCGTAAAAAATTTCAATTTATTGGCAGTAATGATGCTTGATATATTTTACGATATGACAATAAACGATATGACATACTGTGCTATCATATCGCAAGGTTTTTACGATATGACAACAATGCGACATGACAACATCGTGTATGGCTATCTTAGTGTTGTCATATCGTAAAAAAAAACTTAATATATGGTATTGCCCTTTGTACGGCTTAAATATTATACTGTTGTTGAGCATTGGCATTTAGTTTTAATTGAATAGGATAGACCGTTCTTTAGTTATGTTAGCATTTGTTGTGCAACTGCTTCATTTTTCAAATAAATGTATACTTTGACTACAGGTTAGTGCCGAGCCACTAAATTACATAAGAAACAACTTTCAGTTGCTCCAGTCCGAATTTGTAAGCTTGTTTAATTAAAGAACTTGGTGCAGTCCAAAAAAATAATGCCCAAAGGCGTTATTTCCATTCTTAATGTCCGAATTTATGCGCTTGTGTGTGTAATTGAAGAACTGGATTAAGTCAAAAAATAATAATACCCAATCACGTTATTTATATTCTTAAATGTAACGTCCACAGATATTATTTCCTTAAAAAAAGAATAGGGTTTTTGCCTGGACCGATATTATCGTGTAATGAAAAAAAACTGTATGTTTGGATAAAAGCAGACATGGCAGAAAATTCTTCATCCAATGAAAATCTTCATTCTATGAACATTATTCCAGAGTTTAATAAAGTTCCAGAGCAATGTATTTTAGTTCAAAGCTAAAATAATGTCTATGTAAAGTATCAGGCAGTAATGCAACCTAATTTTTAAGGTATTGAGTTATAAATAAAGAGGTTGATTTCAGTGTCGCAGATTCCGACAAATTGCTAGATGTTTTGGAGTGTTGTAAATGATGTAAAAGAAAACAAGCTGTCTGCTGGTATCAGAGAAGATCTGGTGGACTAAGATTTAGACGACAGCAGAATGAATGTTATATGTGCGTATTATCTCGTCCGCTGCAGATTTCGTTAGTATTTTGGCTATTATTGCTAATTACATTTCGAATGGTAGTGGCCTTGTACTAACGACATTTTGGGCAGATTAATTCGCAATACCAAACGTTTGCACCACTTAGTTCAAGATTCTAGTGTTGCCTACATAGACTGAAGTTTAATGGCTCACTACCGTGAATCGAAGAAGTGGATTTTTATATCGGTACCTTAGCAGAGTTTGATGACTAATATAATAAGAATCCAGCTCAATGCTATACATATTTGCTGTTAGCATTCATAATGTTTTTAATATTTACATACTTCAGTTATGTTGAAATCTAGCCACTATAAGTCTAAGATTTAATTCTGTAAATGTGATGTTAGTTGTTCTTTTACAAAAACCATCTCTGTTTATGTTATTTGAACAGATAATGTTTTCATTTCCTATTCTCTCACTATCCTACGCAAGAGGCAGAGAGTATAGTATATTAATTCAAAACAAAGATGTAAACAAACATTTTTTTTTTAAATTTATGAAAATGGGAAAATAAAGATATGAAAAATAAAGAGGCAATCGGAAAAAACTCTCCAAAAAACATTTAATAAAAGCAACTTAAATTTTAAGAGACTTTATAACAGTTATACTAGCTGCTCGTTCTCTTAAGTTTATTATTATGATTAGAAAAAAATCTATACAAAGATTTCCGTGCAATAAGGAAACTGGAAAAAGTTTGCCACAAAGAATATTAAAAAATGTTTACATCCCTAACTTGTGGAGTTTATTTAAACAATTGCATTTTAGTGAAAACATATCAAATTTCCAAAAATTCCATATATGCTCTTTTTAAATGTTAATTATATGTAAATTTCATTTAATTATTTTGCTTTATCTGGATATTCTGTCTACAAAGAATAATCTTAGATTTGCTAAAATTTAAGTGTCACAGTTGCGAACACAAAGTGATTATAAGTCTCCTCAAAAGAAAAACAATTTTTTTATATACTTTTACTCAAATGCTAACAGAAAACCTTAATTCTCTTAAATGCAAACTAGAAATCCACTTAAACGAGCTAAAGGAAAAAGATTTTTGGCTAGACTATCATTTCACTTTAACTATTTTATAGTTATTATTTACTTGTATTTTATTTCCACAGTTCATTTTGTAGTCTTAAGGATTTTGTGTCATTTTTCAAAAAGGATATTTTCGTTAACATTTTAGCTACATGGAGATTCTTTCTTCAATTGTGTTTATTTGTGGATTGCATTAAATGAACATATGAGCAGTTTCTGTAATGTAACACAAACTTTGAAATGAACGTTCAAATGATGTAAAGTAAGCATGTGATATAATAGAGATAATGTTAACCTGATAAGAACTGACAAGCAAATTTTTGTTAAAGAAAGAAAATAAAATAATTTATTATAGCATTGTTAATAACTTTGCAATAGGCAATGCTTAGGAACATAAAATTTTTCCTTTTATCTTAAAATAATTATAGCAGATACTTTGCTGTAGAATTTATATCCACAATTTTTAATAACATTTGTGTTATTTTCTTGAATGAAACGTTGAAATAAGATATAAAAAAAACAAGTGTCATTTCACTGACACTAAAAGGAACTAGACGAGAAATAAAGATATCAGAAAGGATGAATCAAATTTTTTTTTAAAATATTATAGATAACGACGTATGTCTTAAAATCAAATTTTTTTTCAGTAGAGCCAAAGTAAAATTTTTCAACAATATTATGTCCACGGTATGATATTTTTCCAACTTTTCTTTTAACACTTTCGTAAATATATGCCATCGGAAATTTTATTTAGAAATATTTAGCTAAAACATGAATGTACTCTGTTCCAAAAACTTGGGGAAAATATACATTAAAAAAAACTCCAGCATTGAAAATATCGATGATATTTCGCGCTGGCAAGACAGAAATCAAAAAGCTTAAGAAATAGTTGAACATGATCAAGAAAAACCAGTTAGTGAAGTTCCGAAACTTTACAAAAATTTCATTTAGTTACGACTCGCCGCGAGGTGGCGACAAAATCAGTTTATTGGGCTTTCAAAAGTATGTAGGATTTTTGCCAAGGTGTTGTTGCTGCCATCGATGGCAGTGTAGGTAAAGGGATTTGATGAGAAGACTGTGGTGGTCTCGAAACATCTGATGTCAGTTCAAACTTCCGTACATCCAAAAAATTTTCTTTGAATATTCAATATTTACATGATTTCGAATTTCTTTTTTAAATAAAAAATAATTTTATCGAAAGATTAAATTAAAAATGAGCTTAACCCACACTTATTAAATAACTTTGGATAAAACCATACAGTTCGAATAAAATTCATAACTCAATTTAGATTTTTTCAGCAATTTTTCCAAATATAAAAATTTTTCTTTAACGATTATTCATATACTCCAATATAACTTTGTCCCACTTTTTTAAACATTTTTCTTATTCGATTGATATATTCCGAGGGTATTTACAGGTTTGCAGTTCATAGAACAATAACAAGAGGAGCATAGTTGCGTTTTGCGACTATTTGAGCTATTTGCGAGATTTTGTTGATTTTTAGAAAAAATGTGGAACACATTTAAGTCTATAAATTTGTTGGGGTCTTGGTGCCCAACATTTTATCTTCGGACAGATGAAAAGACAGGCTGCAAATGTTAAGTCGTCTCCCATAACTATAAGTAACCATAATATATATATATATATATATATATATATATATATATATATATATATATATATATATATATATATATATATATATATATATATATATATATATATATATACTTCGTGGTATCAGAAATTATTATTACAAAAATTATAAATGAAATGATAAAATTTAATTATCATTTTAAGAGCATATTTTTTTTAAGTTTTAAAAGCTTGTTTTTAAATTATTTTGCATATTTAATACGCACAAAATACATTTTTAGGGCATATCCGATCTGTCTGATGATCACCATTGATTAATATGCAATAGGTTATCTCGGTAAGATAGTGGGTGGTATAATAGTCTATCAGTATGGCAGTTGTAGACTCAGTCCCCACCTAGCACTTTGGTCAATTTTACAACAACGCGTTAAGGAATTTGTGGTTATTTTTCTTAAATTTTATTTAAGATATAATCTATTAATGTATTTGTAGTTTCACTGTTATAGTCGAAAATTTGCGCAAAGGGGCCAATAAATCGAGTGTGTCAACCGTTTTGTGAGATTATGTTAGAAATCTAAATTCGAAAAAGTGTTTTTAATTAACAAAAATATATTTAAATATTTTTTGCAAAAAAAAACTGACAAGAAGCAGATGAGCATAAAGTTAAACTGACAGATGGACAATATGTTCATAATAAATCTTGTTTTTAATGATATCAATCTAAATGTAGACTGTTTCATATGTAATAAAAAATTTCGAAATCGATCTATAAATGAGGAGTTTTTAAGTCGATTAAACATAAATTAAATTCTACGTATTCTTTTTTCTTATTTATTCTGCTATTAGTCCTAAAAAATTTTTGTAGATGACCTCACTATAATGTAAAATCTAAATTAAGTTGAAATAAATTTCAGATTGAAATGATTGTGGGTGCATTAAATAAGCAATAATAAGTGTTAAAAAATGTAATATAACCTTAATATAAAAGCAATTTTTCATCAAACATGTATAGAGTTCTTTAACTTCCTTATTTCAGAAAAATCAGCAAACACAATAAAAAAAATATTAAACAAAAAAATACACTTTAGTTATTTTACTGCAACATCAATCATATAATCAACACTTTGTAAATTTTTACCAAACATTCTTTACAACAACTCATGCAACACAAAACACTCTCATCGGTGGCTCCTTCTTACATTCAATAACTTTTCGTTAAAAATACAAAATACATTAAAGGGGTCATTAATAATCCAATATTTAAAAACAAAACAATCGTTTATTAAACAAGTGATGAAATAATATTGAAAAAATAAAAAAAGGCGATTAAACATAAACAATAAGAAGAGTACTCAAGAATAATGCAGTCATGCAATGATAACAGGATCAGTCCAACTTGTATGATTCAATCAACAAAAGAAATAAAGTATTTAAAAATAAGCTTAGGGCATATCTGTCATTCAAAAAAATTGACAGTTATAAAGGATCAGAGCATCTGATTAAGTGCGAGCGTTGAGTATGTATGCAGCTGTGTGAAAAATATTTAGAAATATCTTTATGATCTTGTTATAAAGTTCAATTCAACATTTATCTTATTCCTTTATGCGGCAACATGCATTTGCCCACTCCGTCATTGTATGAATGGTTAAAAAAACAGCATGACATATCAAAAACATGATGTCAAATTAAAATGTATCATACAGCGTTACGATATACAATATTTACAAGCATTAGAGATAAAGTCGTTTAAAATATATTTTGTAGTTGATGGAATGTTACAAGATATTGTTATAAGGGTTAAAACGAAACATTAGTGTGAAAGAGCGTTTTAATTGGAATAGAAAAAGGCATAGTAAAAGGGGTGGGTATATCTTAAGGCTGTTTACTTATTTAATGTTAAATGAAGGCAAGTATGTGCTAATCCCAAAAAGAAAATTCAAAGTAACCATAGAGGGAAGAGGACCTGTCGCAAAGCAAGTCACATGACTGGTTCCCAAGTGCTTCGAGCTTCGAAATTTTATATGAAAGGGACCAGTCAATTTTAAGTGGTGTTGTCATTGGAGGGAGTCAGTCTTCATTATTAAGATATGCAGTGCTAGGTTCTCTATAAAATTTAAGGTACTTGTCGTATGAAGATTTCTTTAATACTAATCAAATTACTGCAATTTAAATAAATTTGTCATGATTTGAAAAAAATCTGCTCTACAATGATGCTTTTTATTAACATTTTTGTTCTAGCTAATTGATGTGCTCTTTTCACCGCTCACAACTCGTGAACATATTATACCACTCTAAATTTCAGCAGTCATAGCACAACTTTGTTAAAAACAATTGGTACAAAATTTCCCGCAGTGAATACATGTTTCTAGTTATAAATATTTTAATGTATATTCGTAGTATATAAACCCATTTTAAGCTTTTCGAAAAATATAAGTAGATTACATAAATAAACGAAAGTGGTAAATAGCGTAAAATAGAATATTGGAACAACAGCAAATGATTATATCTTGGCACATTTTTATTCAGCTTACACACATTAGTCTCATGGTATACTTGTATTACAAGAAAACGTCTATCATTGATCATGTTATCTACTTTCAAACATTATTAAACCAGAAGAAGTGTGAAATAGAGAAATTAAAATTAATTGCTAAAATTACAAAAAACAGCAGCTGATCTCCAATTCAAAGTAGAAAAACTACATTTCAACTTCAATTAAGGAAAAGCCCATAGTATAGAATATATTAATGAATTCTTACACTTAGGGCAAACAAATAATTAATGGATGAACACCATGGTGTCAGGCAGCATGGTATACAGCTTAAAAGCAAGCCAAAAGGTTTAGTTATTTTTTCTTTTTTTTAGTTTAATTCTTAAGCGCCAGGCGTCAATATATACATATATATATATATTAATTTAATTTTTAAACCACTAAGAAATCTTCAATAACCTACCAAACACGCTGGATTGATTTCAAATGGTAAATGTTTTGCGTTCAAACAAAATCTGAAATATCAAATATTTGAAATTAATTTCAAAAACATTTAACTATTTTCCGACTGCAGTCAAATTACGTTTTTCTTGATTTCGGCCGAAATCAGCTAGAAATGAAGTAATATCCCATACATATTTTCATATCCCAAATTAAGTTATTTTTTTAATATCGACGAAATTAACTTGAAATTACAATTCACATCCCTGTTTTTGTTTTAATGTTTCTTTTTTGGAACAAAATATATACAACTGTGAGGAGCAAAAAACATAAATTGACATTTGTTTCACTAAAAAATTATTATTTACTCTATAAATTTATAAAAAAAATATTAGATTAAATAAGAAAAGTGTTGTGTCCAAATAAGTATGAATTTCATACAAAAGGTACAAAATGGAAGAAGTACCAAGTGTAAAATGTGAAACGAAATCAAGACGAATGTCATTTTGCAGCAGTATGAACATTTCTAATTTTGAAAGTAATTTTGGCTCCAAATTAAGCCATTTTTGTGCAGTCTGAATTGGTTTTAAGGGAAATATAGATCTGTTCGAAATGAGCTACATAATTATATTCGAAAATATAAAAAATGTTATAGCTTTCAATTACAAAAGACAAAACCAGTTTAACATATCGACGGCCTATATTCAAAATCCTCTATATTAAAAATCACAACTTTTCAGGAGAGCATAAAAACTGTTTACTTCGTTCATTAAAAGGTTATTTGAAAATATTTGTTCTATAATATCCCAGCAAAAAAGTGATGATAAAAAAGTAGAAAAAGCATCACAACTACTGATACGAAGCACTTCAAACTCCGAGCAAAAAGTAGTGAATTTTACATTAGCGTGTCATTGGAGCGAAGTGGTTTATTTTTGCCACCCCGTAAGCTAATAAAATTTACTTTTTATTTGCTATAAAAACTCTAAAATAAGGTGTGATTTTTTATTGGTGAAGTAAATCCAATACATTTTACATTTAGGATGTTGGCATTTAAATTTCTGATTTAGGAAGTGGAGCTTATTCAGTGATTTATAATTCCACATGGATAGTTTTTTAATACCTGAAAATGAAGGAAGACTTCTTTTTTTATATAAAAACTAAAAAAGGAAATTTATTTTATTCATTCTAAGTGCCAGGCATACTTAGCGAAAATAAAGTTGATATCTTTTAAAACAAAAAAAATCTTTAAGGACTAATTTTGTTTCCTTACCATTCTTAGCTTTTCCTTTTGCGATATTTAATTATTCTTGTTTGTTATTATTATTTAAAATTTTTATATTAAAAAATCAATTAACTTTACAAAAACACTTTTTGGCTTCACGCGTCTGTTTTAATTTATTTACAAGAAATTAAATCAACTATAACCAACTTCACGTTGTTTTATTTTTTAAATAAAGTTATGAAATGGTTAAAAACAAACTAGTGATTACAAACGACATTTTATATGTGATTAGAAATAACTTCTTTGATATCTAAAAATACGCATTAGCCACTTTGGAAGTAACTAAAAAGTGGTTCTTAAAGAAGTTCTCCATTTATATTTTGCTGGGATATTGTTTGTAAATTCTTTTTGAGCAGTTTGCTATAGGATTTTGTATAGTAAAAAAAAAAATAGCGAAAAAATAAATTAAGTAAATTTTTAACAAATAATATGATTAGATTAAGTAAATTTTTAACAAATAATATTATATGATTACAGAACAAAAACGCTAACTATACATTGCGAAATCTTTATTATTATTCTTTACAATGTTAGTGATTTCTTCAATATATTTAGAAATTTTTCGTGAACATGCGGTGTTGGCGGTCTCTAATCAATGTTAGAGCTTGTTTCCAATGTTGCAACTTCTCGCGAATTTTTCTAATGCTCGGGACAGGAGCGACTTTCTGCAAGTTGGTAAGCTCTTTACAGTCTATGTTAGACTATGTTATTATGTTATAAGACTATATTATCATTCCGCTGTTAGCAATTTTTTGCGGATATTCGCCATTTTCTTTTGCTATTCCTAGCAGCTTTAGAGATTTTTAATAAAACTTATTTCTTGATTACAGTTTTTCAAAATTTTCGAGAATTTTCGCTATTTTCGCGATAGGCTCATATTTTAAGGTTTATAGTTTTCTTACATTTTTGGCTTATTTATTCAATCGTAAGATTTTAATATTTCATATCAAAACAAGTTTTTGCGAATTTTCGTAATTTTTGTGATGTTTTCCGAGGTCTTGACATGCCTCACAATTTTTAATCATAATATCAAAAAAAAAAAACACACACAAGTGGTGATAAGCAAATACACGTGAGGACTGACGATGGAAGTGTTGCGGCTTCCGAAATTGGCGCTACTCTGTTCTGCTGTGTACGTCTAAAAATTAAGTTGATGTTCATTTTTCGCTTTTTCCTTAGAATATTAATCATGCCCAATTCTTTCTTAATATAACGTTACGAACCTTAGCCTAATAACCAATTTGGACTCACAAAGCAAATACTTCGAAATAATCACATTAATAAACAATTAGTTACTGGCTTGAGCTTTTCACATGTTACATGTTCATATACATATACTTAAGTATAAAATCAAACCAAAAAAGTTTGTCTTGAGTAGAACAAAAATCAGAAAAATGGGAATGAAGAAAAATAAACCGATGGCAACGCTGGAAAAGTGCAGTTAATATCAGCTTGAGAGTGATATATTTCTCGTATTTAATTTTCATGAAAAAGTTGTATATATAAGAATTAAAATCACATTCAACAGAGCCATCTGACAAGTGGTGATAAGCAAATACACGTGAGCACTGACGATGGAAGTGTAGCGGCTTCCGAAATTGGCGCTACTCTGCTCTGCTGTGTACGTCTAAAAATTAAGTTGATGTTAATTTTTCCCTTGTTCCTTGAAATATTAATCATGCCCAATTCTTTCTGAATATAACGTTACGAACCTAAGCCTAATAATCAATTTAGATTCAAAAAATCAGATGATTTTAAGGATTTTTCTTTCGTAAAAAGCTAACTGCGTAAGATAGAGAAATAAAAAATGACGATAAAATGGCAAAAAAAAATTTTACTTTTAAATTTAGACCACAGATTCTGCTTATTTTAGGCAATACTTTGCCATCAAAAATTGATTTTCTTTAAAATCGAATATAGAAGCTTTTGAATATAGTCCGTCGATATGTAACAACAAAATAGGTAGATCTCAGAACACAGTGTTCTGGATATTGCAAAAAAAACAATGAAATATTTGGAATAAAGCCAATGTAGACTATCACACAAGCGGTTGGATTTCTGTAGAAAATATAAACCTGATATGATGTACATATGTAATTGCTTTTTTTAAACTTTCCATTACATCCGAGTGACATTTTCTACACAAGTTGAAAAGCTTTAAATAAAACTGGTCTGCAGAGAAAATACCGTTGAAAAAACTATTTGAATTATGCAAAGTTTAAAGAGCTTAAATCAGATCTGTTTTGTGTTTTTTTTTCTACCACACACTCAGATTTTTTTTAATGGGCATGACTACTATTTCCAATGGATTTTAAGTTTTCGTAAAAAAAATAGTTCATTGTAATATCTATTTTGTGCTTACCATTGAAATATTAATTTTTGTTGGAAGTTTTAGAAATTTTAAGGACTAAAGTAAAAACACACAATTTCCAACACCCTGGCAGTACCATAAGTTATGCTGAAAACTACATCACAAAAATTTTACTCACAAGAGACATATTTTTATGTAGATTAATAATCCATGAATTGTCTTATAATTTTGAAGACCTGTCCTGAAATATAAGCCGAAGAATAAGATCATGCCGTAATTTATGAGAATATTAACATCACTATTTCTTTAGAACTAGAGCTAATCGAAAATTTTTTATGGCGATTCCTGAATTCGGACGCCTTGAGCTTAATATTAGAAGGAAGTAAGGTCAGCAATTTTCTATTTTCATTTTTTTCGATTATTGCAGAATCTTTTATAAAAAAGGAATTAAATACTTTCTTTACTATTTCCTCTAAATTTTTTACATTTTTAATGTAATTGGTATTCTAGTTTTTCAAGATAAAGGCCAGTTATTTTTGATATACAAAAAAAATCACTCACACCTTTTCCTGAAGATGCCCACCAACTAACAGAATGGCGTAATATTGAATCTAAAAATAAACGTTACTATTATAGATATTTTTATATAAAAAGTAAATAGTCTTTAGCTTGAAGAACTAGAATACTAATTAAACTTTGCTCACTTTAGTAAAAATAATTTTCTTTAATAAATCTTAATGAAAGTTCATCTTCTCCTGTTACTAACTTATAAATAGTACACAGTTAATATCATACATATGTATATACGTATGTATATCAAACGCTCCTTCTCAAACTTCTGTATAGATTTGAAAACAGATTGGTGATTACGTATGAAACCAAATGTTAAAACATTTATTAGTATTTCAATTCTATGAACTTCTGTTTGTTGGGTAATAAGAACAGACCTATAAATACACAAAAACACTTATATATATACGTTACATGAACTAACGTGAAATCTTTAAAATTAACGTCAAGTAGAAAATTGCAAACCTAAACAAACTTAATGGAAACCGGAAAATTCTCAGCATTTACATTAATACATTTCGCCTCTTACAAAAGGATCAATTTATTACAATCTTCAAATTATACAGCCAAACACAAAGACATACACACATGCTCATAAGACAACCAAACAACTACTTATTTGTACTGAAGAAGAGCAGCTATTCCGGTTGGCCCTTCAATCGATGACCTAAAGGAGACTTTAAGCTGTGGTTTATGTATTTTGAAAATGCTACGCATACTTGATTTTTAGTCATTTCTTCCACACACATTTTTAGAAACAACAAAAAAATAGCAACGAACAAAAATTCATGTTCAATGTAGATTTGTTTCTTGTTTGGCCTTGTGTATGTTGTTTTACATAAATTACATGCTGTTGTTGCTGTTTGTTTGTGTGATCACACTGCATGTATCATTTAAGCCTGAACCATGGATGCCGGTATGTATGTAATATGTCTATGTATCTATCTGTCGAGATCATATTACATGTGTAATATATCAGTGTAATATGTTTTATGTTGTTGCTCTTGTTGTTCGTTGTTTGTATTTTGACTATCGGAAGATGTATGATGTAAATTAATAATACATGTACAAACACTTAAAGAAAATATAACGCCAGAAATTTCATTTTTGTGTTTTGTTAGTTGTTGTAATTATTTTGGTTGTGATTATAACTTTTAATAACAACATAAGAGGTTCTATCAACTTAACACGCCTTCTTTTCTTTAAGATTATTTTTTATGTTTTCTTTTACTTCTTTTTTGTGTTGTAGACTTCATCTACTGAAAAGAATGTAGTTTAATAAACTGCAGCTCATTAATTGGTTACAAATAGAAAAGAAAAAAAGTTTAGGTAGTTAAATATATCATTATGTATCATCAAAAATGTTTGTTTCTTGTTGTAGCATGAAAATAATATTTTCTTAGATTTTTAAGCAACAAAATATTTCGTGCAATTAGTCATCACTAAATAATATATATTTAGTGAGTTTTTAAAGTTACGAGTAAGTATGTAGAAGTTTTTACTTTGATTTGTTTACTAAGTAGGTTTTTGTTGATAATAAGTTCATAATGACAACATTTTATATATTTTTAAATGAAACCAATATATTACCATAGTTTGCAGCCTAAAAAAGAAGTATATAGGCTTAAAAGTGGTCCAATATTATTATGTTATGTTTCTTATACTGTTTTAAGTTTAGTTAAGTATTTGTTAGTACTATTGATTTCTTGATTTGTAAATTTAGTAATTTTGGATATACCGTGAAGAAATATAAAAAGAAAATAAATTAAAGCAATACCCGGGGTAATTTGTACCCATCTGTGACATTAATTCATCCAGGCACTCTAATGAACCAATTTGTGTTTTTTTGTGTAAGGCGCTCTTCACATCTCACATAATGTCATTTTTTTAATTATTGAGAAAAATATGTCTGAAAAGTATAAATTCTTTGCTTCAGGTCTGTTTAGCTTCCTCCCATAGTCGGCCTATTGCCAACAACATACTATCTCCGTATCATGTATAAAAATGTAGTGCTAGACGGGAGTGATATAATACCCAGAAGCGCTAGTACATATCAAATCACCGTGCGTGAATACATACACAGAAAGATCTAAATTTCATTTACTGTAAAGGAAAAAAAACGTGTTTTTTTAGTGAACAAATTGTTTAAATCTCTAAAACAATTTGTCTAAAAATATTTACAAATTGTAGACAAAACAATTTACTAAATCAAACAAAAATATTCACTGGATTTTCTAAAAAATATCAAACGATATTTCTGTCTGAATATAAATAAACAATTAGTCTAAAAATGCTAACAATTATTAAGCAAAATAATTTACTTAATCAAACAAAAAATACAAACAAAATTTTTGTCTGTGTCATCATCATCATCCATTAAGCATTTATGAGATATCACTTTGTTAAATGTGTTCAAGTCTAAATGTTTAGCTAAATACTCTAAACAAATTAATGAGAATTAACGCAACGACATTAACTAATCGATTCACTCAAAAATCTTTTGTAAACAAACTTGGTACAATTGCATTCCTCTTGCTATGATTGTTGTAGTTGTTATTTGTGTGTATGTCATGATCGGGGTGGTTTCTTACGACACAGTTTTTTTTGTTGTTTTTGGTGTTTGCGTTCTAAATAAAAGTCAAACAAACAATTCATAGATTATGGACAGAACATATACTGAAAATTAAATTTATTTTTAGACAAAAATTTGTTTGAAATTTTTTTTGGTAATTTGATTATTTTTGTATGTATATAAAACTTGTTTTCTCAAAAAGCCGCAAAAGTCCATAACATTTTTTTCAGGAACTATTTCATTGCTACTCGCTCTTCACAGATGTGAAAACACTTTCATGGAATTTAGCGGAATTCATAAGAATACATACACATATGTGGAAAAAATCTCGTTTTAAGCCCTAGCAAGGGAAAGCGATACAGACATTTATATGTCAGTAAACTTTTGACAAAAGCACTCAAGTCGAGTTGAGACAGTTTTAAAGTTATTGGTATTTGTAAATGAATACTCTTACGAAGCGTCTAATAGTTTAATTGGACTATTTCTACGATTTTTAATTACAAACATATTAATATTTTTAATATCTTACTTATTTATCTCCATTATCGTTGATTTGATACTGTCAAAAATAAAAATTTACAGACAAAATTTCAGTTAAAATTACTTAATTATGTTTAACTTTCACTTTTCCGGTAGCTCCTGTACAAAAAGTTTCATTTAATGCTGTAACATAATTTTTACTCTCCTGATAATTTAGAAAATTATACTTAAGTGCTTTTGCCAAAAGTCCACAGATATGCGCTTTAAACAGAAAAATTCATCAATACGTTACTAAAGTACCTGAAGTACAAGGTTTTTGATGCATTTAAATTTGCAGCAGCTGGAAGTCCCTCGTTTTCTAGCAGATGATATTTTTGGCAAACCGCTCGTAGATGCTGCACAATCACAACATTATGATATAATTTCTGTCAGAAGCGATCCCATAAATCTCGAATAGGTGCTAACTTATCATTAAAAAGTCGAAAAACACATTTTAGTTCATTTATTGTTAAAAAAAAAACTAAATAGACCAAAATGGTCCTATACCTAAGATTCGTAAGTTTTTTTAACCTAACAGCGGGGTTAAAGTTCAAACTTGTCCTCTAGAATGCATAACCGCGTACCTGTGTGACGCAAAAAAAAATTTATCAATTTCCTATTTTAACTGGACCAGGGCCCTGCCGAATTCGACTTATTTTACATCAAAGCTTTGAGTTTAGTCAATATGGTGTAAAGTCCCAAAGCTTGGACTACAAACCAATTACCAATTTTTAGAACCTATATGTGTATGATTTTATTTGCCAAAGAATTAAACTAGCCTTGTTGAACCACATACGTCCTTTATCGGCAAACCCATAAAAATTTCAATGTTTTGGATTTCTTAGAATTTGCTTAGGAATTCTTAAATTCTCAGAAGCAATTCTTATTTTTTTTTTGCTTGTTTAGTATTTAATACGTAAATCTATATAACTGCAAAAATTCATTCGAAAATATCACTAATCATCGACATTATAGCATTAAAAAAATTGTAGGCCTGTAGTCTTACGGTTTTCGATATTCTTACGGTTTTCGATATAGTAGCCTATGACAGACGGACATATAGATAGATGGACGGACGGACATCGTATCGAAAACAATAGGGTTTCTTTTCACATTCGGTATACATAACCCAAAAAATTATGATACACTGAAGCCTTATAGAATAATGTCCATATAATAAAATTCTTGTTGCGCAGCTTTTGTTTTTTACATAAATTTTGTTGTTGCTTAATATTACGAAGAAGAAAACAAAAGAGAGTTGCATGTACATGAAGCAGTATACCCCTTCCCAATCTTTTCACCTCTCTCTCCCATATACTCAAAAGTTCCGCAGCAAAAGCTGATTCGTATGGACATAGACTAAGTAATCTAAAAACAAACTGGCAGTTGATCCAGGCTTAAAGTTGGCATGAATTCTGAAATTTGTGTTTAAAGTTTAAAGTCGGTGTAAATCCGATTTTAGATAGAACCAGCCTGGTTTAGAGAAGAAGACTTATTTGTAAGACATCGACTAAAGTCTGCCCTTTAGATTTTGTTTTTACTAATTTAGATATATGTATCATATGTATTTACTGCACTGCACTTTTACTACAAATCTTCAAACAAAATTAACATTTTGACTTCTCTATAATTTAATATTAAGTCCCAGTCTTCGATTTGGTTCATTTTGCTTTCTTTATTTACTTGTTCTACAACAGTGGTTTGCATTAGTCATTTACGCATTTCATGAAATAGACGATATATCGTCAGCAAAAAAACAAAAGGGAGGAACTACAATTTGTGATGTATTCCGGGAGAAAACAAATATATTATGAACAAAATAACGCTATAGCCTTTGAATTTGAATTTACACTAACCACAATGTTTCGAAGAAAAGCACGTAAAATAATAAAATTTTTAATTCTTTGTAAATTAACGGCCTTTTGGATTTCAGTTGCGGCATATTTGTTTAAACTTTTGTTTTTTGTTTTTGCGCTGTCTCCCGCCACTTTTAAGTAGCTTTATCAAAGTCTTCAAAAGAAACAAGTTTGTGGGTTTTTTTTTTTTTTTGTTATTTTGTTATACTTCCTTTAATCATCGATTCAGACTCTAGCTTGTTGCTGGCTAGTTGACTGTTCCACTGATTGTTTAGCTGATCTTACTTATTTACTCACATGGTGTTCATCGCCGTTGTTGTACCTTAAATGATGTATTGCTTTACTCTCAGTTATTTTGGTGTTCTTCTGATTACACATTTTGTATGAGTGTATTTTGTGTATTTTATTATCGTGAAAAAATATAGCAACCTCCACCACATGTTGCCCGTCAGACAATATAATTCATTTTAGTCTTTCAACTCATCAATTTTCATACGAGTTATGCATGAGTCGTTTCTTTTACATATTTTATTGGTTTGTCTGCCTGCCTGTATCGTGGATGGTGCGAGTTTTACAGATATTTCAGTTAAGTATATCAAATTTTGATATATTGCATTTTATGGATTTTTATTATTCGAAAGTATTGTAAGCAGGAGACAATTTTATAATATATAAACAATATATGTTAATGTTTTTTTTGTTTGTATTTCTTATTTTATTCTGAATGTGTATGATGTTTTATAAATCTTCTTTATTGGTTTGCCAACAAGATCTTTGAATTGGATTTATGGTTTTGAAATATTCA
Source organism: Panzeria rudis (assembly GCA_956483635.1). Taxonomy (NCBI): domain Eukaryota; kingdom Metazoa; phylum Arthropoda; class Insecta; order Diptera; family Tachinidae; genus Panzeria; species Panzeria rudis. The sequence goes on along the minus strand of OY101448.1, from coordinate 48,358,905 downwards.
TACAAAGGTTGTAATTTATTACTGAGCTCTAGTTAAGTAACCATTGTGGAAACTTTGTTTTCCTTGGAAATATTTTATAGCCTACACAATATTTGTCACATATTTTAAGTAAGAAATATGTGAAAAAGATACAGTTGCATGAGTAAGACCAACCAGGAAAAAAATCCTAAAATATTTATGATTGTACCAATAATATAAACTTACAGGTTTTAGCAATAAGATCCCAGTAAAAAAATTGGAAGTCCTTTTTGAGGAACTACATTTTCATTGCTTCCAAAGAATCGATATACAAAAATACAGATAATTAGTAGAAAAGCAAGTCAAAATTTATTTTAGTCACACAAAAATTTGTAATTCCCTTATAGTTTTTAAAACGTCGATTTTTTAAAGCAATTTATGAACTAATTTTCGTCTAAAAAGTAACAGATATATACTGAAATTTACATAAAAACAGCGTTTTGCGTTTAAATTCGTATAAAAAGAAACGCCAAAAAGAAAATATTTTTTAGCTTCGCTTCCAATTCGATGATTAGGAATCGAAAAAGAGAACTTCTTGCAATGACAACCCTATGTAAAAATCATTAGAAATTATCCAAATTTGCATTACTACCGGATCGGAAGCTCTACATTTTCATGACTTCTTTGGAGTGTCTTTTTTTTTACTGGGATGGTTAAGTCATACACCTAATGTAAGATCTTTTTGATATAACCTAAAAAACAGATTTTTTCTAAGCTAATTTTGAGTCGTTGAGCACAAATATGGCATTTATTTATATTTTTAAGAATCGTTTTCGATATATTTGCAAAAAAAAATTGATTTTTTTTATCTATTTCTAAAAATCTTGAGAAGTGTTCATCTGAATTATAAAAATTTTTTACTGTTGCATAGATACGTCTTTCTCCTTTCAGACACTATATAAACTGTGTTGTTTGGATCAAAATTCGTCGAGTTACAGGCCCTAATATTTGAAAAATTTTATTCCGACAGAAAAGAATTTCCATTGCCTTAAAGCAGTTTTTATTGTTTTCTAAAACAAAACTTCACTAGATCTAAATTTGGTATTAGTAAATTATACCAAAATCTTTCCATACTCGTTTCTACAGGGATTTCCATTGATAGTAAACAAATAGCAATTCATGAATTTATGAATTGAAATAATCTCTAAATTTGTTAAGCCAATTTTAATTTATTTAACAGCTAAATCAACATAACGAAATCTAATCCTATATTAATCACTATTTCTTATGAAATTATTATCAATTAAGGCAAAAAAAAAGAACTTTCTCGTTATAATCCTATTTAAGAAAATACATGTGTGTGAACAAAATATTATTTAAATACCACCTTAAATCATTTAAGATGCTTATTTACATATTGCCACTTACATTATGTGTACGTACGTCTTGATTTCTAAACGAGTACAAGCTCATTGTGGGTCGGCATATTTATGAAGGTGTGTGAGTATGTATGTTCAATTGATCCAAATAATAACTATGGAAATGACAAAAAAAAACTTTATTATCGGTTTATTTGTAATTTATGCCATATGTTGATTCATATTTACTTACAATCGTATGTATTTATGCATGTGTCTATGTATGCATGGAAATATATCTATGTTATTTTATTTGACTTCATATAATATGAGAGTTACTTAAAACAATTGAAGCATAAAAATACCAATTATTAAGACTTAAATAAAACGATGGATAGACCACATAAACCAGAAACTCATATTATCAACTGCTGCTGTTGAAACTAAGGCTGTCACTGCTGCTGCTGATGCTGCTACTATTGCCACTTGATCCAGCAGTAAGTGAAAGACATTTTAAAACATACAAAACAACTTTTGAAATATTAAAAAAGGGAACAAAACAAATATTTTTTGTTTGTATTATTGATGATATTAAAACAAACAAAAACCGATTAGAGCATTTTTCAATTGAAAATGATTAGAAAAAAGGCAAAAATAAATTAAATGAAAATTTCGCTTTGCGTTTTAAATGTTCTTTATTCTGGATTAAACTGATACTGAAGAAGAGGGGGTGGTATCAATGTGTTGAAAAAATCAACATCATCAATAACAATAATAATGTAATACGAATTCACATATACATAGGAATATCAACATAACTGTGTGCACGTAGCAACAGATTTAACTAAGACCAATAGACAGTGGTCATAGTGAGTATAACACTCGAAACAAAAAATGTTATAATGCTATTCCCACTGCAACACAGAAAATTTTATCACCAAAAAATTTTCAAACAAAAGATTGTCTAAAAATAAATTTCATTTTCAGTAAATATTCTTTACATAATCAATGAATTGTTTGTTTGAGTGTTATTTAAGACGCCAACACCAACAACAACAAGAAAAACTGTGTCGTAAAAAACAAACCCCATGACAACATACACACAAATAACTACAACAACCGTGATAACATAAAGAATGCGATTGTACCAAGTTTGTTTACTGAAGATTTTTGAGTGAATCAATTCGTTAGTATCGTTGCATTAATTTTCATTAATTTTTTAGACTCTTTCGATAAACATTCACATTTGAACACATTGAACAAAGTGAAATTTCATAAATGCTTAATGGATGATGATGACCCAGACAAAAATTTTGTTTGATATATTACAAGAAATCCAGTAAATATATTTCTTAATAAATAAACTATTTTGTTTAATATTTTTTAGTATTTGTAGACTAACAACCTAATTCACAAAAAAATTTTTGATTAATAAGAGACTTGTAAAACAAATTTTGGTATGAAAATTTGTTTTACTAATCTGTTATAATCAAAAAATTTTTTTTTATGAATTAAGGAATAATTGTTTTATAAATTCATACAAAAATATTGTTTTGATATTTTTCAGAAAATCCAGTAAATCTTTTTTTTTGATTTAGTAAATTGTTTTGTTTACAATTTGTAAATATTTTTAGACAAATCGTTTTATAGATTTGAACAATTTGCTCACTGAAAAAACACGTTTTTTTCAATGAAATTGTTGAGATATTTTTGTCTATATTTACAAATTTGTTTGTAGGTCCGTGGCTAGACAAAATATTTACTAATTCATTGAATTCCTTTACAGAAAATGGTATTTAGTTTTTTCTGTGTAGACAGAGGATGCTCAAAGTTAATATTAAAATTGTCAGACCGCTTGAATTGCCATTAAAATAATAAAGTAACGGACATGCCTTCGCAAAGCTGGAGGATGAATCTTTGAACAGTTTTGATTTAAGGCATCCTGAAGGACTTCACTTTGCCGTAGTTACCGTATGAGCCCTGCACATAACGCAACAAGGCCATATACGCATGTAAGTAGACTCCATAGAGGTCTGGGACGAGTCCAAAGATAAACCAAATGTATGAAGAAAACATGGTCGATTTAACATTACGATGTCCTAGGGCTGGAGGATATAACCAAGAATTTCATTACATCGTAGTAGTCTCAAAACTACTGTTTGTAACTAATCGATGGGACACCCAAGTAGAGTTGTGTCATTCTGGAACGACTTAGTTCCCTGGAACAATTCCCTAATTGAAACGCTGTGGAGTTTTTCAAAGGTTCCTTTTTTGTCGTTACTCGTTACGTAATGGCAAACCGTCTTGATGAGACATTAAGTTTTTTATAGGATAAAAACGAATATTTTCGACACGGTCTGGATTTTTATGCTCTCCGATTTTAATGAAATTCGATATATACATTCTACTGTTGTGTGCACGTAACATAGCCAAAACTTATTTCGATATCTCACGGTTTCTATTTTATAGGCCTCTAAACTTGTGTATCTCGGCCATGTTAGAGAAAAGTTCGTCATATTGAAGATTGATTAACTTTAGAACGCGTCATCGGATATAAATAAAATTGACGCCATTCGAAAGGTCTTAATCTCTTCTTAATGAATACTGCTTAAAAATGACATAGCTTCCTGCTACAAGTACGTCTAAAATGGCAAAGTATCCTTTATCCTTAAATATCCTGAAAAATTGTACTTAAATTTTTTTAATTTTTTTACGGAATGAAGCCGACTGACATTTCTTTATTGTGTAATATGTTCAAGATGGGCTGAAAACAGGTTCAAATGTTACAGTTGTATCTTTATGATAACTCGATAATTTCTATGAGAATTTGGTAAGCAATAACAATAAAAACAACCGTATCCGTAGTATTTCCTAAAATCTCGATTTGTATTTTTTACACAATGGCGACAGACTTATTTGCTATATGCTCAAACAAAATAAATACAATTTTTCAGGATATTTGAGGATCAAAATTTTTTTTTATTTATGATGTCCTTGTCTTGGATTTGCAAGAAGTGTGCCTGAGCCTTTTAACTAAAACTTTTTGTTTGCAAATGACATGATCCATGACTGCATTACATAGGACCATTGTACCTAGTCCATTTTAGCAGAAATAGATTAAGTAGCTCAATAATACCTGTAGGTATCCTGCGGGAAATGTTGTACCAATTGTCTTGAGCGTACTTGTCCTATGCCTGGTGAAAATGGGAATGGTACGAAATGTTCCTGAGTGGCGACCAGTGAAAAGACCCTGGGGGAAACCTTGTACCAATTGTCTTGAACTTACTTGTCCTATGACTGGTGAAAATGGGAATGTCACGAAATATTCCCGAGTTGTGACCGGTGAAAAGAATTATATCACAACGTATCACAAAACTAGAACAAAAGCTTTAGCAAAATACATTCATAATATATTATAAGTAGCTTTTGGTCAGCAGCTATGAATATTTAATAAATAATGAATAAATATGTAGCCGAATACATATTATTAACGTGCTTATGTAAACAAATAATATATGCAACAAAAAATATTATAAAAATTCAGCACATGTGTATGTCGGACCCACTGTAAATTACACAACAAGAAAATGCAAACATCAATCTCAGTGTACAGTCATGCACACATTTGCGGCTTTTACTTCTTCTAACCAAACAAATTCTTGATGAGGGGCTTTTTTCCTGTACTTTATATCTTTGTTTCCATTTCTTTTGCCAATAAAATCTGGTCAATATTGATAACAAATGCCAATGATTTTAAACAAGTGTTTGCATATTCTAGAGAAATGCAAAAACGACATAGCAAAAGAAGTGGCACATATCGATGTATAAATATAAAAAAATACTTTTTAGTTCCACTAGACAGACAAACAGAGACTCAAAAAAGCATAAATAGATTCATTGAAGTACATATAGGAAACTTTCAACTTATGGTATAATGAAGTGAAATTTACATATTGAGCCGGTTTAGTCTGTTCATTCAAAACTTGGAAGAAAAAAAAATATTTCAATAAAAGTGCAAAAAATAATATAAAAAAAAACAACAGCGATGTTATATACTGTACAAAATTTTAAATATATCTTTTGTTCTAACGTTGCGATGTGTTTAATTATGTACATTAGGCTGGTCCAAACAGGAAAAATGTTAAAATCAGTGGCTCCGCAAGGCTCATATATCAAAATGTGATCACTATGATATATACACCTTTTATTTACATATAGATATTAGCGTAACATTTATATTAAAGCCAAATGCTATGCCGAACTCCCGACAGACTCAGATAGCTTAAATTTTTAGTATTCAAACTCCTTTATGGACAAATTGATAAACACATCGCTATGATTTACCGATTCTTCGTCTACATGTTGAAGTTCATATAAAATTAATATACAAGTCCAATATTGTATCGGCCCCACAATATACATATATGCGATCGTTTACATTTATATGCCTTAATTCACAAAAAAACTTTTCTGACTTATAACAGACTAATAAAACAAATTTTCATACAAACATTTGTTTAATAAATCTCTTATTAATCAAAAATATTTTTGTGAATTAAGGCAATAGTATTTAAATTTTTTTACGGCGATATAAAAGTTTGTTTGGGTATTTGATATACAATAACATAAAACCGCTGAATGTATTTGGATTACCATATATATAGGATACTTTTTATCTCCAAATCTGAATTCCACGCATGAAATATGCGCAGCCTATTCGATATGCAAACTACAAACATACCCAGGGGAAAAAAGAAAAAAAATATATATAGGAGGCATCTTTACACCTTTTATTGGGTGAACAATTACTTCATGCTTCAATCCATATTAATATCAGATTTACAACCGTTGTTATTGCGGCGAATATCTTCCATTTTTCTCTTCTGGAATGCCTCAAAAAAGACCTTGTAGAAAGTCAGTTTTGAAGGGTTTCTAAGAAAGGTCTTTCAAAAATCAAATAGTGGTACATTTTTAATCTCGGCATTTTTATAGCGGCTTCTGTATTTTTTATTAATGTAATTTTTTATTTCGAATTATTTCCTTTCGTTATTTTCTTGATCAGCCCTAATTTCGTGCATATATTTATTAAAAAAGAATTCGACATGAAAATTTTACCGGAATAAGCACAAGTTAATATGCTTTAAATAGCAACATGCATGATGTATCTTTCACATAAGTTTCAGTCATTTATGGGCATTTCAACAGAAAGTCACAATTTTACATGTTACTTCACCAAGCAATTAAGTTTAAAGACATATTTTTTATAAATTTGTTTGTATTTTGGAGTAGATCGTAATTAGCTTTACACTTAGCTTAATATGGAAAAAAAACTAACAGTAGGGCCCTAAAATACAAGCAAATTGTTTGGTGATGTTACGCGATAAAATTTTGGCTTTCTGTGGAAATGTCCATATGCAAAGTTTGCTATTTATTATAAAGTTAATTTTTTGATAAACAAAACGAAAAATCTAAAAATGGAATACTCCTTCTTCCTCCCTTCTAATAGAATCTCTTTTTTTAGAGGGAGTCAATGCCTTCTAAAAGAATGAGTAAGCAGACATTTAAGAAGTCTTGAAGTGAGAAGGTCGTTTTAGTTTTACCACTGGGTAGATTCTTGAGCCAGTCTAATCTAGATATACCCCAGTGTTAAATTGCAGGAGTAAAGAGGCCTTCTAGAAATGTCAATTTTAAGTTTAAAATTTTTAGATTTTTCTTGACAGTTTAGACTTTTTTTTATCGATAACACATATACAAATTCTAACGTTTAGGATTTTTTTAATGTAGCCGATCTCTTTGCACTTGGTAAAATTTTATATTACAATATATTTGTACTGCTTTAAAAAATCTTAAAAAGGCTAGTGTCATAACGGCTTAAGGAAAGTCTGTTAAAAACCAAATGGAAGTACATAATTTTCTCTATTTCAGTATTTCATAGCAGCTTCTTTCGGTTTGATTAATGTGATTTTTTATTTCAAGCTATTTCTTTTCATCTCAAGTAATTTTTTTATATTATATATGAATTGAATATGATGTAGTTCCGGCAGCATGTGTGATGTCTCTTGTATGTAAATTTAAGTTTTATATACAAATTACATGCGAAAAAAGAATACGAGAATGTTTGTTATTTTCAAAGCACTTTTTTTATTTTTTAATCTAAAAATACAATACTCCTTCCATCTTCCCCGGTTAAAGAAGGGAGTGTGGAATGTGTATCGAACGAAAAATAAAAAAAAAGTACTACTTCCACCTTCCCTTCTACAAGCAGACAGTTTGCATGTGTATCGGTCTTGCAGGCCTTCAAGAAAGCCTGAAATTTGCAAGCCTTCAAGAAGGCCTGAAATTTGCAGGCCTGTTGACATATCTATGTTGCTACGAGTACAATTACTAGTACTAGCTAAACAATTTCTGGACGTAAATAATAAATACGAATGTTTAGTATACAATGTCTGTCTGATTCGATTTTTATTAAACAACATTTCTTTACAGACAACTTGTCTGTAGAAACATTTATGACATGTGTTACATGAGTTTATGCATGTACAAACGATAAAATTCATATGTATGAAAGAAAATTGCAAGTATGTTCCCTTTTTAAGTGCCAATTTTAAAACATTTTCATGGCCACAGACACAAAAACACAACGAAAACAACACCAACAACAACAGCATAAATTGAACAATAGAAACAATACCATAATATTAGGAACAATAACAAGATATTGTAAATCTTCTTAGGAAAAGTGAAAAATAAAATTGCTTATAAACATATTTATATACGTTGGAGTGTAGCTACACAACGCTACATGATTGATAGAAATATTTAATTATAATATTTATTTATGAGCTCAAATAAATAAAACCATTTAACAAATATTCCTCGCACCTTCTCAGTTTTATGGAATTTAGACGAAGACTTTTTAGCTTGATTTTTTTAGAGTTGATGGTCGAAAAAGGTGAAAATACGTTTAACTGAGCTACAAGCTCAAAAGGTATTGCCAAAGAAATTTCTTTTGGATTTGGTATCCCACTAAACACCCTTATACCCCGCTTGAACATAAACTTAAAAAAAATTAAACTAAAAAGTCTTCGTCGACGTCTAAATCCCGTATTTGATAAATTATATGGATCGTTTTCATTTTGAGTGTACATTCACGGTTTTTCTTTACTTCACCAATATAACTAATAAAGATATGAGAAGGTAAGATTATTATTATTGCCTCACTAAATGAAAACTGAAATAAAATTATGTTATTCGATTTTTAAAAATGTTGGTGTATTGAGCGTTTCATTTGCTTTCACGGGTTTGAAAGCACTATACGAGTATATTTACTCTCTAAAAAAATATTTGAAATAATCGCAGCACGAAATAAAAACTTAGGCATCTTTTAAAGCAGGCGAACTTTTCTTTCAAATAAGACTAATACCAACAAAATCGACCGACAAAGTTAAAAACTAAATAAATAAATAAATAAATAAATAAAATATAACAACACACGGTGTGTGTGGTAGAATCAAAATATTTTAGGAGCCAGCTAGAAATTTATAAGCTTATAATGCTCTCTATATCGTTTATACCCTTGAGCTGATGTCAACTTTTATTACCGTCCTAAAATTTATAGACATAACTTTTTTAACGTAACGCTCATTACCATATTCTTACGAATTTGATATTTTTTCCGAACTTCAAAGCAGTGCCATATCAATCCTATTATTCATATTTCATACTATATTAGGCATGTATAAAATTTTATTATAATCTTCAAACAAAAAATTCATATAATTCATATACATGAAAATGGGGTGTGTTTAAAAAAACTATCGGCCATGTTCTGAAAACCATTTCTTTTTGAAATTGCATAATTTCAAAAACGAAAAAATGTGCTCTTTTAATCGGACAATTTAGTGCATTCGTAGCTTAGTTTGGATAAATTATCTGAAATATCTGAGACATAAAAACTAACTGAAGAGCTGCAATAAGTGAGCATTTTGGTTGAATTCTTTTGTGAACGTTGCGGATTTCAGAAGAAAATGATTTTCAGAACATGCCCGTATATATCATATTCAGATTTTCCTTCAAGTTTTTATGTTTAAATTAAAATAAATTAAAATAAAATGTATAAAACAAAAATAAAACAAAAGTTGTTTTGAAAAATAAAAGTGGAATGTAATACATGCCTCGTTTTAGCTTCGAGTTTTCAGAAAAAACATAAAATTTATAACCGTTCTGCGGCATAAGCTATTCAAATTATTGAGTGCTATTTCAATGCCAAATACATGATAGGACAATATGCAAGCTCACTTTTAATTGCCGAACTATATTTTCAATTTAAAACAATTCAGATGTATAATCTTCAATGAGTTTTCACATAAACTCCTTATTTATACATTCAAAAATTAAACTAACAACTATGGATAAATAACACTCAATTCATTTTTATTTTAAAATTTTTGCTATATAATAATATTTAGTAACGTTCACAAAACTTTTAAATATTTAGAAGTAAAAATCAACGCTGTTATTTTAGTATCTCTTGCTAATGCAATTTCAACAATTAAACTGAGTAATGAAGCATGCTAAAAAAGAGTAACGTTCAATACACATAAATTCAGACAACAAAAATTTCTTTAAACAAATTTTTATTTTTCAAATATTTCATGTGTAAAATAAGAAAATAAAATGCAATTATTTTAATATCTTTATAAATTTACTGGCGTTTTTTTTAAAATTCATATTATCTGAATGTGGAAAATCAGCAATATGGATTGTGGACACGGCATTTTGTATGAAGAGACTATACAGTATTTTCGTTTTTAGTTTTTAGCACATAATGAAAGTCTTACACAAAAAAATTATGTACATTTATTTAAAATATTTTAGTCCACGATAAAGCAGATTTTATTTGAAAATCTATGAGTTTATTTTATGAAATATATTACTACACCTCTAACGGAAAGGAAATATAAAAAAGAATCACCTATATATGAATGATGCCTCTGTACCTGTGTTCTGAAACGTCTGCTAAAAAATGTTTTGACCAAATTCGAAACAGCACTATGCAGTAAAAAAAAAGCGAAATCGACTGCCTGCATTGTGCAAGCAGCAATTAAATATCTTTTAGATAGTTTGTTGACATGGCATTAGGTACAAAAAAAGGACCAGTTAGTCCCATCTGGGGCCATTTCCGTGCTAAAAAATATAGTATATTAGATGTATTGAATTTTGAAAATTTCAAAACTTTGCAGATATGTAGTTTGTCGAAAACAATTTCCTTCTATATACCCTGCTGTATCTCTAAGTAAAAATCATTTTGTATAAGAAATAGTTTGCGAGATATTGAAAAAATAAACTCCACAAACTCGGCAAATTCGACGAGATTATGAAATTTTCTAAATGTAAGAACTAACGTGTATTAACCAACTATATAACATTTTCCGTATAATTAAGTAAAAATAATTTTTCTGTTACACTGTGTTTGCCTAAGGATATGCTTAAAACTTCCTAAAGCTTTAAATATTTACTTCTAAGTCTATGTTAATACGAGTCAACTTTTCCTGCGCAACTTTTGAGCTTAAGGGAGACAGAGGTGAGAAGGTTTGGAAGGGGTAATCTGCTTCATGTACATGCAGCTCTCTTTTGTTTTCCTATGTAAAAAAAAAAACAAAAACTGCACAGCAAAAATTTCATTGTATGACCACGAATGCAACTTCAAAATAATATTAAAAAAAATTGCAGAAGCAAAAGTTGACCCATATGGGCAAGGACTAACAGATATTAACATGCAGCCAGCCTTTGGTTTATAAAAAGATGGGCATGACCAAAATAGACTCGATTACAATTGGAAGCATTCGATTTTTATTGCTTATTCGGTAGGATTACTGTAATGAATTACCTTAAAGGAACTGACATACCCATCCACCTAGCCATGCATGTATGTGCGTGGTCTACTACATATCCTTTCTAAAGCATAATAGTTCAAGTTTGATTGTGTTTATCCAAGAGTCATTTACTTCTCACTGCTATTGTTTTCATGTTTTCGTACAGTTTTTCTTTTCAAATAATCCCTATTTAAGTCCGAGGAGTGTACTCACAATAACAGTCTGCTTAGTTTAAGATATTAACTGTATATGTTCAAGCTAGAAATTACTATCTATGTATGGATGATTGTAGTTCTTCACAAAATTTAGTCGAAGTGTAAGTGAATGTTAACCACAAAATGTAAAATTCTTTCATTCACACACGTTATGGATGAGTTAAATGTTAGATTACTGTTTCTGATAGTTCATGTTTTTTCAAAAATCTCCTTTGTTTCCATGTTTGTTATCGTTGTTGGAAAAGAATATATATTTGTCTGGTATGGTCAATGCTGACATTTGGTTTAGATGCATTTAATTTAATATTTTCTTTTTCAATTGTTTCAGCAAATTATGAGTTGGAAAACCTGCTTGTGTCAATAAGATTTTTTCGAAGCTTATGAACATTTTTGCAATAGAGGCACGTGTATGACCTAAATTGAAATAAAGTGAAATTTCATAAAATTTTTAAAGTTTTCTTTAATAGTAAGAACAACGTTAAACCTTCTTATAATCCTCTCAGTAATTCTTCAATAGCATAACTGACAAATTTTTTCAATAATTTAAAGAGTTTACCATATTTTGTAATGATAGACAATTGCTCAGCAGAAAATTACAGACTTTTTTTTAATAATAATCATACAAAAGTACCCGACTAGAAATTTTCCGAATACTCATATTGGGGCCCGATTGGTAATACATGTGGCGCACCCATAAGGGTTATGCCATTTGTGATTTGACCGGGAACTTGTTGGGATAGACCATCTACAAATGAGCCACTTAACATAAGTTCTTCCCAAGTGGGAAACTATTGGGAACTCGTTGGGAATATCTCACACAGATTTGTAATCGTATATTTTGCTCCTCTTAAACAGAGGTGATTGTTACATAATTTTGTTCGTTGGATAGCTTCAACAATTTTAATTCAATATTCGAGTTTGATATTTTCCCGATTTGATTCAAATTTTGCAAGACTATAATATTTCCCCACAGGAAACCAATCGGGTGCCAAATATGTTTCTGCATATGTGTTGCATGAAAATTTTTAGTCGGGTAAATCAAAAGGGTTCGAAATAAAATTCACCGATTGGTAAAAGTCGGTGGAGTTTTTAGGTAACTTGAAAGAATTTTGTTGCAGTGATAAGACGGAGGTAAAGAGAGCTATAGCTCTAGATATATCTTCTTATTTTTCAAAGAAAACTATATATGCTAAATTTTAAGATACTTTGATTCGCTCATATCTATTAAGCCACATGTGTAATTCAAATAATATTTGTATATCTATACATATGTATAATAAAACTGTAAAAGGTGCGTGTCTGTGCATGAAATATTTTTTTTTTAATTTTTATGGTGTCGTAAACACTATTCGATGTAGAATACTGTTTACTATATAAAACAACTTTTGGAATTTTGTTAATTGTTAATTCTAGATTGCCAGTCATAAAAATCTTACTCAATTCGGTGTTATAAAATTTTTCTAAAAAAAGTCTTCAAATAAAAAAATCGTTAAAACTTCGGGTCGATAAATCGGCAATCTGGCAGCTGTATTTTTATTTTTATATATTTCATGAGAATAAATTAAAGGAATTTTTAAACTTTCTTAAAGGAAAAATTTAAAGTATTGATAATGCATTTCATGTGCAGAAATTACAACAAATCAATTATTATATTCATTATCGCTATCTAATGAAGAAGATATGTTAACCTTATATGACTGAATAACAAACTTATCTATCTGCTGTTAAAAACGGGGCAATCCTCTTTTTCATAACTTGTGTTTTGTTCTCGTCAAAAAACAAATGGGATTATTGCAGGGTTAGCAAGACATTTTATACATGCACCTTTCAACAAGGTGATATTTTTTATGTAGAAAAGAAAACACCATAAGTTAAAATATAAATATAGCGAAAATATTCCCAGCTTTACTAATACAAATGTTGCTGAAAATTTTAAAGATCTGTTGTCTTTTTATCGTTGGTAGCACTGTTTATTTTGTGTAACGGAAACTTTAAACAATATATAAAGAACTTTATATTATTATATTTTACAGACTATTCCGCAATAAAAATTAGTTAAATAGCTGATGTTTTCTTGCAAAAAGCACCCACCGTCATAAGTGGTAAAAGTGAACAAGAACGCTGATGAGACTGTGTGGCGACCTGTCGAAATCAGTAGTACTGATCCGTTCTGTTCATCTAATTTGAATATTCCAATACTCCACTCTAAATAAAAATTATTTGAATTTACATTAATTCAAATATTGAACGAAAAAGCTGAAATAAAAAAAATTTTCATATATATTTTTATGTTTGTTTTTGTAAAATACGGTTTCAAAAGCTTACTGTGCCTACATACTTTGGTCCAGGGCTATCAAAGCCAAACTCCTTTAAAAAATATCAAAATATATAATTTTTAAAATAGATAATTATGCAGATATGCTATTGTAAGCCAGCTCGTTGCAGATTGCCCCTTTTGACTTGTCGTAAAAGGTAAACAAAAACTGATTGGTCCTCATAAAAAAGTGCAGATTGGCCCTTTTTACTGCGTCGATATACGCAATAAAATGACGCCATGTAATACTACTTTTACTTATTAAAAAGGTGTTTTTTACCTCGCCGATGTTTTTGAGCAGTACTACTTACTGCCCATTAAAAAAAATAATTAGTAGCACCTATCTATAGGGGAACGAATTACTGATTCCAACAGTATAAAATCTGTATTTAAAAAATGTGACTTGGTGTAGTTTACCTCCCACCTACAGATGTATATTTGAAACTTGCGATCCGATTACAAAACGTTGTATGTAGAAATATTGGAGGAGGACCTATTAAGAAAAATAGAGACAGGCCTACCTCGGGCATCAAAAACTTTATTGGTCACATAACTTTTGCAAATATTAACCGACTTTCATGAATTTTTATACTCTGAAAAGCTCTTAAGTAGATAAAGAAACACAGTTTAATTTATTAAGATGCCTTTCACAGCTTCAATGATATATGGCATTGAACTTTGAAATTTCTCTTTTTGGGTTTGTTTTTATTTTGTATTTTTAAAAAATCTCTAGTAATAGCATTGCGAAAATTCTGAAAAAAATATGTGATGACATGAAGAAAATTTATCTAATTAACTCAACTCATGTAGTTGTGAAAAAATCAAAGTAAAGACTTTGAACTTAGAGTGGAAAATGGCTAAATTTTTACGAAAATAGTGCTTATTGATTCGTCGTTTTTTTTAATGTCTCGAAATCAAAATTTTTCTCTTTTATCCAAAGTTATTTAATTAGTTTGGCTTAAGTTCATTTTCAATTTAATCTTTCGATCAAATTATTTTTTATTTAAAAAAGAAATTCTAAAGCATGTAAAAATTGAACATTCAAAGAAAAATTTGGATGTACGGAAGGTTGAACTGACAGCTGTTTCGAGACTACAACAGCCTACTCAACAGAGCCCTTTACACACACTACCAATGACGGCAGCAACAACACCGTAGCGAAAATCCTACTAATTTTAGTAAGCTGAATGAACTGACTGTCGCCACTTAGCGGCGAGTCGCACTTATTAATGAGCTCTTTCTAAATAATCGGAACTTCACTAACTGTCTTTACTTAGCATGTTCAACTATTTTAAGCTTTTTTCATTTCGGTCTTACCAGCATGGAATATAATCGATATTTTCAATGCTGGGATTTTTGAATGTTTATTTTGGCCAAGTTTTTTAAACAGTACACATTCATATTTTAGCTAAGTGCCTTTAGAGTTTTAATAATTGAGTTATCAATTTTTAGTCGAACTGTATGGTTTTTATCCAAATTTTATCCAATTCTTTTTTATCCAATTTTTCTTATTTAATATTTCTAGAGAAATCAAATAGCTGATGAAATTTTAAATGGTTTAAATTATACACGATAAATACAGCGTCGGACGAATATAGTAAATTTTTCCCCGAGATTCGATTATATAAACTTAGTTTATTGACATTAATGAACTTTTTCTTTTGAGGTAAAGCCAAATTAATTTTAAATAAAATCAGGTAAGTACTTACTGACAACCTTTATAAAGGTCCACAGCAATTATAAGTCCATTCTTAACTCCAATATTTTGTTTCCAACATTTACTGCCTGTTTCATAATGTCGACAATTCGATGTCGTTCTCATATATATATATATATATATATATATATATATATATATATATATATATATATATATATATATATATATATATATATATATATATATATATATATATATATATATATATATATATATATATATATATATATATATATATATATTGAAAACAAAAACAAATTAAAATCTTTTATTATTGTTTTCAATATAAATATGAGAACGACATAGACTTGCCGACATTGTGGAACCAAGGTAGATTTATTTATGTTGTGTATGTATTTTAATAATTTGATATTTTCAAGGAACTGCGACTGCCTGTTAAATAAATCTACCTTGTTGAGGAACAGGCAGTTAAATATCTTGTCATAAAGTCTATACATTAACACCAATTTAAACCTTTCCATGTGCTTTAGCATTAAAATAATTTTTTTTTTTCAAAAAATCTATTTGTTGCTTTTTAGAACCAAATACACAAACAGGCATTTAGAACTGTTATTATTTGAAAGATATAATTTTTTTTCAACAATTACGACCAACGCATTTGTGGTTTTAATTGTTGTTAGTCAGTCATACCTTCTAAGTTACGGCAATTGTTGTCCATAACGACCAATTGCCATGATGATGCCAATATAAGCGTTTGTCAAAACAAAAATAAACTGAGCACGAAAAAGGATACAAAAAAAATAAATAGAAAACAATAACAAGAATATCATAGTGTGTTTAGCATCAAAACAAGATTTAAAGCCTCTCAGGCAATAATGTGGTTAACTACTTAAAAAGTTAGTTTTCGAAAGGATTCGATGTGTTTAGACCCAAGAAATTTTTTTCAGGGAGGAGGGTGTTCATCACGATTCTTCTGCCAGTAGTTTAGCTTGCAAGAGACTAAAGGAACTGTGTACAAATAAAAATATTAATCTTATTGGAGTACAACTCAAACGTACACTTTTCGCAGATATTTACACATATGTATGTACGTAGATGTGTTTGGTTGTATGCCTGGAATGCAGCTTAACGTAGAACTACCCTGCAGACAAGGTAACTATTATGTAGTTCGAACTATACTAGTTACTTTTTACCTTAGACTAGTCGCCTATCTGTCCTTTTTCATATATTGAAATATCGATTCTAGCATTAGGTTTTCATAGGAACCCTATTAGTTCATTTGTATACAGTTATATCCCAGTTGGAATACTAGGTGTTGTAAACTAGTGTTCCTACTAGTTTTTTATTTATATTTTTGTAACTCTTAAGAAAATGTTGGCTCAAATGCAGTACGAACACACTCTTCATATATAAAGCCAAGTACTATACCCACTGAGCCACTTTCTACTTATTTTTTAAATGCTAAAAATATGTTTTATGTATAAGTCGTATACCTGAATATTTTTGCCTTTTTTGACTAGTATCGTTACTAGTTTCGATACAACTTGTAATACGATTGTCCTTTTTTTACTAGTATCTTTACTAGTCTCGTTACAACTAGTATCATTACAACTAGTAATATGACTGTTCGAAAGCGTATCTAGTTATGAATTTAGCTGCTGGGTAAATTCGCAACACCCCCAAATCTCTACTGCTGGTGAATGTTTATTTGTTTCCAAGTTGTTTTTTTTTTTTTTTTTTGGTAAAAGACTTATTCCGTGCTGATGATACGTTTGTTTATGGATTTTTTCTAACAGTTTGTTATTGTTTTTGTGAAAATAAACATTTGATTTTTATTTTCCTTCGAAATATACAATATTTTTTTTATTTAACGCTCAACCATTTGATTGGGCTTTCTGTTTAAATATGCCTGTACAAAAAAATGAATGTTCTCTAATCACTACACATTTGATTGGACTCATGTGTGCTATTTTTTTTTTGCTCCCGTAAGTGCCAGTATACATGCAATACTGTGTGTTTTGTAGTTTCTAAAAACCATGAATTGAATAAAAACAACTTTAAATCACTTAATCCACCTTAGTCTAATAAATCCATTTTGTGGTTCTAATGGTACTTGTTATTTGGTTGTTAGTTTTGATGGTTTTTCTCTCTCTCTCTCTCTCTCTCTCTCTTTGTATTATATTTCAATTGTTATCAGAGAAAATAATAATAAATACAAACGGCTGGGGTTTATTTTAAGTAAATACTATATTGATAAGTTCTTTGCAGAGTAGTTATAAATTAATTTGAGACATTTTTAATAAGGAAGTAAGATTGATTGTAAAGAAATTTAGATTGATTGCAGAGCTTAAAAATATTAGTGTAATACTTAACATAATCTAGAACAGCAATACAAAAATATAATATCATTGCATATAGTTTTTTCTATTTTTATCTTAACCACTTATTGTGCTACCTTCTTTTGAAAAGGGATAGCGTAGAGAAGAGAAGTGGTGGAAATGTAAAAGAAAGATCAATTGCTTTACAACTCTGCTATTGCTCGTTTTGTTAACTTTGGAGCAGTGTGGCAGCGCCCCTGGCGTTAACTTGAAGTCTACACGTAACATAATATGTAAGATGAGATTGTCAATTTTAATCGCAGAGAAAATTATGTTACGTGTAGACTTCAAATTAGTGTTATCTCAATGTTATAAGAATTCTTATGAGAGCGTTGTTATAAGAATTCTTATAACAACAATCTTATGAGATGAACTGTCAAAAAACGCATGTATATGAAAATAAAATAGTGTGCATGTGTGAGTGTTTATTAAAATAAAAAAAGCGATATTTTTATACATTTCTGTGTTAAATAAATGAATAAATGTGTTTAATTGATTTATAAATTTAAATTTATGTGAAAAATTAAAAATAAAGTAACTAATTATGCAAAAGTAGTACATGTTAGCTCAATGAGCATTTGCATAAAATGAAATCTTATCGGAAAATTAAATTACGTCTTCCCCTAGTATGAGAAGAGAAAATTCGACATTTTGTTTTTAGTATTCTGCCGACGTTTTTTCTCATGTTATCTCAAAATTAATATCTCGTGAAGACGCTGTATAAGTATATGTATTAATCTTATTGAGCTATATATGTAGCCATTTCATTAATTGTTTTACTTTGCCGTCGGTTTTGCTAACATTGTCCACAAAGGAGGGTGCTGTCATGTACATTAGCTTGTAATAGTATCAATTACTGCCGGAACTGGTTAGGAACCAGTGTATGTTCTTCACTTAAACAGTCCTACAACAATTAACACAATGTCACACAAAAGCACATCGAAAATATACATGATATTGATGATTAGCCGTAAGCAGGAATCGAACTCATATTCTTAGTAATAGTTTGCTTTGTATTTAACGCCCTAACTACTTCAGCGAAGAGCACCCTCAAATTCTCAGTTCAAAGGGTCTGTTGCAAAATCTTAGAAACTTATACAAATAACATAATGAAAAGTTTATATTGCGGTAAAGAAATTTTATAAAAAACATCCGAAAGTTAGTTTCATATCACTTTTTTCACTCAACTTGGTTCCCTGACCATCCTATTTCATGAAATATTTCATAGTGTAAATTTAGTCTTATAATAAATTTACACTTTGGAATATTTCATGATATATGTTGCATGAAATTTTTTATATTTGTCTTATAATAAATTTACATGATGAAATATTTAATGAAATTTGTTAGATGATACTGTTGTTATTTGCTAATGGTATGGACCAGCAAGGAAGTTGTGTGGAAAAAGTGTTACGAAATAAAATTGTTGATGGTGCTTGCCAAGTGTTTTTAGCACAAATGCTTCTCCACACTTGCAATAAGTAAATAAAAAAGTTTCATGCAACAAATTTCATGAAATATTTCAAAGTGTGAATTTTGTCTTATACTGAAAAATTTTTTTTGCTCAGAGGCGTTTGAAAGTGTTTTAAAGCTAAAAAAAACTCATATGTAAAAAAGCACTCAAGAACCTTTGGCGCCAACAACTTAATTCGGTATCAATTAAATACTATATTATTTATTTTATATTGCAATGAAAGAAGTTTTTTAACACAAGTTTTTCAATAATATAACATCGAAGTATGAGAGAATAGAATTTTTGGATTGCTGAACACGAATATGGGGTTCATTTATTTTTCTTAAGAAGCGTTTTCGATATTGAGCCGTAACCGCTAAAAAGACGTAAGTGCTAATCGATTACCATGTCACTCACGTCCTTTTTGAGGTAATTGCTCGATATAATCGTGAAAAACGTATATTTCTACAATATTTAGACATATTTCCAAAAATTTTGCGAACTGTTCCTCTCAATGATACAAATTTTGCATTTTTGCATAGATATGTCTTTCCTTTTTCAGTCGATATATAAACCTTGTTTAGCGGAAAAAGTTCATTGAGCTGCAGACCTTAAAGTAAGAAAAAAAATGTGAATGTTTTACTTTTTTCGAAATCCACCATTTTAAGTCACTCCATTACAAAAAACAATATATATTCTGAAATATTTTTTAGACTCACAATTAAAAAAAAATGCTGTTCCGAATGTATTAAATGTAAAATTATTAGCGTAGGACAAAAAATGCGAAATTCACAATACATATAGTTAAAACATACAAATTTAAGTTTTCATTTGTTTGTCCTTAGATCAGGAGCCCATAGCCCAAAACTACAAGTTACAAATCTACAAGTAAAATACCCACAAAACAGCAATAAAATTTGTAAAAGTGTTGTTGTCTTGTACGTATTTTACTTTTTTTGAGAAATGGTCCGTATAGTTTTTTACTTGTAAGTGCCTTACTTTTAGATCGATCTTTTATACGAGTAATTAGTAATTTTTAGGACTTGAAAGCTGCGTCGAATACTACAAATTTCTTCTCAATCCTTTAGAATTTTACAGAGATATCTTTTTGAAAATTAATTGCTCCAAAAATATGGAGCTTGAGACAGCTTCAACAATTTTTGTTAACTTTTCTTCTATTAAATGCATCATAATTTATGAACAACTGGTGTCCACCATTTTTTTTTTAAATTTTAGTTGTACAAAACTGAATTATAATACCAAGTTTTATTCGCTTCGGAGGTTTTTTGGCTCAATTACTGGTTGACTTTATACGAACTAAGGCACTCGCAATATATTTTGGAATTTTGCAGCCAACTAATTCATTTTCGACCTATGGTTTGCATCGCAAAGTTGCTTAGAATTCTTGTTAAAATCATTTTCTCCATTCTGATTTTTAATATTTTTTTTGCATCCACACAAATCGACCCACCACAACCCAGTAAAAAAAACAGCTTCCATGGAAGTCAATAAGATCCTGAATTTTTGATCCGGAAGTAGTACAAATCTATATCTTTTCTAATGATTTTTACATAGGCTTGTCATTGCAAGAGTTCTTTCTTTTGATGCCTATTCATTGAATCCGAAGACATGCTCATGATGTTAAGAAAATTTTATTTTTTGTATGTTATTTTTACTAGGTGCAAAGGAACTGGGTTTAAATTAGATCTTAACAGTTGGTTTTTATAAATAAAATTATGACAATTCATAACATTTATATCATTTGCTTAAAATAATCAAGAGATATCGAAAGTATTTTTAAATTTTGTATAAGTGAAATAATTTTTTTAATTAGTTTTCTGGATGTTGTTAATAATCACTTTTTAAAAAAGCGAAAATACACACTTATTGATGCCTTGAAAGTAGAGAAAAAGTAGTTGCGCAAAAGTCACTTCCAATTGTTTTTGCTGTGAATGAATGATTTTTTATGTGTTAAAATCTTTGGCTCTACGTGTCTTTCTTCTTCTTTATAAATAAATTTCAGCTGTCACGCAAGGCTACATATCTCCACTCATACTCCCATACAACACCAAATCGTAAGCAGACAAAAACAAATTATTAATCAACCAGATAAAATTTTATACATTATTTTGTGCAAATATGTTCTAATATAACAATTTACTAAACAAAGAAAACAATAAAAAATACAAAAAGAAGTTAAAGAAATTATAGATTTTTATAAGACAACAATACCAAACCATTCAAATAACTATCATGTAGAGATCAAAAGAATATTAAGCTAGACTTCTACAGGAAATTGTGGACAAGAGAACATAGGTAGCCATACATATATACATACTTATACTTATGTATATTATATAAATGCAAGTTGTGTATATGTGTATGCATTTATACATAGATACATATATAATTATCTTGTAGAACTTTTAATACTATTACCAAAAGCTAGGTCAGCTATCTCGGGTATGGGGCATTTAAAAATATGTTAAAGTTCATTTTCTTAAAAATAATAACCTTTTCATTTTAAATAATATCTTGTCCATTCAATGCACGGAAATCATAACAATACCAGGAAATAAATGTATACAATTTTTCTTATTTCACAAAGAACACACATGTTCGTACATACAAACCTGTTCATTCGAAAGATCTCGTTTATGAGAACAGGACAGATTGTATAAATAATATGTAGGAAAAAATTGCTATGATGAAGTTTGTTGCTGCTTATATTTTATAATAATGCATGACATGCAATTGCGTTATTATTGTTGTACTTGTGTGTGTGTGTTTTTCCGGTAAGAAATAAAATATCTCAAGGAGACAAACGATTAAAGTTATAAGAATATATACGGCCGTTTGTAAAAAAAAAAAAACTTTTTTCACTTTAAAAATGACAGAAAATTTAACACAGCCCGAAAAAAGAAAGTTTTCGACCAAAATCGGTTTTTTGGGATATAAAGTATAAAAAAAATTTCACTACGGTATTTCTTGCTCCGAATAGAGCAGGATTTAAGCTTTCCGTGTATGTATAGTTATGCGAGTTGAGCCAATCCACTGAAAACGAGAAGTAAATGTGATATGTGAAACCAAAAAATGGCAAGCGCTAACAAAACTTATTTCCTCAAAGTATCCTGCTTCGCGAACTCATAGCGCCACTTTTTCATGGGC
This sequence comes from Panzeria rudis, assembly GCA_956483635.1. Lineage (NCBI taxonomy): Eukaryota > Metazoa > Arthropoda > Insecta > Diptera > Tachinidae > Panzeria > Panzeria rudis. Next base: position 48,336,505 of record OY101448.1, on the reverse strand, counting down.
TAGATGGTTATCCTCAACCCGAACCTGAAGGCTTCAATGCTATATATACATTTTTTTGTCGGCTGAACTGGCTGCTTTTTTTCTTCCTTACTGTGCAATGTAGTGAATTCAATCCATTTAACTGAGCCTGAGACGAAGAATATTATGCCTTTTGTCTCTGACATCCCCTATAACTCGGATTGTCCATTATGTATATACGTTTATACCAGTTCAAGTATACATACCTATACCTCACTATACATGACAGACGCTTGTATGATAATATCTATAAATAAAAATGATTGCACTTTGCAGCGCCGCTTCTACATTTGCTAGAAGGTCCTTTTGAACCCGAAACTAAATGCTTTTATGCTATATATAAAGTGTTTTGTCGATTGGACTAACGGTTTTTTTCTGCTCCACTGTGCTATGTAATCAAAATTCAAGTTGTCAATCCATTTGATTGACTCTGAGACATAGAATATTTGGTGTTCGTCTTCTGGCATCCCCTATAATTCGGTTTGTACCATACGTATTTTATACCAGTTAGAGTTTACACACCTATCCCTCACTATACACGACGGACAAATTTATGATAATATTTATAAATAAAAATGTTTGCGGCGTGCGTAGTATTTTAACCCCGGAATTAAACACCAGAAGCTTAAATTTTGTTTTACGGGCTAGACTCAAAACAAATTGCCATTTTTTGCCCTATTAGTTTGTAATACTATTGCTTCAACAGAAGAAGGAGAAAATTTTGTAAAACCTTTACTGTAGGCAATATACTTACTTGGCCATAAATAGATGACCTTTTTCGAAAGAAAATTTTGTTTTTATATTTTTTTCTGTCTACAAAAAAAATATATCTCACTCTCATTTCATACAAATTTATCTTCTTCTTTACATTTCATCAAATATTTATAAAAACAGAAAACAAATGAAAAGCTTAGTGCAATAACTCTGTAAGCCACATGAAATCAAAAATTGGTTTTATCTTCAAATTCCCTTGCTAGAATTACATAGGATTGCATTATAGAGAAATTGTTGAATAAATTCTAGTATTTTGCAAATAGTTGTGCTGTGTATTTATAGTAGAAAGTTCCAAGAACCATACAATTTAAAATTTGATGTATTCTTAAAAGTCGTTGTATTCGATATTTTGCTTTTGTGGCTTACCGAGCTATTGCATCAAGCCTCTCAAATGAAAAAAAACAAGGACCGTAAATAAAAGGAAACATATCAGTTTTGTTACTCACTCCCCAAAAAATATAAAATTCAATTGAAAATATTTTGTTTTTTTATTAAAAGAATGTGTATAAGTTGTTTGTCATTCGTGACTTTTATATATAATCTTATATATTATAGTCAAATAAATGTATAAAATAATGAGCCGTATAAAGTAAATAAATCTCTATGAGTAATAAATGCAAAGCGAATAAAGTTATTAAAAACATGGGAAATTGAAGTGCTTTTTGAAAAATTTATAGCATGAGCTTCATCAATTTGATAAAGATTTGTAATTGGCTACTTGAATATTTATTTAAGAAATTAAGGCTGCTGTGTAGAAAAAGCAAAAAATTTTCGAAAATAATAAATTGTTTTCAATCGTAATAACTTGAGTCGTAAATAATTCAATTATATTAGACCACTTGCTTAAATTTTGATTGTGAAGAAAAAGAAACATGTAAAAAATTGTAGTTCGTGATTTGTCTATTTGTATGAACTTTGTTGGGTAGTTTTTTATATCTAGTTTCGGTGTTTTTATTAACGTTCTGGATTTTACAGTAGAAGAAAACTAAATTAACCAGAGCAGAAATGTAGAAACCTTATAGAGAAAAATGAAAACTAAACTAAAAACGAAATGCATAATATAAGCAAGAACCAAGGGAACGTTAAAGAAAATTACTCTTCAAAATACTTGTTTTAATTATTAATTTTTTTCTTCGATTAAAAGGTTTTCTAAGCAATTAAAACGAGGTGAAATAATATGGAAATCGTATTTCCCTAATGCGAGGTAACGAATGACAAAAATATTATGCGTTGGTATGGTAAAGCAAAAAAAACTTACAATACATGTTTTTGTAGGAGACTGCTATGTTTTGCCAGTCTACAGCCAATAGTTCATTCATTACATATTTTAATATAATAAATTTCATACCTACTGCCTGTACCATAATGTCGAAAAGTCGATGCCGTTTAATCTAAATTTGTTTGCTTATTTTATTTGTAAAATGTGTATTGAATAACTTCAAAGTGGGGTTTTCCTTAAAGTAGTTTATGATAATTGTGACTATCAGTCAAATGCTGACTTGCGATCTTACCAATTTAGACAAAAACTTAACAGAATTCATAAAAAAAATTTCCTGCAAAGCAGGGGATAGGTTTATTATAACCATGCAACAATTGGCTGCATTTAGATTTTAGTCATTTTATCAAGATTCTCTTCTTTTTTCACTTCAAATAAAAGATTTTATTTGTATTTTTTCCCCGTAGTAACGTAAAGTAGTTTGTCTTTGTGTAATTTAACAACAAACAAAATAATACAACAATAGTAGGAGAAGAATTCTACAAAGGTAATAAAATACTACATTCATACTTCAAGGATAAAAAAGTACCATGATGATGCAGCTATTGGCACAGCAAGTTGTAAATGATTAAAAGAAACAACATGAAAAGAAAGAAAAAGCTGAAGAAATTTATTTAAGTTTCGTTTCAGATTTTTTCTGTAGTCAGGGCAGAATAACAAGAAATAATGCTATTTTGTAAAGATGATATTTCTTGAGTTATAAAATTAATTCAAGCTTTTAACTTAATATTTATTTGTTACAAATCAAGCAAAGTCCTATAAAAAATAGGTTTGTACAAATACACAATATAATAAAATACATAAGTGTTATAAGATACCAATAGACCATATTTTTTCTAATAATACATTTCTGAGAGTTTGTATGTCATGGCTAATACTGGGTATCACCACATCATCAGTCGCTGTTTTTATTTTATAGTTTACAATAAATATAAATAGATTAGTATTGCTAAATTGCAAATTAAAAATTCACAATTTCTAATCTATTTCTAATTTATTTGCCGTACAAAGTAACAATAAGATTACAATATAAATTCTACTTTTAAAAATATACACAATTTTTTAATAAAAATAAAAGCGCGTATATATTTTAATTACTTTTTATTAGCTTAATGATTCTTAATGGGTTTTCATTGCAAAATGATTCTTTGTAATTAAATTAAACTCACCCCTGTTGACTTTGTGTATCACTGGTGGATGCAATTGACTTAGACTGACTTTCACTGCAACGAACTGTTGGATCAGCAATTAAATAATCTGCAATAAATGAGAGATAGAGTTTTATTAATCCGCTCAAAATAATATCATTAGAATGAATGTGAGTGTGTGTATGAATTCTAAGGACTAAGTTAATTAATTAATTGTTTAATAGTAGTGCTTTGCGGTAATAAATTCGGAATTAAAAGAGCCGTATGATATTCACTGTATATATAAAGAAAACACATTTATTGGAATATGTAATTGAAAGTTGTAAAACATGTGTCTGCTATGAAAAAAGTTCTGTGTGTGGTTCCTGCAAATTTTAAAAAATTTTAACATCAAAAAAATTTAATAGTTATACTTGAAACATGATGTTCTGTAGGACGATGAATAGAATAACAGTTTGATTATTACTGAAATTATCGTGCATACTTAACGTGACCAAAAGATTTTAATGAAAAAAGGGACATGAAGGATTGAAAAGTGGTGTTTCCAGTGTTTCAAATTGTAAAAACAAGTGTAATAAATCTGTATCTTTGAAATTTGAGTTCCAGCTACAAAGCGAAGTATGTAAGAACCATAGAGGAGCAGGACCAGCACTTTGAGAATATTGAAATTTTGACTACCCTGTTAAAATACATGGTGAGGTATAGGGTCTCAAAATTGACTACCATTATCAAATTTTAATAAATTTAAGGCTGTTGTAAAATCTATGAATATATAACGATAAGGATGAGGCCACACGGGGGTTTTTAAAACGCGGCGTTTCTGCTTTTTATATTATATTATATTATATCAATTTTTTAAAACTTCAAATTTAATATAAAAAGCAGAAAACGCCGCGTTTTAAAAACGCCCGTGTGGCCTCAGCCTAGCACTCTCTGAGACGCATGTGACTGCATAAAGGTTTTTTTTAATTTAACGGATATATTCTGTAAGACACAAAGGACCCAAAAGGTAGAGCTTGAGGTGGCTCGGCTACACTAATAAAATCGCAATTTAAACACCAATTAATGGGTGATCATTGAAAATACTATCTTCAAGCAACTAACAGTTGTATTGAAACTGTTCACCAAAACCTGGTGATTTCATAAATTTACTCTCCTTCCAGGTATTCTATTACAGAAAATCAATATAGTACATTTTCTAATTTAATAATCCTATGGTTTTTAGCCACCGATGACTACAACGCTAAGCACACGTTACGGGGATCTCGTTTCATCCCACCAAAGGGTCGCGTTTTGTTTGACACAACTTCTAAAATATGTTTGTATGTTGTTTCAAGTGGACAGCAAACTTACTGGCCAACAGACCGCGGAAAAAAACCTTATGCTATTAGTTTTGGGATAGTAAAGGATGTGCCCAGCGAAATGATCCAAATTGAAGTATCTTTGGATTTGTCTTCACACTACTCACCTACTATTGTCACTATATATTTACATACAACCTCATCACCTACTTGTGACTTAATGGCGACAACCACACGTATTAATTTGATAAATACAATAAATATTTGAGTGCCCATTGCACAGAAAATATTCCATTAAAAACGCCTGCTGACATAGATGACTCTATTAGAATGTTTGAGGCAAACCTTAAGCAAGCTGCTCTAAATGCTACTACTACAAATTATCAGCCGAGATACAACAAAACCTATTCAGCAGATGTAGAACTTCTATTATCTGAAAAAGAAGAGCTGGTAGAGAATAGCAACGCTACAGATTCACTTATCTAAAATCTAGGGTGAAGAAATCCACTAAATAGCTTAAAACTCTACTAGAATATCAAAGAAACCGGTTCTCTGAAAAAATTTCTGAATGGGCTCGACGCAACACCACAAACAGACTATTCGCTATGGCGAGCAGCCATAATCCTCAAAAGACTGGTGATATATAAGCCCCCATTACGGGGCTAGTATAGAGACTGGGCAGGAGATAATGCTAAAAACCGTACTGTGTTTGTAAACCACTTACAGAAAGTATTTACTCCAAATACGTCTGATACTATAGTTGACCTGCCACCAGTACTCGCTAAACCAGATGTTAAGTTGTGGTTCAATATTCGAGAGATTGAACACTGTATTGCAGTCTCAAATTTGAAAAAACTCCATCTTAGAGCTACCCTATACTACAAAAAGGATAATTCTATTTATTTTTAATGGTATTGTGTGCCTCAAATGCTATCCCGCAGAATTGAAGGTTTCGCTGATGACCATGATACCCAAGCCAGGTAAATATCATACGAAGGTGGAATACTATAGGCCTATAAGCTTATTGTCTAACATGTCAAAACTATTTGAAAAGCTTTTTATGGTTGAGCTAACACCTATACTGAATGGTACTGGATGCATTCCAGACCACCAATTCGGTTTTAGTAGGCCACATAGCACGATCGAACAAGCACATTGACTCATGCGCGTGGTTAAAAAACTTTCGAAGAAAACTACAATGTTGCTGTGCGCTCTTCATCGATGTTTCTCAAGCATTTTATAAAGTATGGCACGAAGGTTTAATACTTAAACTAAAGCAAAACCTAACCGAAGACATCCTTAAGCTTTTAGAAAGCTACTTAGCTGAGTGAAAATTTGTTGTTAGAGAAGGTAATTTTCTAAGCCCCCCGCAACCCATTAAAGCAGCATCCTCGGTCCTGTATTAAACCTGAAATATGCCTCTGACCTGCCGGTAAGCAGTAACATACACATATTAACATACGCTGATGATACTGCTTTTCTAAATGTTCAAAAAAGCCATCAAGAAGCTTCCCGTAAACTGGAAGATTATATGCCCCAGTTGGAACAATGGCTAAAACAATGGCGGATAAAAATTAACGAACAAAAATGTCTACATATTACTTTTACATTGTTCAGAGAAACTCGCCCCCTATACAATTCAATAACAAAACTATTCGTCAACACACTGAAGTAAAATATCTCGGTGTTCATCTTGACCTTCATCTAAAATGGAACATCTAACATGGAAGTCACACATAAGTGCAAAGGTGACCCAAATGATTGGCTGATTGGAAGAAGGAACTCTACACTAAGCATGGATTCTAAACTTTTTCTATACACCTCCATTCGAAAACTAATATGGTCCTACGGTATCTAGTTATGTTACACTGCCCTGCCATCAAATGTTGACAAAATTCAAAGGCGACAAAACAAAATACTGCGTACGATTACATCAGCACCCTGGTATAATATCAATAAGTGAATTCATAATGATCTAAATGCACCGATGTTGAAGACTGTGTTTTCAAACTATGTGACAAGACAGATAAAAAAAATTTAGTTACACCCAAATCCCCTAACCCGCAATATCATTCACTTTGGATACCACATTCGGCTGAGAAGAAGGAATACTCTTGCTCTCAGTCAAATACGAGAGACGTAAGACAACCTAAGAACCAACCACAGAAACAAATATGTATTTTTGTCTGGCACTGGCTGGACATAAAAATTATAATGTTGGAGTTAAATTTGATTTCTTATTGTTAGTTCAATTTCATTGAAGATACAATAAATAAAAATAACCACAAACAAAATATATAGAGATAACACATTTTACATTATGACATCTTTTATATTTTCTAAGATATTTCGCTTTGAATTTAAAAATTTTGGTTTATGGCCTCGACTTTGTTCCTTATTTCGTAAATATCTCCGGTAATAGCATAGCAAAATTTTAAATAAATTTATTTTATGATTTTTAACACAATCCCTGATAATATACAGAAAACATTTTTTACTTATCTCAATTCATGTAGTTGTGAAAAATAATAATAAAGGCAAGACTTTGAAATTTTTCAGAAAATAAAACTTAAATATTTCCAAAAATAGAGTTTAATTGTTTGACATTTTACTCAAACATTTTTCCAAACCAAAATTTTTTCTTTTCAATATCTCAAAAGAATAGACTTCAAAAATGACTGCAGTTGATAATTTAAATCGATTATGGCATGCACGCTATATCCAGCATTGAACGAAAAGAGTGAATGAAATTCTAAATTTATCGTTTAAGAAAAATAAAACGCCCATCGAGTTTTTCAAATATCCTTGAAAATTTTATTAGATATATTTAATACATTATAGTAATAAAAAATAAGGGCAAAGGAGCACTAATATTAATAAAACAATAGCCTAAGGTTCTGACCTTTCATAATAAACGCAAATATATTACTGTTACCGTATTTTTTAAGTCCTAGTCCTTTTACAACTATAATCATTGACACAGCAAAGTTTTAGAAGCATTGCAGCTTCTGTGATAAAGTTAACATAACAAAACTTAACATAATAAACTTTCATACTTTTTGTTTAAAATTCTAGCAAATCATAACATGTTACATGAAAAGCTTTGTAAATTGCTGAGTTTCATCTCATGTTAAACAAAACAAGGATACATAAAAGCTTTTAGTAAACATAACTGTATTAAATATATAACACCATACTATAAAGCTATTTTACAGTAACAAAATGTCCTTATTTTGTGTTTGATTAAACTAAAACAAAAGCTTTTATTTCCCATTTTTAGCTTACCCTTTTGCTGTTGTTGTACTTGCTGTAATTGACTTGTTGGTATAAACTCCTCATGTTTTTGGTCACCTTTTTCCTCATATTTAAGCTTATACTCCGAATGCTTTCGTAGCGACATTAAAAGTGATTGAGTACGTGGTGGGATTTCTGGTGGTGCAGGCTCTGGTGGTGGTTCTGTATCTTCACCACCCGACATATGGAACTCATTAGCTTCACCACTTCCACTATTGCCCATAGTACCATTTAAAATGGAAGCATTTGAACTTTCAATATTTGACTCTGAATACTCACGCAATTCCATTTGGAGTTGTTGTAGCTTAAATTTTTCTCGTTCATTACGATTGTTAGCATTGTTTAGAGTAGCATTGCTATTGGAAGACGTTGCACTGCTAGACGAAGTCATACCACTTGCACCGCGACTACCGCTACCTGTACGACTTGATTTCGAACGATGTGAACGCGCTGAAAGCGGATTTAAGCTATTTACTGTTGTACTTGTTGGTAGCAAAAATGCACCACTATTTATTACCGACTGTACCGCTGCACCGTTGCCCGTGATAAAGTCATTGGTGTTTTGCAGACGATCTAATACGGCCGAATTACCCGAAAACGAAATGCGATCACTTAGAGAATCGGAATTTGATTGAGAATCATATTTGGAATTAAGAAAAGGATTTGTACTACGTGTTGTCGCAGGGAGAAATCCCAAATTGGCATTATTTATAAATTTATTGTTGGCAGTCATAGTTGTTGTTACCGTTGTGGGCGTATGCGAATTAACAGTAGATGTTTGCTTCAACGGCGAACAGAGCTCAGTGTTCTCTTGTTGTAGATGCTGTAAAAATGATTGGTTGGCATTGGCTTTCAATGAGGCATTACGAATCGAGGAGGAGGAAAAATCATTCAGTCGTGAGGACAATTGTTCTTCATTTTCGAAATCGGAATTGTAGCGATCGAGATCTAGAAGAGAAATTCAAAACAAATGGATATTAGTCACTATGTTAGAAGTAAATAGAAAATAGTTAATATTTAATCTATAAATTTAACCTATAAAAAACCTGTTATTATTACAATACAAATTAACATAATACAAAAATTGCTCCTAAATGTAATTGAGAAACTTTTTATTTAGTTTTATGAATAAATGCAGAGATAATAAAGTTTTGCTTGGTTATACCTTATAGGAAAAAGGTTATACCTTATAGGAAAAATAAATATGTATGTATGTAACAATCAGCGGTGTATTTATGGTTTAAAAAGTTTAAATAGAGTATGTAAATTGTATTCTAAGCAAACATGTTGGAGGATGAGAAATTATCTTTCGTGTTCGGTGATTTTTCTGTCAAAATGGATAGACGATGTTTGCTGAGGATGGGATTGGTGATACGGAAAATATTTACTGTCTTCTTTTAAATCACATTAATTTAAAAAAAAAAACGTTCGTAATAAAGAAAAGTTTCTATAAAAGCGACTATAAAATTGTTTGCGGTCACACAAACATTTAATGACTTGTATCTCTGGATGTAGTCAATAAAGAAAAATTAAAAATGGTTTTAATTATCAAAATGATTCAAACAATGAAAAATTGTTTCATTTTGCACCTGTCACTAAAATGATGGTACCAATTATCGGAGTTGAAAAAATAGGAAAAGAAAATTTTTTTCAAATTAATGGAAATTTTAGTTTTGATTAAGTAATTAATTAAAAGTATGGTTTTGTAAAATTAACCAACGGCTTAATGAAATGAATAAAATAATTAATTAGGTAAATATTAGCATATTAATTGATTCAATTACCTTAATTAAGCAAATATAATACGGAAAAATCAATTATTATAATAATTGAATTAAACAACGCAATAATGAAATGGTTAATCAAAAGCAATTAAATTTTTTAATGAATAAATTGAACAGCATAATTTTTTAAAGTAATCGGAACGCGCTTTGAGGAAGACTGGTATTAGACAATTTACATTGAAAATTTTGTAAAAAGCGTTACCACGGGGGGATATAAAAGCACCGAAAATAGCGTTACGTAATATGTGAATAGCCCCATAAAGAATTTTTTTAGCAAACCCAAAACCAATTTTTAATTTCGTCTGACTTTCTTGGTTACTGTACTTAAAAAAGAGAAAGATTTTCGTACAATTGGTGCCGAAAAAATAGAATTTTAAAATTCCAATGGTAAGAAACTCATATATAATTCTTCCCACTTCACATTTTTAGTTCAACATTTAAGACTTATCTAAATGTCCAGCTTACAAAGGTTTTGTTATTCAAGACACTTTATACCGATCACCGCCATACACAACATATTACAGTGTATGCTTATAAGCACAAACCTACAGATAATTTTGGACTACGTGGTCCATTTGTGCTGAAATGGACTAATTACAACATGGTTCTGTATAATGCATTCATGCAACATATCATATGCAAACATGAGCTTCTAGTTAACCGAAAAGTGTTTGCGTTTTAACGACAGCAATCGTTAAAACACGAGTGCTCCATCGAATAGTAACATAGAGTAGTTTTAAGACTGCTCCAATATAATGCATGAACTATGTCATTTGTAAACAAGAGTTTGTAATTAAGCGACAAGTGCTCGAGTTTTAACGATTTCAGTCTCTAAAAGCCGAAGGCTTGAGTACTCCATCAAGCAGTTTTGAAACTGCTCCCATATAATTACAAAGCTGGTATATACGGTACACTCCTACGACATCGTAATGTTAAATCGAACATGCTTTCCATAGATTTGGCTTTTCTTTGGACTACACCTTAGTCCTCTACGGAGTATACTTTATATGTGTGCATGGAATGTCGCGTTATCTGCAGGGCTTTATCAAAATAACTGATAGATGTATATATGTAAATACTGGATGGCTGTTATAATTAATTTAGTTCTTCGGCGACTCTCACATTTGTTTATGTAAGTTAAGTTATTTTTGCTGTCATACAAAAAAAAGTGAGTGTCATTTACATTAAAACTTAACGCGTGTTATCTCTGTAACTATTACTATTTTCGATTTAATATTTTACCAGTCGACGTACTGTGATATTTTGCTGGCAAAAAAGTAATTTTTCGACTATTACTTTTCAAAATTCGAATGATGCAGTTCTATACCGTTTATCTCCAAAATAAAAGATGGGAGTCTATTTATTCAAGTAATATTTTTTTTTATTTTTTTTTTATTTACAATCTATCCAACGAAGGATAATAAGAAAATTTGATGTGGTAATTAACATAACATTATGTTGTACTCCATTGAGGACAACATATGGCAAAATTTACAATTGATATCCATATTTATATATAATGTAAATGGCATATGTACTGTATAATAAAAATAAAATATACATACATTATTAGAAATTATATTCAAGTAATATAAAAAAAATAATTAAGTAAATAAAAATTTGTATAAAAATTATATGTTCAATTCACAAGCTCAGTCGTATATCTTATCGTTTAAAAAATACGACACTTTGTTATGTGCTTGTGAACAGACAAATTTCTTGTATCGTTATTTTGTCGTATTTTAAATGTTAATTCAAAATATTCAGTTCATTTTCAGTAAATAATATATGACGAAAAACGAATTTTGTTGTTAATTACAGGTTTAGGGATTTCTTTAATACATTTAGCAATTTTTCGCTTATATGCGATTTTTCCGAATTTTGTCGTTTTTAACTGTGTTGGCGATTTCTAATCAATTTTAGGGCTTGTTTCCGATTTTGCAACTTTTTGCAAAGTTCGCGATAAATGCGACTTTTTGCAAGTTTTCAACTTCTTTACAATTTTGCCGATTTTTAAGCAATATTAGACTTTGTTATCATGCCGCTATTAGTAAGTTTTTGCGAATTTTCGCTATTTACGCGATTTTTACCAAATTTTTTGCATTTCTCACGGTTTTAGCGATTTTTAATCAAAATTATTGCTTGGTTAAAATTTTGCAACTTTTCGCGACGCGTAATTTTCGCAATTTTTTGAATTTCTTACATTTTTAAAGTGTTTGAATTAATATTGCGCTTTGTAATCTTTAAAATTTTAGAAAGTTTTTGCAAATTTTCATAATTATCGTCTTTTTACCGAGTGTTTGAATTTCCTTATAGTTTTCAATATTGCAATTTTTCGCGAATTTTCTTCTTTTTCGCGATTTGCTTGATTTACTCCAAGCTCTTATCATTTTTAGAGATGGAGTCACTTTTAATCTATTTCAAGCCTTGATATCGATGTTTGCATTTATTAACTTTTGATTTTGCAAATAATCATAATTTTGCGAAGTTTTTTGAACAACTTTTCTACATGCTGTTATTGCTGGTTCCCATTCTATACCTTATATTTGTTTACAAATTAATCTAGCAAATGAAATATTCCCAGACATACAACTATTTGGAAAACATAGAAAAATCAATCGTATAATTATAACGCAGTTTTGTATGAAAACTGCTAACAAGAAAAATACAATATTGTATAAATAGACGATTACACAACACATACGACGTTAATACGAGCTTGTGAATTGTTTTTAACAAATTAATAAAAAAATAAACACACAAATAAATTCCGTTCCTTTTTTACACACATTAGGTTAATATGTTCCAAGCAAAACTAGCCATTTCATTACAATAGTCCCCCGATTTTTTATTTTATTCACAAATAAGTGAGAGAACTCAGTTGATAAAATCGCGGATTTCGTACAAGTAAAAATTTTTGAGCAAAAGTTATCCATGCTCCGAATTCGAAGAAATTTAATATCAGTAATACGGATATTATAAGTAGCGTATATGATAATTTTTGTTGAAAATATAATTATTATTTTTTAAGTTATGGCATTCCTGCATTTAAGGCTATATAGGAAAGACACAAATCCTTGCGCCAATATAAGCATATTTTTAATTTTTATAAGCCTTATAAACAAATTTGCCTAATCTTATTAATCTACTACAACTCTTTCAATTTTTTACTATTATATCTATGAAACGAAACAACTGTGAAACGTGTTAGCGACTCTAGGACAATTTTGCATAAAAAGCCTATTTCTAAAAATATGTCAGTTACGTTAAAATCGTGGTTAGGGGTCGATATACAAGTTCGCAAGAAATACAAGCTCGACAATGCGTCAAAGACAAGCATATTGTGTATGGAAAACTTTTGGTGTCTTGTAACTTTCGCAAATCTCAGCGGAACATTACAACATCTGATATTGATCAAAGTTTCGATAGAATTCAAAATATATGGTCAAGCTCTTCTAAATATTTTCGGCCGTTAAAGTACTGTGACTCAAATGTGGACAAGTTGTGGCTATAATGTTTTCACTATAATTTTCAATAAATATATCATTTCTATATCTTAAAAGATCTTATTACTGCCGTGAGTGGAGGAGGCTTTATTTTTACAAGTGTAGGTAATTCAGAGGTACTAAACTTTATTCTGTCTTCACTAGCCTGCAATCTCATATCTACGTAGCCTACTAACCATAAAAATAACTGAGAGCAAATATCTCTAATTTTTGTTTATTGAAATTAAGAGCGTAATATATATGTTCTAGGGAACCTGATTAATTGCATGGTTTTTATTTTACACCAAATAAATAACTTTCATCCAATCTCCTTTTAAACATGTATATTTTCTCTAGAACAATACTAATAAAATCAAAATCTCCTGTAGTGTTTCATAAAAAACTCATTAAAATTTCATTTCAATTTCATTTAGAGGCAAAAAAAAAACGAAAAATATATAACTAATTTCTTTAAGCCCTTCCACGTAACACTGCAGATGAACTCAACCTTATAATCTGTGAAATCTTCCTCACTGCCACTATTTTCGTATTAAAAAAATGCCATATAGACTGTATAAAATATATAAAAGAGAATTAAATTATTTTCATCACTTCTTTAATCTCTGTAGAAATCCTCTTATCATAGTATCGCTAATTGAAAAAAAAAATAAATAAATAGAGAAGAATTTGTCCTTCTACATGTACGAGATTTTTTATAGAACATGAAGAAGTCCGCAAATTTTTTTGTTACTGTTTGAAATAAATATAAAATAAATCCAATTTTATTTCATAGATATTTATATGAGCTACACACTCACATTTATATACACAGATTTAAACTTTGTTACGGAAAAATATTAAAAGCTGCACAAATTCGCTAGGCACAAAGAAATGGTATGGAGAACAATCAAAACGTTATAAGTAATATTAAGTTCATATCCTTATAGTTGAGTACACCACATTTGAGTTCAATATAATATTATACGATCCTGTTATTTTAAAATCATAGATTTAAATGATATTATTTTAGTTTTTTAAGTATAGCGTTTTTATTTTTAATCGGATCTCGGTCCATTATGGCTTAACATGTTTAAAATCGAATGGACTATTTAATATAATTATAAAACTATGAATTTTTTCATTAGTTGTGGTACAAAACACCTTCCGAATTGACAAAAATTGGCTGAAAACGTTAAAAATTTCATAACATTTTAGCTTTGAGCTACTAGTAGCTCAATTATGTTTTATCCGGTCAAAGCCAATTATCCACAATTCGACGCGTAGTTTCACGGCCTTTGCAACCAGACATATCTACGTTTTTAGATTATTTAATTTATATGATATATTTGACTATGATCGCACCAGCCTTTGACACTATATGGTGCTTTAAAGGGAAGTATACATCGATAAGCACATATGTAACGTTATCTGGACAATGACCGCAAGGAAATTTTTAATTTTTCTCGAGCTTAGCACATCATAGTTTCCATAAAATAATGCATTAAAAAATTTTTAGCTTCCAAAAATAAAAATTTGTATAGCAGTGTAATCTAAATCTTTTTTTTGCATAATAAACGAAAAATGTTTATTAAACATATACCTTGTTTGTACTTCTGTGAATACGTTTTTAAATAATTTCGAATTGAAGCAACACCTTTAAATTGCTAGTGTTTATACTTAACAACGAAACCGTATCGACTGAACGCAATATTTTAATCGCATTGAAAAATTACTTTTGATATAACCAATAAAATTAAATTAATTTTAAATACTTTTTCATAAAAATTTATTTTTGTATACTTATTTAAAATTTGCAAGCAAATCACTAACTGTGTTGGCATTTTTTACAACACCGCCTATGAAATAAAGTACTGTGTTTATGTAGACCCCGTTTATATTTGGACTTAATACGGTTCTCAATTCATTATCCGCATTGTAAAGATTATGTGACATGAAATACTTAAAACTTTCGATACGACTCAAAAGTGTGTTTATAAAAGTTGGGCAAATTTGAGGTTAGGAAGTAAATAGGCTGTCATATGATGAAATGTCAATAATTGAGCTCTCATCCTTTGGCATTTATTTAGAGAAAACTTGGGAGATTTTAAGTATAGAACGCTGCACTATTGGGCAACGAATTTTAATTATGAAAATTTACTATCAAAATGGTGAAAATTTTACTGTAAATGCAGCGCATGTAAAAACTTTAGAAGTCTTATAAATTTCACAAATTTCAACCTATTTTGAAAATGTTTATATATATTTTTTCTCTACTCAAAAATACGAAGAAAAAAGATAAACCTATTAAGCTTAAGTTCCCTTCTATTCGATACTGTATGAAAATTGAAAATCGGTGCTGAAATAACACAGTGATTTTTTTTTCGTAAAGTCCCAAAAAACGGTTTTTATAATTTTAGAGTTAAGGTTTGATTACTTAGTGTTAGTTCAATTTGATTGAAGATACAATAAAAAAAAATTACCGCAAAAAAATTGATAACTTCCGAATGTATTGAAACTTTTTAAATCAAAATATTATATAATTAACTAGACCAACTAGCCTCACTAAGTCGCTTGTTACGAGAATTTTCATATCTAATATGTTTAGCAAACATTTTTCGATTGCTATGAAAAAAAATTCTGTTATACAAACTTTCTCGTGAAAAATCGGAGGATACATTTTCAGTTTAGAACTATAGTTTTTTGGACAATTTTCTTAGAATTTTCCGCAGATTATATCTCTGCTATACTCTTGGTTCGCAAAAAATTTACCCACCCTACTGTACATACAACACACAAATATAAAATAGCATGGTTCTATCGACATAATCTGGCAGAATGTACAAAAAAATATATATATGTATATACACTTATATCAGTGTTTTGAAAGTTGCCATCTGGGATTCATTTTAGGGAGAATTAAATTCCCCCCTTTTGCATATAGGAAATCTTGTAGGCCTTACGTCTAAGGTATAAGATATGATCAGGGCATTTATGTAAACCACCAGACTAATTCCAAAAATGTTTCGAATCGGTTGTCGCATACATGTCAATGGATCTAAATAAGACTTTAAAGGCCAATATTTCACGTACCTGCGAGCCAAGTGTAGTTTTTAGTTTTTCCAAATTCGCTGCAGTTTTCTTTCTAATTATCGTGGTTCAAAGTTCGATTTTTTAGAAAAAGTTAATAAAATACTTTATATTAAAATTAATATAGCTTTACAAGCGATAATGCGATTTGAGCAAATAAAATGTAAGGTCTCAAAGTCTGATACTAAAACTACACAGTTTCTTTACAGAAGTGTTGCAAAAATGCGAAATTGTAGTATTATGCATAAAGTATTCAAAATTTGGAGTGGGAGCTCCATAGGTCAAACAATAAACGTACTTTACGGTTATACTTGCCAAATATTTGCCAAAAAAAGCGTAACCACTACTTCTGCCCAGGATTAGTGTCATTCAATTTGGTTTTTATATCACAAAATAAGGTTAATTATGCTGCAAAAAGCTATTTTTGCATATTTTTAATATATGCGAACCCATATTTAAAAAAAATTATTGGAACTAAAGAAAATACAATTTTAGCTTGTCTGTTGGTCACGTTTTTTTCAAATATTTGCCAAGTGTGACCGCAACTTAAGAGGTTCCCATATTATTTTCTAAGAAAAATTAATTCAAAATTTAGACAGATTTACAAATCGGCACTTTTTACATCCGTTTTAAGCAAAACTAAAGTTTTCTAATCAGTTTGAAGCACTAAAAATCACTGTGTGCTCAGTTTTTTTCTATTAGTCACCACGTGAAAATTTTTGATAGAACATTTTACCGCTCTAACTCTTTGTAATACGCATCTTTTGGCACCTGTCTTGAAACACTGCAAAAAAACTCCTCGATACAAAAAAAAATGAAAGTGTTCTGTACAATTCTGAGGACCGCTTGGCTCGTAGGACCACAAAATTTCGATTAAATTGCTTTTTCGTTTATGCTTAATAACATAAATGAACAAACTTTATCTCTTTTCTTGCCACCTTCTTGCAAAATGTCTACATGTTTACTGAGACAAAACGGCAAGGTTATTGTGGCACTCACAAGACAGCTAGTCAATATTTAGTTGTTGATAAAGAGCCTCAGAATAAAAGAAGTCGCCATAAGTATATGAATGGACAGCCGGAAATCACTAAAGGCTATAGCAATTGTAAGGATATCTCTTTGGGTAAAATCTTTAAACATTTAAATATTTTACTCAAAAGATTTTATTGTCAGTTTGATTCTTTTATAAGGCCTTACTAGTTGGCCTTACTAATTTTAATACCCTAAAAGGTCGACTATGCTCTTGAAACATTCATCTTTCTTAATTCTTATCCCTTTGAAAAAAAAATTATATGTTCAAAAACTTGTTCTACATCCACCTAAAAATATTAAGTATACACTACATACAGTCACATATTTATTTTTGCACAAAGAAAGAGTGCTTAAATAAAGGATAGACTTAAGATTAACTAACTAAACTAAAATACTAAATGACTTACTTGCCAATTGCTGACTTTGCAATAACAGCTGTGCCAGCAATTGCGTATCGAATGCTGATGCTTGACCCGTATTCTGATATTCATCGTCACTGCTGCTATTGTAAGCATGTCTACTGTGCCATTCAGCTGAACGTTGCCGTCGTATGCCATGTTCGCCACCATTAAAATAATATTCACTTCCGCCACTACCACTGCCACCACGTTTGCGGCCAATTGTACCCGAATGGCTGGACATTATGATATCTCAATGAGTGTATTTTATGTGTCCTTTAATCTTTCTGCATTTGCTCGTTTTCTTCTTCTACTGACTTGTGTTTTTGTTATAGCTAGTGTTGTTATCGGTTGTTGTCATTGTAGGCGTGCTGCTTGAGGCCATCTATTTTTAAAAGATAGTTAAAACGTCTGATGGCAGCCAATGTTTCTGCTCAGTTACACTTTGATTCCGTTATTTCAGTTGAAAATATTAATGTGGTTATGTTTCATGTGTAAAATTTTTTTTATAAATTTTTTGGTGTCCTTTATATAATACTTGTTGTAATATTGCTGGTATTCGATGGTATTGCCAATGATCAGTTTCAGTTGTGTGATATGTTGCTGCAGTTATAGAGGTGGGTATATTTTGGTTAATTGTTGTTCCTTTTGTTGTTTTACTGGCAAGTGTTTTTGATTTATTTACTACCAAAATAATGGAATCCATACAATATGCTTTAATCATACTTTAAACAACCAAAGGACATGTCTTTAGCTATTTGCTTTCTTATGGCACACATGCTGCCAAGGACTTTTTACAAACAGCATGTTGTAAACTCTGCAAAGATAAGAAAGAAAAAATAATTAAAATTTAATTGAAAATTTCTTCAGGATGTGATATATTTAAATACTAAATAATACTGAGTTTCGAAAAGGAATAAATTATATAATATTTGGGTTAATTTCTGTTACACTTTTGAAGGAGAATATACATACATATATTATTATTTAAAGAATGTAGAAAAAATCAAACGATTATTTTCAAAACCATTAAAATGTATGAATAAATCATGTCAATTCCCTAAACGAAAACAAACAAATGAAAACCCTTTTCTAGATTTTAATAATAAATGCGTATCATAAATATAAGTGGCTTAAAAAAATGTATTGCCAGCACAATTAGTTGATAATTAGCTATTATTATAAAGCCACTTACATACAAATAAATATACACATGTAATACCTAAATAAATAAAATATATAAATGGCTACAAGTCTCATTCTTTCAGAGACGCAACATTTGTAGCAACCCAAAAAAAGGAAACCTAATTAAATTCATTTTTTATAACAAATGTAATCCTATTGCTTGTTAAACGCATTGTTTGCCTAAAAAATAAAATTGTTTAAAAATTTAAGCCTTCGTTATGGAGTCGTATCTAAAATATATGACCTGCCTTTGTCAAATGGCATTTGAAATAAAAAATAAAAAAATAGAAAAACAATGACTTTATATTTAAGGAACAGTAGAAAATTATTATTTGTATGTAGAGTAAATCACAATTAGTTCAAGTCTTTAAAAAAATTAAATCAAACGTGTGGAAAATATTTTTTGTTTGTACTACGTCACGGGGAATGTGGTTTATCACCAGACATTTGAAACAGTTTATTTGAATGGATTTATTAAATACCTTTTTTCACTTGTAAACCAGTTTTTTATTTTTGTGGTGAAACTCAGAAATTTGCCTATGATTTTAAGTTAAATTTTTTAACTAATTTTTATATTTTTAAATTGTTTACATGTAAAAATTATTTCTTATCTATTGTTGGGATATGTGTGAAGCTGAATCCACCCATTTTATCGTGACAAAAATTTCTCCCGGGTCAAATGGATAAAATCTTAATCGAAAAAAGTTCATGTTGTGCGCTAATATTCTTTAAATCTAAAGACATCAAAAAATTATAGAAATTGGAAAATTTGTTAACGGTGTTTTACTGATATTTATACACAGAAAACAAAAATCAATCCATCCATACTAAATCAATCCAGGCGGTGTCAAAAGTACGATAATTCCGGATTTACTTAAATCAATTACAAAAAAATTGATTCATGTACGGAATATTCAAGTGAAAAAATACTTTATTTTAGCTTAATTCAGCTTTATTCTTGTAAAACATCTTGAATCAAGTACACAATTTTTAAATTGAATACAAAACTTTTTATTTTAATACGATTATGATTACAAATTTTATACACAGTCGTACAATTCACTACTGTGCTCTAGTTGTTGTTTTCTTGTTCTTTATTTTCATTGCTCACACATAGGCGACAAACGTACGTACGTACGTACGTTAATTATACCCCCGCGTACTTAATCAAGCCTGAATCAAGCTTATTTTTCTTTTTAATCCTGGAGCAATACTGCACATATACAGGGCCTGCCTTTCATGGTCATATATTCTGAACCAATGGACAAAATGCGATGTTATTTTCATCCAGAAAGGCGAAGGACTTTAGACCCATTAGCCTAACCTCCTTCCTTCTAAAGACACTGGAGTGGCTAATCGACGTTCATATAAGAACAACTGTCGACAGTACTCTCCTCTCAGCCTCTCAACACGTCTATACCAAAGGATAATCAGTAGAGACGACCCTGCACTCGCTTGTAGGATAGAAAAGTCACTCTAGCTCAAGAATTTTACACTGGTAGCCTTCAGGGATATTGAAGGAGCCTTCAACAATATTGATTCGGTGGCAATCATCCAGGATTTCATAGAGCTAAGAATTAGACGGAATAAGAATAAGAATATGCTTCAAAGCAGAACGATTACATCCACTATGGGTATAGCAGCATTGCCAGGTACATCCGTAGAAGTATGCCGCAAGGTGGAGTACTATCACTCCTCTTGTGGAATGTGGCGCCATATGCTTTGCTCAAGAAACTGAAATCCATGTATATCAAAACTGTTGAATATGCAGATGATGTAGCTGTGGCAATATCCCGCTTCCATCTAGACATATTAACACAAAGACTGGAAGCAGCACTTAACGAAGTCAGTGACTGGTGTTAACAGAATGGCCTAAGTGTCAATCCAACCAAAACGGAATTAGTACTCTTTTCTATAAGATACAAAATTCCATCTTTCACGCTACCCAAATTAAATGGCATCACCCTAGCCCTTACGGACAACGCCAAGTACCTAGGTGTTGTCCTTGACAGTAAGTTAACATGGAGTACCAATCTTCATGCAATAACAGCTAAAGCTTTAACGGCAATTTATGTTTGCAGGAACGCTCTTGGCCCATCTTGGGGCATAAATCCCAAAGGGGTCAATTGGATATTAGATACAGTAATCAAACCGATACTTTTTTACGGCATAGCCGTCTGGTACAAAGCAATGGACTCGCGAGCAATCGATCTCGTATAGAGAGGGTTCTTCGCATAATGGCAATCATGATAACTGGTAGCCTAAGATCCACGCCAACAAAGGCACTCTTCACTGCCTTGTGCTGGCTACCAGTGGATCTACTGCTGGAACCACAGACCATGGGGTCATGCTAGCATTTTAAAGACTACTGATAATATTCCGGGTCTCATAGAATATTGCAATCCAAAGCCCTCCTTCAAGAGATAATTTCGACACTCCTTGACGAGGGTCTTCTACCCAGCACTACGCGGGCCGTACACATCTACACCGATGGCTCCAAATGGGGAACGATAGTTGGCAGGGGTGTCTACATCGCGGAGTTCGGGATCAAAATGTCTTTCAGACTCCCGGACGAATGTAGCATCCTACAAGCAGATATATCTGCCATCAAAAGAGCAATGTAATGGCTAAGGTTTTATCGGATATCGAATAGTGATATCCAGATCATAACTGGCAGTCAACTGGCGATTAAAGCCCTCACTAGTAAATAATCACATCCAGCCTAATCCTGGAATGCCGCACAGTACTTAACACGATGTCAGGCAATATAGATATCACCCTTAAATGGGTACGCGGACACGAGTCTGTTTCAGGCAACATCATTGCGAATGATCTGACTAAGAGGAGAGCCTTGCCTCGGGATATCGATATTGACAATATCTGCGGTCTTTCACTCACATCTTGCTGGAGCCGAATTGATGCTGCCCCCATGCAGTTGGCTCAAACCAGATGGTCCAGTGAACCAATCTGCTCTACTGCGAGAATAATCTGGCCTCGCCTTGACTAAAACAGAACTAAGTAACATATAAATTTCACAAAACCATACATGCGGAACCTCATATAAACGGTCACGGGGCAGTGTACCTTTGGAACCCACGCTAGACGTGTGTGTCTCCCCTAGAATGATTACTGCTCAAGCTGTAATGACTTAGAAGAAGAAGAGAATATAATGCACGTTTTATGCCTTTGCCCAGCTCTGGAAGACCACCGCCTTCGCCTTCTGGGCAAAAGATTATTCGATAGCCTCTCCGAGTTCTCAGAAATGGAGCTCAAGAACATAAGTTCCTTCATCAGGAGCAGCAAACACTAACACACTAGGACTGTGTTTAAAAAATTTTTGTACTCAATTTAAGAGTTTCGTACGTGATTCAAGATTGTTTACATGATTTAATAATTTTATACTCATTTTAAGAAATCTCAGGATTGGTTTTCTAAAGTAATACCATTTTCGGTTTGATTTAAGTATATTTTAGTGTTATTCGTACGTAAATTTTTTGAGTACGACTCGTACTTAAAGTAAGTAAAAAATACTTGAATATAGTACGGCGTTTTTCTTTCTATGTAGTCATATATCCGAAGAATGAGTCGGAATTTGGGAACTGACACATTTTGTTCAAATAATAAAACTTTTACTTGAACGAAATATGTTAGTTTCGCTATCCTAAATTCTTCTCTTTTTATTGAATTAGCATTTTTATGCTCTTGATGTTTACATGTTTATTTATTTTATCGTTAAAGAGAAGTAGCACACTCAGCAGTGTTGCTGCGCATCTGGTATCAAGCAGAGGCATTAATTTTTTAAGCTATGTATCAATTTTATTAGTTATTTTACTTCGACGACGATTCGGCTACAATGCACTGCTAAGCAGTATCATGCCTTCACCACTTTTACAGTCCAACGATAATCAGCACATCGAAACACCAATGAGCATCAGAAAAATTCATGATAATGATGGCTTGGCTGAAACTAGTCTCGAACTCAAGACCTCAAGGTTGGTGGTCAACGCGATAACCACTTCAGCCAAAAGCACCTCAACTCAGCAAAATGAATTTGGTACAAGGATGCAATAAGATTAAATAGAAGGGCTTCGGAGATGCGCAAAAGCATATGGTGCATATCCTCTGCCTTACGAGGTTGCAATAAAGTAAGCGAATTAAGAAATTTAACGCACACACGAGAAAGGTGGTCGGTTATTTATGTTTTTTAATTTTTTTTAAACCCGAAGTTTTTTTCTTTCAACTCAAACTTTTTTATAGTGCATCCTCTCTCGCTTACTTGGATACAAATATGGATGCGAGTGTTATTTTTACTTCGTAATTTGATTTTTTTATTCTTCCATTTAATTGTGTATGATAATAAATGTGCCTCGGTAGCTTAGTGGTTAGTGTTCTAGCCTAACATGCGGATATCGTGGGATCGATTCCTGATTCAATACGTGAGCAAAAAGTTTTTAATAAAAGTAAATTGTAGTGTAATATAGTTTCCAATTGCGTTTGTACCACTTAATACATAAATAAATATAAAAACAATATAAAATAATTTCAAATAAAAAATTTATCCAAGTGTAGGTGAAATTGTGTTATAAAGAGCAAAATTTTTTTAAATTATATAAATATAAAAAAGACATGAGGTTAATGCATCTAAGATGCGCAAAAAGAAGCTCATGCCTTCAGACCTACCAAGTGGGGCATCCCATACAAAAATCATGTAATACGGAAGCAGATTGGTAAGGGAGAGTACCGAAATCTCTCCCTTACAAACTTTCTTCCTGTAGACGGATAGTTTTGCTGGGACGTTGACACTCTCGTAGACTTTCTTTTTTACCACTCAAGTTATTGATTGGTTTGGTTGTGTCTAAAAAAAATTCAGTTTTTGTAGTGATTTGTAGTAAGATTTCTTCTTACCAAAAATTTCCGAACGTCTCCGAAACAATGAGCTGAGAAAAAAATTCGATTATAAAATATATAAAGATAATTTTTTCCCCAATTTTCTTATATGGGCATTTTCACATACAACTGTTTTATTAATTTTTTTGTGTTTTGGTGTAGAGTGTTAGCTCTATATTTAGTTAAAGAGGGAAATAATTATACAGCATGGCTCTAAAATACAAGCTTAGTTGCTTGGTGACTTTATATGACAAAATAGCGGGTTTTCTGTGAAAATACCCCTATGTAATTTAAATAAATCGAGCATCAAGCTTAAGAGTTGTGGCATATAATATGATGCAATCTGCTGGCATATAATATGATGCAATCTGCAAGCAACTAATATATAGGCATTGAACCTTATTGTGTAATCATTCAAATAACAAGTTGCTATTAAAAGAGCAGACCATTCTTATATTTAATTTTTTGGTCAAAGTATTACAAAAATTATGGTTTATCTTTCTTTTTGAGATCACGTTTGCTTTCTTGAAAATTAATCGAGTATTCAATTTCGTACCAACATAAAAAATTTGATTAGATAAACATTATTGTTGTTCAGATTTTATGTGCAGTTCCTTTTTACAGAAACGTTTAATATTCAAACTGTCGTTTTATATATTGAAAAAGGACAAGTAAAGGCATGTAAAGGTGTTTACAAGTATCCCTCGTATAACTTGGTTAAGCTTCAATATACTATATGCACATCTGTTTCTCTATTTGCTTACATTTATATTACTATTTTCTCCCATAAATCATTGAAATTATTATTTTGTTAGGCTGGGAATGCTGACTGAACTCCCAGTTTGGAAATGTTCATGTCTTAAAATTGTATAGACATAGTAAAGTTTCTAATGTTTATTTTTCGGTTGCTAAAAGTCCAATTGTGTTTTACAGTAGGCACGAAAAATTCTGCTATCAAGAGTGAAACAGTAGTATTCGGGCCTATAAATATTATCAACTTCCATCGAAATGTGAGGAGACTGAATTTGTTGTAATTTTATAATTTATTAAATTTTACAATAGAACTCGTAACTATTTTGTTTCTCAATTTGCCAAGCATAGCAACTTATCTTTCTCTTGCTGTTGCAAATTATACCAGAGTCGCACAGTGTTGTTAATATGTTAAATGGTTAAACTAAAATGGTTAAAAAAATAAACCAACTAATGAATGAGTTTTTAAAACAACATTCTCGGCAAGACGATATTTATAATACATTAGAAGATACAACTAACTACCACAGGTTAAATTGGCAATAATTTTATAAATTTCATTTTAAATTACTCATTAATATGAAAGACAAATTAATAATTTAGCGTAAGCCATAGGGTAAAAGACAATTTTATGGTGAAAAAACAAAGCTAAAAAAAATTGTGAAGATCCGAAAAAATTAATAATATTATAGTTTCACTCCGTTAAATAAAAAACCTGATGAATTTTCCTTAGAATTAAAACGAAGTTTTTCTACCCTTCATAAATTTTTTTTCATGTTAGGACATATGGGAAGGACTCAAATCCTTGCTCCAATATGCTGCAAATTTTTTTAGCATTTTTATCTTTTATGAATATAAATTAGAGTGCAAAATTTTATCGTTGAGCAATAACTCCTTCTATTTATGGCCACTCGTTATATAAAATGACGACATTGTGACTCCTTGGCATAAATCAAATCCACACCCCAAACCAGTTATGCCAGTTAAAATTTTTTACTAAATCTTACAAATGCTATAAGAGTATCACACTCAACTGGGGATTACTGTATAAGATTTTATTAAAGCAATAATCTAATATCAGGTATTTTAATGACAAATTGTTTCATGTCCTAACAAGCTGCTAACAAACGAATACTTCCATATATGTATATGACGACAGATTCTTACGATTTTCTGTTGACAATATCACAGCCAGGTAAAATTTATTTTGCAGATATCATAAGCATATTTCTAATGATATTTTAAATGCCAGGTTGACAGTACATGATGAAACTTGCTATGGATTTATACGCCATTTTGTCAGTAGCTAAAGAAATAAATTGAATTAAGTTAATGTCTAACTTTTTATCTAGAAACAAGATGTTTAAATTCATAGAAAATAAAGGAAAATCTTCTATATATCCACAAAATTGGGAACATAAACTTGAGATCTGGCTTGAATAAACAATTTTTTAAAGGTTAATATTATGCATTAAAACCGGGTTTCCCATACCAAACTCGTATATTCGACCAACATTAACTTTAATTATCGTTTATGAATATAGGGGCTAATATGTTAGTTGTCTAAAAATGTTTAGTGATTCAATTTTTATATATCAAAATATTTTTTAATTAACAATTACAATCATTTGTTTTGTTTATTCTAGCTGCTGCTGACAAGGTAAGAAACAAACGGTGAATTACTTGTATTAAAAATGTTACTGTCTCGCTCATATTCTAGATTTGTACATATGAAACCAATAAGTGTCGAAGTATGTTTGTATTCTACCTTTCGAAATTAATTTGAAAAATATATACACAAATATTCAGCATACAAAAAAGTTAATTTGAGATTTGTATGCCTTAACTGTAACAACCATAAATTTTACGTGTTCTTTCTGCCTTGGCTGATATAACAATTTTATGTCTATCACTGATTGTGTACAAATGTATGAATTTAATCTTTGCTAAGGAAGTAAAAGCATCATTTTCATCTGTATAAAATTTCACAAAATGTTTTTGTCATTTCAATACTACACTTATATTCATAAGCAAACACTCACATAATAGCATCTAAATTTTGTAAATATATTTTATGTTGCTGCTGTGTTTTGTTGCTTAAACATAAAGATTTATGTTTTTAACATCAATGAAATTAATTCAGGTAGGATCATTAGTCAAGATTATAGGTTACAATAGCAATGTATTAGATAGTTGCCATCAAAGGATTTTGTTTATATATTACAAATTATTCCTACAGCTCTTTGTAACATTTATGCACATATATTTACATATATATTAGTTACATATATTCCCAGTTAACATTTGGAAGATTAATGTCGCTAGGCTGCGTCTTAATTTTATGTGGAAAATAGTTGGATAAAAATTTTGGAAATTGCAAAAGAAAAATATTTTTTTATCGGAATATTATCTTTTATATAATTTATAATGTTTTAGTCACTTCTGGCTGGGAGAAGAAATATAGATATCTAAAAAAATTAAATAACTCTTTGACAGTATGATATAGCACAGAGGCAGCAATTAAGACCCAAAAGGTCTGGTTCTGCAACTAATGACATCGTGTGCAAGATAAAACTTTTTACAGTGACTTCTATGAAACATTCATATCTACAATTCCCACTTCTTAGTAACTCATTCTATTGAAAATGTTTGCAGGGTGTGCGATGATGCGTTAGTTACAAATATTCTTACATAAACATAGTTGTGTGTCAAGGTGTATACATCTGTAATATAATGCTGCTAAATGAATTATATATAAGAGAATAAGATTTTATTGTATAAAACTATAGAAGCCTTTGGAGAATATTGTTTTGTATTAACCCTGTTTTATAGTTGTGGCAGCTTAAGCGATGAAAGTTAAATAAATTAATAGAAAATTTATGTTAAGGGTGATGTGCACATTAAGCTAATTATAGTTCAGTAGGAATTTCGTAAGTCGTTGGAACTTATTTCAAGAAAGTTCTTTTTTTAGATTTTTGAAAAATATTACGGAATTTATTTACTATGATTATTTTGAACTACATACACTCCTGTTCGATTGATTCGACCCGCATAATTTTTGTTGCTTAGCAGGCCAAACATTTTGATATTTTATGGGTATTTTCTACGAGCAGATAGCGTATTTATTTTAGCTCAAAAGTATATCAAAAATATTTTGAAAATAAAATGCGACGGTATTTTTAGTATAATTTTTTCGAAAAATTAAGCAAAGAAAGCTTTTTTTATAATACCCACCAAAGTAATTTTACCTAGAACCTTATTTATTTACTATTTTTATCCAGCAACTTTCAACCACAAACTACATACCGTCTGAACTACTTTATAGTAGTTCTTCAGTTACTTACTAGTAAATTGTTAAACAAGACATTTCTCTTATTGGCAGAATAGTAATGTATCTGCTTATCTTACTAACAACAAGCGGTTCAACCCCTAGGGAAGAAAATTAATTCCCTTTTTTTATTGTGTTCATATTTGCTAAAACAAGTTTTAAGCACGTAAGAAAATAGTTGTGCAGTAGCCTAGTGAGCAAAATTCTTGGCATAAAATAACACAATAAGAGAAAATAGCACGAGTTGAATGCTTGATAGAGATATTTAATTTTTGTCGCGTTTTATGTATTCAGTGGAAAGTTTTAACTTGTTATTTGTAATCCAATGTGGTAAGTATTTGCCTCCAATGACATCGCCATGTGAAATTAATCTTTTAAAATGCCAAAGTAGAAGTAGTGAAGGCTACGTTTATTAGCTTTTTAACTCATTACTCTTTCATCTAAGTTTTTGCTGGGTATTTATTATTTTTGATAATCTTATTTATTTATAATATTTAAAATATTTACGGTCTCATTAATCAAAAATTCTTAGTTTGTGCTTAAAATACACAATAGTTATTGAACACTTCAAGGCTAACAAACACTCATTAATAAATTTAATTAATAAATGTATATTATATAGTTTGTAGTTTTGTAGAATTTTAAATTTCGATACTTGCAGCACCACTCATTTTATGGTTAAGGCTACAATACAGCAAACATGAATTTATACCGATATTAGTGTTTGTAAATTATAGCTGCAAAAGAATCGATGGTACTATTGATTGTTTAATTTTTCATGGGCCTATCGATGTTTTTTAGCCGATTACGATACTATCGAAAAAAAGTAATCTTAACAAGGTTAAAGCAAAATCTGTAAGAAGTATTCGATGGCAACTGTGAATAGCATTAGAGTCTAAAAGATATCTCATTATTCGCAAATTTAAAGTTTTTAGGAAGCAAGCCAGAAAAACTACTGCTCCGGCCGAAGCAGGTTTGTAAGCAAGAGAAAGATGCTAATTGTTATTGTTTCTCCTGCTTCAAAAATCGGTTCGATCAGGCATGAATTTGGTTCGGGATGTTCCACTTGGGAGCTCTTGTTTTTGACATAAAACAGTGCTTCTCTCGAAGCATCATCGATTTATTGAGCTCTTTGAAAATTTTTTTTGCAAAAGATCGGACAATTTCTATTACAATACTCATTTTAATTTAAAAAAAAAAACAATTTTAAAAAGTTTTAAAAATCCAACATATTAGCAACCCAAGACCAAGTTCAGGCCACACACAAAGCAAAGATTGCATATTGTTCTATCCCTTATTTTGTATTTAAATAGCACTTGAAACTTTGAACACCTTATGTCTCAGAACAGTTATAGTTTTTTGTAGCTTTCGCGAAAACTTCAAAATAAAAAGCGGCACGTATTAAATTTCAATGTATTTTACAATATTTTTTTTTTGTTTATTTAGTGTATACCTTTTATTTTAAAATATTTTATTTTAAACTTTAACATTTTAAAGAAAATTATGAGATATTAAATACGATTTTTTTAAAGGACATCGGTTTGAATTGCCAAAGTGTGTATATTACACGCATCCATTCGAGCTGGTTTCACGCCCCTCATAACTTTGCTCCACATAATCCTAAAATAATTAAACTGGAAATATAAAATCCCTCCAAACACGAAACACCACCTAGAAATGAAGTGGTATTGAGCCTTTCAAGAACTTGGTCCTTTTATTAATCTCAGTACTTATTACGGCTGCGATTTTTGGATAAGAACTTGGCCCTATTTTCACATTTATGTTTTTGTGTGGATATATATTTTACAAAAATATTTTCTTTACACATTTATATCTACTAGAAGTAGAGTTGTGCCGAAGTATTTAGTGCGTTCACTACAAAGCAATGATGCCGGGTTCAATCCGTTGCCTGGCAAGTCATCAACATTATAAATTTGTCTGAAGTGTATTAGTATTTTTTCTGGATGGTATCATCAATAAAGTCTGTGTCAATGATAATATGCTGAAAAAACAATTTTAGTAAGCACAATAGTTGGATTTTTATTAGAGTTTTAAAAAATGATGATAGTCCCTTTGCATTTAAATGGTGATATGCTATAAATGTATTGCCTATAAATAAAGAAAACATAAAATTAATAATGTTTAACTTCTTTTTGCTTTGGAAATATTTTAAACATCTTTAATGTATTGCACAAATAATTGCTTTTAAAGAAATTATTTAATTCTTAAACTGTCACAACTGTCTTCTGTATAAATTATTTATGGGCCTATTTTAAAAATGTAAAGTACATACTTTGAATTAATTTCCTGATCATTTTGAATATAAAAGCAATCATATTTATATATGCATAAATCAAATTTCCGTAGCATTTAATTTTGATATAATCTTTTAATAAAATATATTTAAGCTTTAATATCCCATATTGTCAAATAACATCTTGAATCTTTGTTAAAGATTTTCATTCATTATTGTTCACAATGACACTTGCTTATTTTAATGTAATAATTAAAATACCTTAAATATACCTTGGGAAATATAAGACTTTAAGCACTTGATATGTGTATTTATTGTTTTTATTTCAAAAGGTCAACAGTCTTTAGTTAAAATGACTGAAAGTTTATGACTATTATGTGTCTTGGCATAATTTGCTAAATTTTTCTAAAACAAAACTTTATAGGAAAAAAAATATTTTTTCATATATGAGATATATTGTATTTGGTTTGCATGGTTGGTGCACTTCCCTTCGCTACTATTTAGTTAAATTTTCTGGTTCAAAATAACTCACACCGAGTTGAGTATCCCTCACCAGCCAACAATATTATCTATTTTTCATTTTCATCAGCTCTCAGCTTTTCGCAGAAATCTCCTACAAGAAAAACTTGCAAAAAAAAAAAACCGGAAATGGATTAGCTAGTGGCTATCAACCACCAAAATTTTTTTACCAGTATGTAGTTGCGCAAAGCAATCAGTAATTCTTATTTCGAAAGTCCTCCATTTCGTTATATAGAATTTTTACTGTAAAACTATTTCGCATCTGTGCGCTTCACGTCGAACGCCCTTTATGTCACATATTAATATGTTAAAAGTTTAAACGTAGTTATATGTTGTCATAGAAAACTTAGCTATTAATCCACTTACCAAATGTTAACGATACATTTGGTTCACTCATAACATGAAATTGCTTTCTTAATTGCATTTTGGATTAAAATACATTCAAATATACATAGCCAACCTTTTAAAAGGGAATTTTTTCACTTACGCTCACAGCCATTTAGTTTTACATAAATTCACAGACATGTAGATATGTAACAAAATACCGTGATACGTCCTGGCACCTCTGCTATTTTACTGAATTTGCAAAATCATTGCTCTACAACACTCCTTTTTACTTCTATGAAAAAAAGCAATCTATAATTCTTTTTTATACTTGTAGAATTTCACAAAATATTCATACGTTTATATATACGTGCAAATGTGTACACGTGCATGAACACATATGTATGCGTGTACTGCTCTTTGCGCTTCACACACTTACTACATTTGATTTGATATCGAACCGTGCTTTGCAGGGCTTTACATTCATTTAAATACATTCATACAGACGAGTATGCACATGTTACGTCTATTAGTTGTCAAATAGACTCCCGTAATTCCTTAATGTTATTAAAATTTCAATGAAATACATACATATCAAATCTTACGCACCATCAAGTTTACAATCAAGCCCTTACATGCATACCGGAAATATATACACTCTAAAAAATTAGGTCGATAATAGTTTACCGATTATTATCAACCTAAAATTAGACATGCATTATTTCTGAACGAAATGTTTTGACTAAAAAAAGCTACTGACTGCGTGCAGTCAGTCGCGTATCTACCATTCAGCCATAGCCGTATTATATTTTATGTTAAATATTTTCCACTTGGACTAAATATGTTTAATTTGAAAGGTTTTTTCTTTAATAAAATAACTTCAAAATCGATGTAATTTTGGACAAGGAGAAATTTTCAACACAAAGATTTTCCTAAATTTGAAGTAATGTTTTAGAGTATAATGAACGTTTGAACTATGACCCTTAATATGGTCTCCCTATGAAGAGCAGTTTTCGGATATTTTCACACCATTCACCAAAGATGTAAAGGGTATATATTGGTTTCTCATTCCGTGTCTGATTTCCACAATATTAATTTGCGACCCAATAAAGTACATATAATTTTGGTTCATATAGATAGGAAAGTCGAATTATCGATGTCCGTCTCTGCATCTGTCTATTGGTGAAATCGATTTTCTGAAGCCCAAAAACGTTACAAACATTGGATATAGATATGGATATGGATATATCAGGATTTGTCTCAAATAGATTGGTATTGAAAATCAGCAAATACAAAATAAATTAAAGAACTCCTCGCTTGTCATTAGATTTGTGTTCATGGCTACTGCAGAAGAGTATATAAAATTCGGCGTAGCCGAATATAACAATTTTACTTGTTTTAATTAATGGCCTTAAAAATTCCATACATTTTTAATATTATTTTGTTTTTCAACTAATAGTGCATTTACGCACGGGCAAAGTTAACTAGATTTGAATTGAAATCTTCGTAAATATCTGTACAGTTTACGTTAGGGTCATTCTCGTTTTGAGTGTACATTATCGGTTTTTTAAATTTAGCAATGTAATTAATAAAAATGTGTGAAGAGAAGATACGTATTCTAGTTTTGGTCTAATTCAATGGATTATGAAAAAAAATTATATTATTCGATTTTGTAATATTCTTGTATATTGAGCGTTACATTTGCTTTCACGGTAGTTTTAGGAATGAATTTAGCATACAAAAAACACCACAAATAGTTAGAATTGTTTTTCCCTACTAATGCAATGCATTGTGCCGTACTTAGGAAAATTGGTTATGGGAAGAAGGATGAATGGAGTAGTGTTTATGGACATTGGATTTGAACCCTCCACCCTTGAAAGTGTCCGGAAAGACCCCTGCAGGAAGGTTATACCACATACAAACTGTTCGCCCAAAGAACGAATTCTCCCTGTAATACGTAGTGAGATTCATAAGCGTATCGACCACAAAAGGATGTGCTCTTAATGAAAAACGTGTTGTTTGCAGAAAAGAGCGAGTTTCGGGAACAAGTTCCATGATATCATCAGAACACATTCCATTGTAGTAACGATAAAACAAGGAAACACACCCCATATTGCATCGAAGCCCCAGCGAGTGAATACAGTTGGCTATCCTACTGTCGCCGATGAGTCTCTTCGCCCTCTCTTGTACGTGGTCGAGTAACTTCAAAATTAACTTTGAAGCACCGGCCCATGTATTAAGGAGATCAGATGGAGTGAAGTATCTTTTACACCGTCTTAAGAAACCGAGGCACTTGAATGCTTCTTTTGAGACTTGAAAAAAGTGATCAGTCCGTCGAACGTCGCTCTGGATCTTAATGCCAAGAACATCAAGAGCATCTGTTTCAACAATATCTATACCATGCATAGTTACAGAAGGCGTAGCAAGTTCGGTCATGCGTCTGTGCTTGAGCACACAGCATTAGGTCTTACGAGCATTGAAATCGACCTAATTCGCACGACGTTTGATGACGTTCGCACGATTGATGAGATCCCATCTACGAAAGCCATACTGACGGCCGCTGAATAAGCTCTTGGTCTCCACATACCTCACAAGATAGAAATTCACCATAGATTGCATCACTTTGGAAAGTGCAGAACATATTGCGATTGGGCGGTAATTTTCAGGGTTACTAGCATCTCCCTTTTTGGGGATTGGCGTTACATTGGCAACCTTCCAACATGATGGGCATTCACCAGCATGATATAAAGTGCTAAGAGGGTTGCCAATGGACGTGCTAGCATCGAAAAGTACTGCTTCAAGACCAGTGCTGGAATAACATCCAGCACAGCGAATTTATTTATGTTGAGATTCGCTAAAACCTTTTTAGCTGCACGCGCTCGAAAAAATATATTTGGCATAGTTACAGATACTCTTTCAAGCACAGACAGGGGTTGATTGCTTTCCGGCAAGTGAGAATTACTTGTAAATAATTCAGCCAGAAGGTTGGCTTTTTCAACCGGGTCAGTGAATAATTGGTAAGCTAAAGAGTCGGAATTATGGAACTATCATTATCCTTTACTCTTGTAATAAATGACCGAAAGCTCTTACAAGACCGGGGGCAGCAAGAACCTTGCCATAAAGGCCTAGTGAATTAAAACATCTATTATATTGATTTTCTCCAATAGAGTACCTGGTAGGTAATGGCCTTCGGCATTCGATATCGAACGAAATAGCAAAACAAACTAAATGAAAATTTCGTTCAATATCGAATGCCGAAGGCCATTACTCTCCTACCAGGTACTCTATTGGAGAAAATCATATACCCGAGCAAGCATAAGCTCTACCTTGGTAGTCTTTTGTGTCGTAGACTATATCCGATGATTTTAGAAAGCTTCTAGCCATCAAATGTGTCTCAGAGATAAGCATATTTAATATATAAGGAGCTAAAAAATTGAAAAACTTTTATTGGCTTTCGTCACCGTGTTTATTAAGTGAAAGTTTTCAATAAAATTTTCATTGATTTATTTTCCGTTTTTATTTATAGCTGCTAAACATTAACAAAATTTTAAAAAAGTTTTTTATGCTTTTTTACCTTTAGCATTGTAGAACAGACCATTATAAGAAAGTTTAGAGTAACTTCGGGTACTGTGGTATACCGAATTTTTAATTAATGTATAAGTTTTAAAAACTTTACTCAATTAGAATAGATCCCAGCTGGTGTTCTGCTACCAGTTTTAGGGAAGTTAAAAGATATTTGAAGCAAAGTTTCAGAGAAATTAAAAAAAGTAAAAGAAAAAGCTATGTAAAAAAGAGGCGGGTAATATGGTACACTATGGTCTACCATACTTTCATCTATTCCGCTGCCAATTTTTTTACCTTTTGACACTTACTTTTTGACACGCTTGAGGGATTATGTGATACAGTTTACCTCTTTGGCTATAATATATTAACCAACCACGAGGTTTATTAAAACTATAATTTAATTACAAATATACACTAAATATTCATTATTATTGCATGTACTCTTTACTAAAGAAAAACTTACTTTTGGCTTTAAGATTAAAAT
Source organism: Panzeria rudis (assembly GCA_956483635.1). Lineage (NCBI taxonomy): Eukaryota > Metazoa > Arthropoda > Insecta > Diptera > Tachinidae > Panzeria > Panzeria rudis. The sequence continues at coordinate 48,301,613 of OY101448.1, read as the reverse complement.
TGCCTATGAATATTTTTTACGTTTGTCATTACATGACATAAACAAATGTATATCGTTAACGCAATCTTAACTTTCTGAGAGCATGTGGCTATACCACATTACACGTACTTACTCCAATTACAGAAATCACTATTAATAAGATTCTGATAAAGTATATACTAAGTATGTAATGTAGCAAATTAGAAAATTATTTCGGTTTAGTAGACTTTTATCTGTAAAATTGTAAATAAACTACATTGCTTCTTATTTATGATGTCCTAATGTATTCAAAATAACTACACAGCTAAAAAATATAAAAGTTTTGTACTACGTATAATGTTTGTTATGTGATATGTTTAGTGTATGTGTATTCCATTATTATTTTTTCTACTCTAAGGAATATGAAATGATTTTAAATCATAGTCATCTTTTTTGTGGCATAAAATCTAAAAAAACTAAAAACTGAAACTCCCAATAGACTTACAAAGGCATAACATTTCATAGTTCTTGCCAGATAAAAATTTTGCATAGAAATTTACAAATAATTTGATATGTAGGTTTTCTATATATCTTTACTTTTCTGCTACAAATATTTCCATTTATTTAGATTTTTTGTAAAAATTAAATCCAATATTATTTTCAGTTGAAAAAAAGCAATATATGGTGTGTAATTTTTTTTTTTGCATAAACGACTGAATGTTTTAATGTATTTTCATATTCATATTACAAGTGCAAACAGTATTTTATCATAGTAACCCTTTTTAAATTATTCATAATATATTACACTTTGAAGTTAACCCAAATCTAACAAAACACAGAGAACAGAGGGCTTCATAAAATAAAACTAAGTCAAATGATTTTGTAGAGCAAAAAATCTACATGTCTACTAGATTTAAGTACTTGTAGAAATAAGTGTATGTGACCATATTTATATCTAAAGGGGATACGTACAATATATTGCATTATATTGCATATGTATGTACGTACATATGTTTATAGTTACAATTATAAACATGTCTGATTATATATGTATGTTTATAGGTTTTTCCAAATACTTTTTTCCTCATGGCATAGGCAAGAGGTTGTTGAATGAATTAAAATTTATAGTAAAAATATTTTAATAAAAAACAAAACCTGGCATAGAATCATAGTGCCTATGATTTCATGCATAAAATCGTGAACGTATAGACATTTACACGTATGATTCCTAACACAAAAATCGTTTATGTGACTGTATTTGTTTATATAGGTTAGCTTACTAGTGTGCGATTTTGGGGAAAAAGTTATTTCTAAAAAATATTTATTAATAATAAAAAAAATATGAAACTAGTGTTTTTTCTTTAGAAAATTATATAACAAATAGAATAAACAAAACGGACACTGGTAGAAAAAGTATCTTAATAAAATTTAAATGAAATCAAATGTGCTATGAATCGAAACATATAACTTTTAAAAAAATCTACAAATTGAACATATCGGCTTCACAATTTCGAAACACAGTAACAGCCAATAATAAAATAGTTCATATAGTTCGTATATTTTTTACAGAAGCACTATATTTTAAAATTTAAATTTTATGAACAAAAAATTAATTGAAATGATATTTATATCGCATCATGTGCACAAGCCACTAAAGGACCTAAAAATACAATAAATACGATTACGAAATGTTTTTCACTTAATTTGTTTTGAAATTGTGGAGCCGATATGATTTGTTGTTTCTTTTTTATCCATTATGTATGCTATGTTTTTTAACAAAAATATTATATGCAACACGACGTATAAGTTATATAAGATAGTTGATTATATTTGAGAACACTCATACGCCAACTTAAACAATGGTGATTTTAAGGGCCAGTCCCACGATCAGCGTTGCCAGAATGATGATTTTTTCATATATTTGATGATTTTTATACCAATATATGATTTTATAATTTTTTCCTCAAATCATGATTTTTTTCTGGCAATTTATGAATTTTTATACTTTTTACATGTATATTGTCAAAGAATGTTCAAAAAGCCCCATCTGACATTTAAAAAGTTTTACAGGAGAAGGATTAAACTTGTTTAAATGATAGAAAAAATATATTGACAATTAGTGCAAAATTTTGCAATACAACTAGAAAGGACCAAAAACTTTACATATTTATTGCGATGTTTTGCACCAATTGTCCATATATTTTTCATTTAAACAAGTTTTATGCTTCTTCTGTAAAACTTTTAAAGTGTTAGATAGGGTTATCTACATTTTCCGTGACGATGTATAAATAGTTGTTGAAACATGTCATGCCTTATCTTTTATAGTTCCTTGAATGACAAAACTATCAATTATGTTGGATGATAAAAATTTTTGGGGATATATAAAGTTTAATGTGCTAAATTCATATAATATCTAAATTTGTTTGTCATGTACAGATTTGTTTAATGGGTATGACTTTTATTTCAAATAGCTACGTCAGTATATTTCACCCTAACTCGATAACGGATTATTCGATTTCAATAAATAAGCCAGTCATGCATATTAACTTTTTAATATTTCTTCTATTTTAAAGTTCTTCAGAGATTACTGGCGAATTTTTTTTTCAATATTAATTATTTGTTTTCAGAAACTCATAAAAGGAAATAAAACATCAAAAACATTAAATTGTTATCATTAGTCTGACAGGGAGGATAACTCGAAAGAAAATAAGCTTTAAATTATGAAAATCGATGGCAATTGCTGATTTTATTTGCAATTAGGTGTAGCAGTTCAATTGATAAAAATCACAATTTCCATATGTAGAGTTATATAGAAAGTCTGGTGGTATATAAAGCGAAATAGATCCACGGACTTGAGAAAAACGAGGGATGAAATGATCACAGACATCACAAAAGCGTGGAACGAGATTTCAACAGATTTTCTCCAGTCCTTGGTAGATTCTATTCCAAACCGCCCTCAAAAATTCTAAATGCTAAAGGAGGAATATATTTTTTTTAAATTTTAACAACTAGTTTAAAGTTTCTAATGTCTTTAAGATAAGCTATGCAAAGATATGTCAAAATACTTATGCCACATACTGTACTCTCCTATTTTAAGTTTCAATGAAAAAAATTAACAAAACACATTTGAAATGTGAAAAGTCTTTTATTTATAATATGCAATATTTTCTACTAATCGAAACAGTTTTTTTAACACAACCCGCGAAGCGACTAGCTTGTCTGCGGAAAACACCCAGGGTCTAAGGCAGGAATCGAACACACGACGTCTGGACTGACAGGTTAGCATCACTACCACTCAGCCACAAGGGCACCCTTTATATATATATTTTTTTGAAATTATTGAATTACAATTACAATTACAGTTAATTTTTTAACGTGCTTTTTTCCCATTTTACTTGCTAAGTAAAATATTTAAATTTTATTAAAATACATTAAAATTTATTATGAAGGAGTATCAGCTAGTTCCTATGCGAATTTCATTAGTGCTAATGCAAATGGATACGGAGCCTTTACCCAAATATCTCATAGAAAATTAAAGATGTTATGTAAAATTGTTTAATCATATGAATAAGAAGTTTATAATATCAAAGTTAAAATATGAACTCCATAACCAATCATGTTTTTAATTTTCTTACTTGAACACCACGACCGGATAGTTTTTTTCCAATTCTAAATTGTAGTTGTAAGAAGTAATTGTAAATAGATATAAGAAGCAACAACAGCTACAAATTGTTTTCGCAAACAATAATGACTCATGCAACACGTATTTTTGCGCGTGCACTCTCATAATTATAATGTATGTATATACAGTTACTAACATTATAATTTTCAATTACTCAAAAGTTGTAAAAATTTTAAGAAAATTAAGCTTTTTGATCACATAAGTAATTGGTTCAATTACGATAATATTTGAAACTAATTTTAATTTATAATAAGGAGTATTAATTGAAAACGTTTTAAGAATAAATTTGTCTGTATTTAAATATACAATTTTCGTTGTAGGTTGAATTTTAACAATAGATTTAATTGAATCTGCAGTTTTCGTAACTGAAGTCGTAGTTTAGTTTTTTCTATGGTTATTTAGGCTGAAAACTATGAATTGTACGAACTTTTCACTTAATTGACTCTATTAGCTTTATGGTATACAAACTATTTTTTATGCAAAGTTAATTTGGTTTTAAGTAGTTTCATATAAATATTGCATATTAATACTCTGCCTTTTATTTTCTGTAATATCATGCCTTTGCATCTAATAACACTTAAATAAATAGAAATAAAAAAAATAACTGAAATAAATATCATAAACACATTTATATCACACAACTTATTTCCAGATTTTAACGACAATATTCTCTAATTTATCCATCTTCAAACATTTAAATACGAAATGACTCTTATCAAAATCTAATCTAAACATACTTGCTACTATACAAACGAGAACCTAGTTCAAACTAAAATACAAATATATACGAGTATATGTTATAAAAGAGATAAAATTTCTATAAAACTGTTATGACGGAATTTGTATGTAATCTCTCTTTAGATTTTCCGCAACAAAAATATAAAACGAAAGGAAGGAAGGCAACGCACAACTAAAAAAGAAAATAATAGTAAGTAAAGAAGAGAGTACAAAAAAAAGAAAAACAAACACTTATTTTTTATTTGCGCTCAATTTTATTTCGAAATCATTTTTAAAGGTTTCTAGAGATGAGTGACTGAATGAATGTAGAGTTTGCTGACTGTTGTTGCATGGATTCACTGCTTAAGTGCAATAGTTACTTCTTACTTTATGCATCCATAGATTGCCACAAGAAAACAAATTTCAAAATGATATCAGTGTATTCTAAACTTTTTTTAGTTGGTATTTATAGTTATGAGAACTTCTTTTGCAAATATTCATCTGTCTGTACGAGAGTAGATTTGATATACTATTTTTATAAACCTTCAAGTTCAGACTATTTATTATTTTAAAGATTTTTCTAACAAATTAAATGAACGTACAATTGTAATTTAAAAATAAAGATTTTTTTGCTTTGATCTGAGGTTTTTCTGTTGGTAGTCATAAATTTTATAATACTTTTCAAATAGTTTTTTTTTCAAAAATAATTTAAAAAAGAAAAACAGCTTGCAAAGAAATTTTTTTTGTCCAGCTCCAAACAACATTGGCGGGAGGGGGAGGATTTTGGGTGATATAATATCCCTTTCGACTCTGATGTGGCACATGAGAGTCACTAAAAAATTAAGAGTTCGATAAAATCAGAGTTACTTCAAAAACGAAAAATGTTTAAGTTCACAAAAAGCCCTTAATTTCACAAGATTAACATGAAATTCATACAGTATTGAGCTTACTACGAAAAAATATAAAATATTTTTGATATTAGAAAACATTTATGCGACTTAGGAAAACTGCAGGACGTACATGAAAAAGCTTCCCTTGGAAATCGATGTATTAAAAATGCAGGCATGTTATTTTTTTTAGATAGAACATTAACATTTTCAAATCAAAGTTGTGTTTTCATTAGAGAATTGTACCGTTCGAATGAATTTAATATGAATCTTATGTTAAAACGTCAGATCCTTTACATAAAAAGTGTAAAGATCTATTTGCGTGTCAACGTATATGTTAATTCCTTTCCCCGTCTTATATATGCCTGATTCTCATTTCGAATGCTTCTTTCGTGTACGTTGAAAGTATATTAAAATATTTCATAAAATAAATGCATACTATTGTAATCGAAAACTCTTTAGCATGATTTAACAGATCACACAGCACAAAAAAATAGAGATATTTTCGAGTTGTTTAAATAAAACCGCTGTTATTTAAACAGAATCGCTGGCCGTTACGGTCTAAATATTAATACAAACAAGTCTAAGTCGATGTGTATAAATGATGTTCATTCCCACTCTTTCACCTTGCACGACCAAAACACCGAAATGTTTCGCACGGATGTTAAAAATCCTTGTGTTTTCAGTTTAATCTTAAATTTGTTGTTGTAAATTTTCGGAGAACAGAATAACTCGTCCTAAACTATTTTCATCCGCTGATAGCAAAAATAGCATTAGTTGTTTACTACAACCTCTTGTTTTACAGATATTTAATATACTTTAAAAGCAAATACTTTAAAATTTCCTTTTCTAACGCCATCGAAAAAAAATTTGGATTTTGTATCACTCTACCAAAGTATAACAATGAACTGATAAGTTGAGTCTGATAAGTTGAAAATTGTCTTTAATTGACTTTGCTCTATTTTTGCAACATCAAAACGATGAAACACTTTATAGAAAATCTGGTGGCTATCCTGTACTACGACTTGAAAAAAAAACTGTTCGATTTTTATGCTATTTACATTGCACTCGAAAGCATTTTCTTTCAATTCGAAAATAAATTAGAAGAAATAATCGGCTAAATGCGAATCATTTTAATAGTGTGTTAATTTGAAGGTAAAAATTACTCGAATAACTGCAATCGATTGTTAGAACAATTTCAAAAATCTCCATTTCGATTATTTGATTAATCGTACAATTGAAAAGTCAATTATAATGAATATCCTACTTTTAAGCTAAAAATTCGGCTGTACCAAATTTTCTAATTTGTTTTTTATTATAATAATTTTTTTGTAAACCTTACTTTGGTTTTTTAGTTTGCATTTCGAAATTTGAAATTCTGTTAGTTCATTGACATTAACCCTTAACTGGTATCGATAGTTTAATTTACATTGTTGGTATAGGGGGTCCAAATTAACCTTCTTTGAATCGTGAACACAATTTTTGAAAAAAAAATTTTATTTGAAATTAGACGAAATTTTCTTTAATATAAATCACAGTTATATTGACTCATTGCATATTTTACATACATTTCGCTTGTGTAAAGAAGTATTTTAAAGGTTATAATTTCTTTATTTTTCAATGTGTGTCCCAGTAAAAATTGAAATAGACCTGCGATTGTTATATTTTTTGATTTTAGAGAGAAGCTGTAAAATGCTTTAAATCCCATAATAATCAGTCCCAGAATAACCGCGAAAGCAAATGTAACGATCAATACACAAAAATGCTAAAAACCCCAAAAATATAATATTATTCTAGGATCCATTGAATGAGGCGCAAACTATAATATGAATCCTGCCTTCTTATATTTCATTTAACTACATTGGTAAAAAAAAACACACATAATATTTGCGTTTAGAATGAGAATCACCCATACATATTTAAATATATTTGAAAAGAGAATTTTGTATTCAAGCCACCCTCTAAACAAATATTTGTGTAGTCTTCCATGTTACATTAAATTACTTTAATGCGTCTATGTATAAGTATGTCTATGGCTGTGCCTTTGACTACGAATATGAGTGTTGGATATATGATTAAATAAGTGTGAATGTTCAAAGGAGAATATATATATTTAAAGATATGTGTGTTTTATTAACAAGTATTAAAGCCATAACTAGGAATATATTATTAAATCATTAATTTGAAAGACTGCTGTAAATTCAAATTAAAATTTTGCTCTATTGAAATTATGTGTTTTTTTATTCGAACTATATGGGTTTTATCCAAAGTTTATTTAATTTAATTTTATTATTAAATCATTATTATTGAAAAAGGATTTTTCAAAGCATGTAATAATGAAAAAGATCAAAGACCAATTTCTTGGTCATGAACATCGATGATCAACCACGATCCTATCGTCAGAGCTCTTTATAATCTAGGCTAACTACAGACCGACAGTCAAGCAGATAAACATTCAGTTTTAAACCAATTTGCATTAAGCCCTTTTTACTTACTTAAGCATGTTGTTTTTTGGTGGCTTAGAAATTTACAATACTTGTTTGGTTCTTGTTTTAGCCAAACGTTACTTATGCTTTCTTTGTCACCTAAGTTTGCGAAACATTGTTGCTCGTCTTAGGGTTTTCATGTGTTTGTTTTTAGTATTACGTGCCTCTAGTACTAATAATTGAAATTATGTGTTGTTAGTCAAACTATGTTGGTTTTATCCAAAAACATTTTTTTTATTCAGACATAAGTTCATTCAGTTTAATTTTACAATTATATAATTTTAATTGAGGAAGGATTTTCCAAAGTATGTAATAATTGAAAGACAACAAAGACTGTTGTAAGGGGCGAACTGAACATCGATGTTTTCAGGATAAAGCATGATCCCATCGTCACAGATCTTTTTACTCTAGGCTAACTACAGTCCGACAGACTACGACAATATCGCGATTAAGCAAGAACATATACTGTCATACCCTCATATTAAAACAAAAATAAATTTCGCAAATCATAAGTAATGATTCATAACTTATGAGTATCAAATACAATACTATGGGAAATCTCTCTTGATAGGAAACATCTTCTAGAACAATATATATAAGACCTTTTTCTATCAAACAGTCAAAGTCTTGCTTAGCATAATTTATTTTATACTTGCTTTTCTATTTTTTATTGATTCTCCTGTAAAACTATTAAAATGTTATATAGGGCTTTTTGCATTTTCTGTGACGTTATGTATGTATCCCTAAAAAATGTCTATAGTATCAACCCACCTACTTAAAATGTGGAAACCCTTTACAGGTGACCTTAGAAGGATAGGCAAACCAGCGTTATTTTCATTCCTAAATAGGGCATTTACATTATCTCGAAATCTAGTACTCTTTTATTTTTTTTGTACTACCCTCTAATTAGCTACGACCCACAAAAATTTTATACAAAAGATGTGTTTGCACTTGTTGGTTACAGTATGAGATAAAATTCAGTCACATAAATAAATAAATAAATGATTTTATCTTCTATAGTAACACCTGCAACTTTTCCTAATTGTTCTAAAATTTTTGATTTTTCTTTTAACGTTAAAAACTTATGCTTTTTGTATGCATATTTAAGGAATTCCAGCTGAATGTGAGCACTAACGAAAACGTGTATGTAAGAAATTTTGATTGACAGGTGAAGAAAATTTGAAAGCAAACAGCTAGGAAATTCCCCGAATTATTATTCAGTTGAATTAGAATTTAGCCGCTACCCTGTTGATCTAGATTTCAACACTTAAACAAATACAAGAATAAGCTATTCATATTTTGCACTTTGTTCATATTTTATAGTAGCCAATGGCAGGAAAAAAGTGTTTATATTTTGGGGTGTTCATATAATAGGGTATTCATATTATCGCGAGTGCACTTTGAAGTTACTTCTCCTAAAAAAATAATAACCGGGATTTCCTTACTTGTCACCTATACTTACGGCTACTATTGGTACTTTTTTTTAAGGGACAATCCTTTTTTTGAAATAAAGTCCTTTTAGATTTTTTTCAATAAAAGTGTACTTTTTCAATTTTTAAAAGGAATTGTCCTTTTTTAACACAATTTGTTTCTTTCTTTAAACTCCAATATATAATTATGTTTTTTGAAGTCAGTCCTACAACTAATTTCATAGGGACTAAGACCCAGAGTAGTATTGTTGAAACTGTAAGCGGCAGTATTATTTAGATCAGTTTAGTGACCCATGACAATGCGGCTAAATGGTTTAAATTGCTTCCTCCTATGACAAGGCCATGTTAAAGTGATTGGTCCCAATCATGCAAAGTATTAGAACTCGAACCGGTCCCTATCCTCAAATGACTAGTCACGTGATATGTGCTGCGTCAGTTACTTTCCTCTAGCGTTGCTACTTGTACTGCTCACTAATATTACATAGTTTAAATGATGTTACATAGTTTGAACTATATTATTACATATAATATATATCCGATAAACTTAATCCTGCTTAAAATATATATTACATTTCTATATGTCCTTCTTTATTCAAAAATATGGTCACCGTATCAATAACTGATACAAATTTATCATAACAAATAACAAAACGTCAGCAGAGCCGTTGTCAAATTTTTGTTAGAGCAAGCATACTTGCGACGACGTTTTGGTTTTTTGTTAAATCACAATTTGTTTGTCGTCGTGAGGATAGTTTGTGACTATTTATGCATTATTTCACTTACTTTTTTATTAAACTGCTTTTATTTAATTAAAGCATCAATATTTTTCTTTATATGTACATTTTGTTTGTAAAAATTTTGTGAAAATTTTAGTTTTTGAAAATAAATGAAAACGTCAAACAGCTTCTTTAGATTTTTTATCAAGACAAATTTATCTGAACTTAAACTCTGACAAAATTGTCAAGACACTGCATTTATATGCCGCCCTATTTCTGTTTTTGTTTATTAATTTTACAATTTATAATACGCATGAGAATAATAAAAACTTAATCAGGCTAATATCCAATACGCGTTTCTATACACAGCCATGCAAACTTTGACAATGTTACACGTCGCAAAATATATTAATAAAGTTGTCCATGCGTACAAAGGACGAACTCACTTCTACTGGAAAAATTTTGAAAACTCGCCAAACTTAAAAGAAGAATAAGTGCCAATATCGCAAAACTTCGGGAAAAATAGCAAAATTTTTTAACAGGCCCTAACATATATTAAAGCTCGCTAAAAAATTTTTTGCTAATATTTTAAAGATTACAAAGCGTAATATCCCTTAAAGTGTAACAAAAATAGGTCATTCGGGAAAAGACGCAAAAAATTGCAGACTTTTAAACAAGCTATCATTTTTATCAAAATTTACTAAAGCTTTAAGGAATGCTAAAAATTCGGTAAAAATCGCGAAGATCTTAGAAATTCGCAAAAAAAAATACTTTCGACACCTACATAATAGCAAAGTCTAATATTGTAAAAAAGCGCGAAAACTGTAAAGAAGTTGACAACTTGCAATAAGTCGCTTTTACCTCGAACATTGCAAAAAATTCGCTAAAACTGTTAATATACAGAAACAAAATGCGAAAAACCTACAAGTTCGCGAAAAATTTTTAAAGTATGTATTGATGAAATAAATGAAATATAACAAAAATGAAGTATAACAAAATTTAAAAAAATCATATAGATAAATGAGTTTTGAACTTTTAGTCGAACTGTATCGTTTTTATTCAAAGTTATTTAACTAGTTTTGCTTAAGTTCATTTTCAATTTAATCTTTCGATCAAATTACTATTTTTTATTTAAGAAAGAAAATTATCGAGCATGTAAATATTGAAAATTCAAAGAAAAATCTACGGAAGGTTGAACTAACATCAGATATTTCGAAACCACCACAGTCTTCTCATCAGAGCCCTTTACCTACACTACCAGCGACGGCAGCAACAACATCCTAGCGAAAGTCCTACTTAACCCTCTGCGACTGACGTCGTAGTCTAGCAGACACCAGTAAAGAGAAAACACTGTTTTACGTCATAATTATACGAACATAGATTCTGATGTTTTCAGTACCTTCTTATTACTTAATCGTGTGTGCGTTAGTGCGAAGAAAGCAATTGAAACGAGCGCACGCGTTGATGGGAGCATAAAAGTGTCTAAAAGTCTACCACGTCAGTATTGAGTTAGACCTGACAAAATACGTTATAACTTTTTATTAAACCGTTAATATTATCTCTTTTTTCTCTTTATTGATGAGCTTAGGTATAAGCTAAAATTAATGTTAAACTTTTTACCAAAAAAATATATGAAGTTTTTTTTTGTTTTTGTATGGATGTAAGTTTTTTAAGGATAATTTATGCTATGCCAATAATTTTGTTTTTAATAAAATTTGTCGTTTTGTTTTCAACAAAAAATTACATTAAATAACAAACTACTACATTAAACTAAAATCAAAAATATTTTCAGCAGGTTTATAAACGGAACTTGGAAAATATAAGCAGTCGAAATAGTGTCTAGTGTACTACCACGTCAGCAGAATTGTGATAATGAAGTCACGGCAGTCGCAGAGGGTTATTTTAGTACGCTTAATTAACAGATTTTGTCACCACCTCGCGGCAAGTCGTACCTATTATTAATGAACTTTTTCTAAATGTTCGGAACTTAACTGTTAGTGTAGTTAAGGACTCTGATGAGAAGACTGTGGTGGTCTCGAAACATCTGATGTAAGTTCAACCTTCCGTACATCCAAAGTTTTCTTTGAATGTTCAATATTTACATGCTAATGAAATAATCATATAGATCGTAATAATTAAATTGCTAATATCCCAGAAATTGCAAAGTTTTCTTAAAATTTTTTTAGTGTTTTCGAATTCGAGAAATATAAGTGAAGCAAGCAAAATGTTTCTCAAGTAAAAAACCAAAAGTTCATTTCAGTTCAATCTTAAGATGAACTGTGAATTGCACAGTTTGTTCTAGTTTCCTTTTAATACAATTACACATTTGTGCAAAATAACTCTCGTAGTTGAGCCACATTTTTCATTTTATGGCGACATTTTTTTATATATTAACTTTAAAACTTCAAAAATCCTTATCCTGATATATTTTTATCATGACAAAAGTCAAACTTTATATTGAAAAATAATTTGTTTTATGTTAGCTGTTTTTCCTATATATAATTTGACATATGTCATGATATAAATATATCAGGTATAGACGTAGGGTTATTAAAATAAATAAAGAGAGAATAGAACTACCTGCTATTTATTGTATCATGTTAAGCTTAACTACATTTTGTATTTTCTCCAAATCAACAGCATGTTTCTTGGGATTTTGTTGACTCCCACAAAAATTTGATATTATGAAACTTTTTACACTTAATTTATTTTAATTTATTAAAATTATTATACCATTCAAATATTGATTGTTAAATATATACAAGTTGAAACTACAGCCTTGGTAATTATATATTAAAAATATGACAATTAATGCGATTTATAAAGATAAAATATTGTTTAAAATAATTTACACAATATAAAATAAACTGTCACGATTTTGATCCGTTTTTGCGTGCTGGCATAAGCAATAGCAAAAGCTAATATAAAAAATCGTTTATAATAAGCGGTCTTAACAGGCAGTAACTGCCAAGTTAAGGAACATCATTTATCTAAGCAGCAACACATAGACAAAACAGCCTTTAAATAAGCATTTATATTTCCACAAAATAAAGCAAGAGCACAGACACTAGCACACACACAGTTACCATTATTTAATTAACTATACTCTGTTAGATAATTTTAATTTTCTTTGTTTGGGATTGTTTCTTGACTAAGGGATATTTTGTGTTTGTTTTCATTTTGACACAAAGATTTTATGATATTTAAGTGGCTCATTACGCAAATTATTAATTTTGTGTGAAAAAATATAAGTGATGATAATTTTCTCTACCTTTTATAAAAAGTTAACTATAAAATAATTTATAATTAATTAAAAAAATTTTAAGATATTTTTGACTATGTATGGAAAACTGTCAGAAATAATATACATATTTATAAAAGTTGTACATATTTAAATTTGTGCGTATTTTAAGTGCTGCAAATTACAGCATTGTTTAAGAACTCTGTTGACTTTCGACAAAACAACTTAAGTATACTTTTAAAAATTTTCAGGAGGGCAAAAATACTACTAAAGAACAGAATGAAAATGTTTATGTATTCGCTTAAGGAAAAATAAGATTTAAACATAACTAACTGATCCCGATTAGAAAATTGTTTAACATATTTTTCGCTTTTTGACAAATTCGAAATTGACTGCTGATCGCAAAATAACTAATATAGAGATAAGTAAAATTTTTAAAATATTAATATATCTGTGACTAAACACTATAGAAAAATTCTGATTACACCAAAAGACGCGCATTAAAATTCATTTAGAAATACCAGTATTTGTAAAATTGTCTTATGTCGAATTAATTGCTGTTGTCAAAAGTCCACAGAACTATATCTGTAGGAGGGAGGTAAACTACACTAAGTCACATATTAAAAATTTTACAGTAGACCGCCAAAATGTCTTTAAAATCGCAAATGGTTGTATCTCTGTACGATTAATAGTTTGACTTACCCCAAATATTTTTTATAACTCTAATATTATTTTTTTATATCTAAAATATCATTACTAAAATTACGTAATATCATAATACCGTTAATTATTAAAATGAACATTGTGTTCTATATTTTGATAAAAGTGTGACTTGGTGTAGTTTACCTCCCACCTACACAAAGTTAAAAATGTACTAGAACTTAATAGAGGATGTTTGCAACTTAAAAAAATAGGAAATGCATGGCAATTGCGAATCGTAAATAATTTTATTGCGAAAATAATAAGCAATAAGTGCAGGCGACCCACAGTGTATTCATTGCATAATAATCGGCCAGCAAAATAGCATATTACAACACAAAAAAAAATACGGACTTCTGACATTAGATTCTAGCAGAAGAGGCCAAAAAATATATACGTGTATCGTTGTTTTGTAAGACGACATCGGAATTTAATTTAACGACTGCTTAAAGCTTCCCCCTTTGGCCTGTTCGTGCTGCATATCGATATATAAAACTTTATGTTCTTTACATCTGAGGTGTATGGTATGTTTGGCAAATTAGTAGAAAATATTAAGGCAATATTGTTGTGAAACATGTTTATCCTTTGATTCCCATGTATATCGACAATTTTCGGTTCTATGTAAATAGATCATCAGAACACCCATAAAATGGGGAAGGCAGGTATGATATATTCTACAAAAATGTTGGCCATATATTTTTATTGTAGGTTTCTAGACTGAACTTGTACGGCAGAACTCAATGAAAACTTAAACTATATATAAATTTCATACTTATTTAAAATTAGTACTTGGCATAGAAAATCTTGCAAGACTTACATTTTAGGTTTAAAATAAGTTTAGCAGCTTTATGTACAAGACTACGAGCAAAATTGTATAAAATATTTCAGCCCGCTATATGACCGCTGAAAGACAATTGTTTGCCCCTTTTTTGAAAACGGGACAAAAAGAGGCATACAGCAAAGAATTAGAGGGTTAAATTTTGCTCGTGGCATTTTACATAAAAGTGCTGAACAAACCTTATACCTTAAACGTAAAACTTACAAGATTTCCTCTGACGAGTACTAATTCTCAATAAATAAAAAATGAACCCTGAAATATGGTTTAAGTTTTCAATTATTGCCGGCGTGTAATTTGAACTTTGAGCGCTGATATCTTTGAAGATCTATACTAAAATTTCTGTAAAGTATATGATTCCCAGCATTCCCCTTTGCTTTTGGGTGGTCTTACGGTTTGTGAGAACAGAGCCAGAAATACCGCTACGTGGGGGCTAGAGGGTTAAAATTTTCCACTAAACATACTTTATGCCTCAGAAAGAGCACATAGCTCTACATTCTGATATGCAGCACGAACTGGCCAAATATGTTAAATTTTAAATCACTCTAAACTAAAACCACGACCTGATCTTTCAAAACACCGGCACGCATATATATGTGGTCATGTCCTACATTGGCCATTGAGGCCTTGATTGGATTAATACCCATACAAATCTTTATAAAATCCTCTGCGGCAATGGCTGTTTATAAGATGGGTCTCGGGAACTCTGCCCATTATATAGGCAACAGGCACTCATCGGTCATGAGTACTAGGGCTGCTGGAATGCCTAGTAACAGAATAAACTGTAAACCTAGGTTCAAGAGGAGATTCAATGTCACAATTCCCCTCGGGGCAACGTGGGAGGGAAACAGCATGGATTCCAGAAGTTTATGCTGGTACACGGATGGATCCAAAACGTAAGATAGAGTTGGCACCTATGGGCCTATGGGCAAATGGCCTACGGTATTTCAGGCGGAAATACTGGCGATCACCAAGTGTGTTCATAAGTAGGCGTATTAAGGGCGCGCATATAGCTATCTTCTCCGATAGTGAGGCAGCTCTTAAGTCCATCCTTTGTTAGGAATTCCGCTCTAAGCTTGTTTTAGAGTGGTTTGACTCACTACCGCAGCTATAGATACGGAACAAAGTTTTCTTTTACTGGATACCTGGCCATAGTGGTCATCCGGGTGACGAGGAGGCAGACGAATTGCCCAGAAGGGTCTCTGCTATTCCTCTTATTGGCCCAGAGTTCTTTTGTGGTGTAAACTGGTCGACTGTCAAGTCCTTAATCAAGGAAAATGACATATCGACCGCAAAGGAAGTGTGGCTGGCTTCTTCGACGCAGCCATTTTAATATATTGGCATCCTGAATTTCAACTGGAATGATTTACGGCTGGTTACAAGCTTTCTCTCTGGTCACTTTTTTGTTTTTTCCGTGTACATATAAAAGATTTTACTTTGACCGATAATTCGTTGAAATTTTACCAAAAGAAAATTCAAATTTTTAGATTTCTTTCAAAATACCGCCACTCGTATATATATACTTTTTTTTGCATGCTTTACCAGAATTCGTTGTCAGAACTTCGTAATTTTGAAAAAAAGTTCGCAATTGTTGTACAATGTAAGTGTTACGCAAGTATTACGCAAAATTGGTGAAGAAAAAGTAAATCTACATTTTAAATTACCAAATGGTAATAACTACTTTTTTTAAAGTTTCTTGTGGCACAATTAAAATGAGCATTGATTTTCCTCGGACTACATTTGTTTAAGTCCAAAGAACTCTTCAAGCTCGTTTAAAGATTTTTTATAAACTTAATTTTTTTATCAAAAAGTATATATTTTCGACTTCTCAGGAAGTGATTATTAACAACATCCAGAGAATTATTTAAAGGACAATTTTACTTATTTCTTCAACATTTTCGCAATTACTTACGATGTCTCTTGACTTTTTTAACCATGAATATACGAAATAAAAGCGGGCATTGCACAGGGAAGCGTACTACGGCCAGTATTGTACACTATTTTTACTATAGATATTCCAGTCACAAATGATGTCATGGTGGCAACATATGCGGATGACACATCAATAGCTACGACAAGCCAGGCACCATCAGAAGCATCGTCATTTGTCCTGAACCAAATATACCTTCTTGAAAAATGGCTTACTAAATGGAATATTAAAGTTAATTCGGATAAATCCAAACATGTAACTTTCGCACTAAGGCGATGAGACTGCTCAAGTGTGACTATATATGGTGAACCAATACCTAAAGAAAATTCTGTTAAATATCTAGAAATGACTCCAAGTTGATTATTAGGCTAATGTTCGTAACGCTATATTCAGAAAGACATGATTAATATTCAAAGGAACAACGGAAAAATTACCATCAACTTTATTTTTTCAACGTACACAGCAGAACAGAGTAGCGCCAGTTTCAGAAGCCGCTACACTTCCATCATTAGTGCTCACGTGTATTTGTTGGCTTATCACCACTCGTCAGGTGGCTCTGCTGAACTTGATTTTAATTCTTATATATACAACTTTTTCTTGGAAATTCCCATTTTTCCGAATGTTGTTCTACTCATGACAAACTTTTTTGGTTTGATTTTATACTTAAGTATATATGAACATTTAAACATGTGAAAAGCTCAATCAAGTAGCTAATTGTTTATTAATATGATTATTTCGAACGTATTTGCTTTGTGAGTCCAAATTGATTATTGAGCTAATGTTCCTTACACAGGAGGCTGACTTGGAAGCTACACATTAAATCAAAACGAACACAACTAAGGATAAAAACTGCTAGTGCCAAAATCGGAACTAAATTTAAACAATAAGCTCATTATCTACAAGGCTATACTAAAACCTGTTTAGCTGTACGGAATCATGCTATGGGGAACAGCAAGCAAATCAAACATTGATATTCTAGAAAGATACCAGTCAAAAACTTTAAAACTAATTACAGCAGAGCCATGGTATGTCACAAACAAAAATATTCGTAAAGATTTAAATATATCCTTAGTACGAGAAGAAATTCAAAGGTTCAGTGCAAACTATATTCAAAGACTATATGACCATAGTAACCCTCTGGCTGTTGCGCTATTAGACGACAGCGGTGAAACACGAAGATTGAAGCGAGTTCATATGTTGGACTTGCCTTTTCGAGGCTAGTCTGCTTTTGACTTTGCTTTTGTTATAATTTAGTTAGGAAGAAGAGTGTTACTGCAGAGAAGGAGCTTCTAGCCATGGGGCTACATAACTCCTGTTATTTATTATTTAAGTTACCACATTTGCTTATTGTCTTATAGTGGTTAGATTGCAAATAATAAAGAATTTAAAAAAATACATTATAATATTTTTATTTATAAAAAATAACTCTACAGAAAGACTTTAAAATTAGTTCCTTTGCATTTACTAAAGAGAAGAGAACATACAATAATTACATTTTCTTAGCATCATGAACATGATCATTAGAAATGATTTGAACCACTTTTGAGTGACAAGTTCAGGATCTTATTCACTTCTTTCTTAGTTCTTTTTTTACTGGGATACAGAAGAAAAATGTATTTTTTACTACTATTATATATATATATATATATATATATATATATATATATATATATATATATATATATATATATATATATATATATATATATATATATATATATATATATATATATATATATATATATATATATATATATATATATATATATATATATATATATATATATATATATATATATATATATATATATATATATATATATATATATATATATATATATATATATAGATATATATATATATATATATATATATATATATATATATATATATATATATATATATATATATATATATATATATATATATATATATAGATATATATATATATATATATATATATATATATATATATATATATATAAAACACTTATGCTTTCATAACGCAAACACACAAGCTTTATGGCTAAGATGGCAAGATTAAATTATACCACTGCAAATCTCATCTCTCCAATCTGCTAATTGTACCTTTGAAGGTCTTTAACAAAAACTTGTCTTGCAACTTTAGCTTCTCAAAGCCAAAGTAACTTAATAATGCTTAAAAAAAACTTTTTTGTTTTTCCTAACCATCATAATAATTATCTTAATAAAGTTGCTAGCAAAAAGTCAGTTCTTCTGTTTATAGTTACTTAAATTATTTTAAACCAATTTTGTGAAACAAAAAGCCAACAAAAAATCTCAACAAAAAGGTGAATTATTTTGAGAATCTCCCGTGTATAAAGTAACCAACAGGAAACACTTCATTTATTTCATTACAAGGTTTTTCTTTTCCTTTTGCTGCTGCTCCTTTTAATTTTTCTTGTTGTTTTTCATAGGGCTGTTGTTATTTTCCTTGCCCAACTCCAAGGTACATCTTGGCAAGAGGGCAATAAAATAATGTTGAAAAATTTAAAGACTTCTTCATTGGGGAGAAAATCTTTTTCATAAGAAAAAATTAAAACGAAAGTTAAGATGGTTATTACTGTTTGCTATTCTTGTTTTATTTTTGTACTTTTCAATGTGCAATACAAACTCAACTGAAAATGAGGTGGTAACTGTGTATCCAAAAATATATACAAATTCAAGACTCCCAATGCAATAAACTACAATCTAATAGGGATATGAAATCGTTTTCAAGTGAACCTAACTAAATGAAACTAAAATAAAAGACGTTCAAAAACTTAATAAGAGTTTAACTACAGAAAAGCACAATAACAGCTTTGTTAAATTTTAGGACAAAAAAACTAAAACAAAACAACCAGAAAAATATACATACATACGTATACATACGTATACATAAAACGCTTAAAAAGCTAGAAAAATTTGAAAAAAGAGGATGCGATATGGTGCCCATTAATATACAGTGGGGCCGCGCTGGTCTTAAAACAAATGTTAATAAGCCTGTATATTCTAAAGTACTTTTCTGGATACAAAGTAATGCCAGAAAAAATCGAAGAGAAGCACTTAAGCTTTCGGGAAATCAATTGACTTACTACACCATTGAAATAATATTTTGGCCATTAAGAGCGCGCCACTCTTATATTTAAGCCGATTTTGATCGAGTCTATTTGTTGATATATCAATGATATCTTTAAGAGACAAATTAATTTTGAGCTATGGTCTTCTTAACTGTGCCATAGTTTAAAATGCATAGTTATATTACACGAGGTGGTTGGTCAACTCTGACACCCTGTAGGTTATTGCGTATTCTAAAAGAATGGTTAAATAACAGATTTTCTAGAGGCCTAGGTTGTCCTCCATACTATTGAACATATGATTTTGTAATCGAATTTGTAGTTTAAATGATACAGATTTATTACCAACACTTTTGCGAGTGGCCACACTGTGCAACAATCTAAAGTCTTTACAACTTTAGCAGTGTTGCCAAAAGATGTACCTTCTAGATAAATTTACCGACTTTTTAGTAATTGAAAATTATTGTTATTTAATACTAATGTTCCTTCAGAAATCAAAAATAAAAGCAACTATAAAAAAATAATAATAAAAGTATAAAATATATATAAGTTGCAACATATGTTGTCGAAAATCTTGAAATCATCAGGCTGACTTAGAAAAAACAAATGGCAGGCTAAGAAGTAAGAGCAAGAAATATAGGTCTTGAACTTCCTTTTTCATTTATTTAGAGTAAAATGGACTTATTAAAATTCAAGTTGGCTAACCAATTAAGATAACCAAAATTCAATGTAATACCAATTCAACTTGATAGCGTGACTGTACAGAAAATATGTGGCCAAATTATTAAAAAAAAATCAATAACTGGAAAACTACAAGAATTAACAATTAGATATCAAATCAACTCGATTTGGCACCACACACGGTAGGTTAGGTATGAACAACCGCCTTGGTTTAAACATGAAAAAATTCGATGCGAAATCTATATTAGATTTTCTAAAAAAAAATTCCCATTAGGTCTCCACTTGGAAAGAATTGATATTAGATCGCTAAGTTTCAGTTCGGCTATCCAAAGAATTTCTCGGCTAGATCCCGAAAGAGATAAACCTTTTGATTTCCCACATGCATTTCCAAGTGGACCCCAATACGTATATTGGGAATATTTCTAGTCGAGTTGTTTAGTTTAGTGTGTTTGCTTTTCACTATCTACAAACATATCTACAAACAAAATTTTGTCTAAAATGAAATTTGAATTTCAGTAAATATTCTTTACTGAATCAGTGAACTTTTAATTTGTGAAAAACGACTCCCATGCCAATATACATATAAATAACAATGTCGGAATTCGTACAATTAGCATGAAATGTAAATTGTTACAAGTTTGTTTACCGAAGATTTCTAGGTGAATCAATTCATTAATGATCTTGCATTAATTCTTATTCATTTTTTTAAGTATTTTGATAAACATATAGCGTTGAACACATTTAACAATGTGTCATTTCATTTGCTTAATGGATGATGTTATTATTTAAAACTTGAAAATATTTAAAAAAAGTTTTTACTGACTCAGACTAAAAGTGTATTTAACTTAAAATCCAGCAAATATTTTTGTTTGAATCACTAAAATATTTTATTTAGAATTTGTAAGTATTTTTAGACAAATTCTTTTATAAATCCAAACAAATATATTGTGTGATATATTACAGAAAATCCAGTAGCTATATTTGTTTGATTCAGTAAATTGATTTTTTTGGATTTTGAAAAAATTTTAGACAAATTGTTTTGTAGATTTTGACAATTTGTTCAATGACAGAACTATTTTTATTTTCAATGAAATTGCTGAGACATTTTTGTATGTGTTTACCAGTTTGTTTATAGCTCCGTTTCTAGACAAAATAATTACTGATTCATTGAGTTTTATTACTGAAAATAAAATTTATGAAATTAAATAACAACAATTGCCAAAAGTTTTAGCGCTCCTATTTTCACAATTGTCACAAACTTTCAACAATTGATCTTCTATATCGATACAATCTCCCTTAAAGAGATAATAAAGAGCAAAGCGCCTGTTATACATCATGCGTATTATTTTAATTATTAATGCTGAATGACCATGATATAAAATTTTTTCTCCATATTTTTAGCATTTAGCTTTTTTGTATTCAAGGTTTTGGTAACACTGAATCTTAATAAGAATAAAAAAAGAAACTAGTTGAAAATAAAAAAGAAGAAAATCAGTCAACAAACATAACAAAGGCAACAATAATACTGCAACATAAAATTATAAAACATCAACCGGATGTATTAAAGTTAAGATAACAACAGCCAAACAATAATGGTAAAAACTGCACCAGCAACAAACTATAAGAACACCTATTTGTTGCAATCATACAGAACAACACGCCAACTTCCAACATAAATGCAAAAAGATACTATAGTAAAAAAATGCATTACAAAACATTAAAAAGACACAGAAAGTAAGCAGCTCATTAAAAATTAACACAATATTTTTTGTTGACAACCAAACACTAACAACAATTGCACTTTGATTAAATCCAACTGAAGAATTCTATAAAAAAAGGAAAGGAGCATAAGAAAAGAAAACAAGACAAAAATAGGTCATTTAGTATTCGAATCTGCGGCGTGAAAATTAAGTTGCTTTTGTTCTGTTATTTTAAAAGGTAGACTAAAGAAATATGATGTTATAAATTTTTTTTTCTAAAAATTTAAATGTTTAGGGAAGGCACCTCCATTATGGAAATGGGAGACAAACTATTTCTTCTAGCAGGAAAAAAATTCTGACTTGGTCCCTCAAAAACCTATGTGGATAATTAATAAAAATTTGATATTAGAAGGCCTCATACATTATCCATAAAATAATATTATTTAGTACATAACATAGTTGACACAGGGTTAAATAATTTAGCCTAGTAAATACCCTGGTGACAAATGATCCGAAAGTACTCGCCTTATGGCTTGAGAAAATGAAACTAGTACCAAAAATAAGGAGTAGTGAATGGTGAAAAAAGACATATTGTGCAAATGGTCACATATTAACCATTTTCAGTCAATTTAGTTGGTACTCCGGCTAAAATTGAACAAACTCGATGCACCTGGATCTAATGCCTATACATAGTATTTATATAATATTAATTGTTTCCCTTCAATAAGACTGCCATGCCACTCAGGAACCTGTTCCGTAACTATATTCAGATATTAACTCCAGCTTAACTGGTATTTATAGCATTGAAATATAAGTGTCGCTGTGGTCGAGTGGGTAGTGTACTAGCCTGTTATGCCGGAGATTGTCGGTTCGAGTCCAATCAAAGATACCGTTTAAAAATAAAATACAATTTCTACTTGGATTTGAACCAATAAAAAAATAGACTAAACGATAATTAAGCTAAAGTTTGGAATAATATTTATATATAATCTATATTATCCTACAACGATTAGGCCTCCATGAGATAGTTCAGAGACAAGTTACAAGGTGCATACAAAGTATCAATTAACCCCATCCTAGGCCATCCCCATGTAAAAGTGGGTGGTCAGCTTCCTGGGAAGTGTTAGAACGTGACTTGTTTTGTGTCAGTTACATTTACCGTAGGGTAATAATAATTTTGGCTTAGGAAAGTCATTTAGTGGGTAAAAACCGAAAATTTTCGACACGGTCTGGATTTTTATGCTCTCTGAAAAATTATTTAGATACCTTTTACGGTTTCTATTTTACAAGGCTCTAAGGTTGGGACTCTCTGCCACTTTTTGGAAAAGTTCGTCATATTGAAGATTGAATAACTTTAGAACGCGTCATCAGATATAAACAAATTGCATTTCATTCGAAAGCTTTCAGTCTCCTCTTAACGAGTATTGTGTAAAAAGGACACAGCTTTGTGCTATAAGTGCCTCTTAAAGGCCAAAGTATCCTTTATCATTAAATATCCTGAAAAATGGCATATTAATTTTTTTTTATTGTGTAAAATTTTCAAGATGGGATTAAAACAGATTCAAAAGTTACAGTTATTTCTTTATGATAACTCGATAATTTCCATGGAAATTGTGTAAGTAACAACCGTAGCCGTTGTATTTCCTAAAATCTCGATTTGTATTTATCTACACAATTGCTGTATGCTGCAAAAAAAAACAAGAGAAAATAAATACAATTTTTCAGGATATTTTAAAGAGCAAAACATTTTTTTTCATGCGTGATTTCCATGTCTTTGATTTTGAAAAAATTATGCCTGAACCTTTCAAATGAAATTTAAATTACTAAAATCTGATGATGAGCTGCAAAGTTATGCTATTTTCAATATTACTTCTTACAAAAAATCCCAATATATTCAAATGGTTGTTTTGTATTATTATTTTTTTACACAATTTTTATAGAAATTATCGAGTTATCATAAAGAAACAACTTTATCTTTTGAGCCTGATTTCATCCCATCTTAAAAATTGTACATAATAAAATTATGTCAGTTGACTACATTCTGCAAAAAAAAAGAATATTAAAATACCATTTTTCAGGATATTTAATGAAAAAGGATACTTTAGTATTTTAAAGGCACTTGCAGCAGGAGAGTGAAACTTTCGAATGATTTCAAACTTATCTATATCCGATGACGCGTTCTAAAGTTATTCAATATTCAATATGAAGAACTTTTCTAAAAAATTACCGAGTAGCCCAAGTTTACAGGCCTATAAAATATAAACCATAAAAGGTAGCAAAATAATTTTCGCCATCTTAAGCGCGATCAGGAGTAGAAGATATATGTCAATTTTTATTAAAATCGGAGAGGTGCAAAGTCCAAACCCTTGTTTTTATGTCAAAAATTCTCGTTTTTACCCTATATGTATTTGGGGTAAATTTTTGCACCTTAAAAACGGAAGGTCAACGATTGTAACTTGTTTGCACGACAATATATTAAAACCAATTTTCGAAATCATGTAGTGGTATATACAGTAAATATGCTATACATAATTAATGCATTTTTTATATATTACATTAGGGAAACCTTCCTTTTTTATGTACAAAGAAATTTTCTCTCGATATTCACAATGAGTCCTTTGAGAGTTTTAGTATGCAGAAAATATTACAGAATATGTTTGCAACGGAATATTTTAATCTAAAACTAAACAATAGATACCGGATGTTGATGTTCAATAGCATTGCATCAAACGATATTTTCTTTTTGTGTAAAGCTCTAGATTTTATGTGGCTTTCAGGGCAAGCACAGTGTTTTTTTTACATGTGCAGTACAGCATTTTTTATTCCTTATAACAATATGTCCTTTATTAATAAAAGTTCTTTTTTTAAGGTATTAAAAATCAAGTTAACAATACTGCTTTCAGTCGCAGTAATATTTCCAGATACATATTTCTTGATTTCTTGTTAGTTTCCGCCGGTAGCAAGAATTATATAATATGAGTTTTACTTAACAAACTTTGATCTCACCAAGAGTTTTTGTTTAAAAATGTAATTAAAATATATTTCAGCGACTATAAGTAAATAGCTACATCTAGTGCTTGATGTCCAAAGTCAAGGCATCAGTACGAATGAAAACCCAAAAATCTTAGGCGTAATCTTTACAACCTTTTCATATTCTCCAAAGAAGTAGCACGTATGCCAAAGCATGTTAGCAGCAAGAACAAAATATTGAAAAACCTTTCTGGTATCATATTGGCTAAAGATAAGAAACGATTCTACTTACTATGAATACCCGGTGTGCACTCCATGTATCAGTGACACGAAGTGGAAGAACCTGAAATTAGCTCAGAATACGGCGCTACGAGTAGTCACTGCATGCCACTCCGAAACACCGCAAAGTAATCTGCAATATAAGACGGAAATGATATCGGTACGGCGAGACTACGGTGTCTATTCGGGAATACACGTCGATTTAGTCAAAGTTACATGTAAAACAAAAACAAAATATCATAAATCGGAAAAAATTGTTTTTTTTTTATCATGCAAAACTTACCGTTTTTAAAAGAGAGAGCAATGCATTTAAATTCGCACGTTTATTTCATTGTAGAAATGTAATGAAAGCAAAACCAATCTGTGAAACTTTGTATTTGTTTCAATGCAAATTTTCACTTCTTCGGCGCATTTTTTAGAATAAACACCTACATCTTTATTACATGACAACATTTAATAAAATGTGCGAATCCAGGATACCGTCCGATTCGATATATGGAAGGAGACCAACAACATCCAAAATCTTCTCGGGCAAAACTCCATTTAAGTGGTAAATGGAGCAGCAAACAAGTACACGCCAAAGTAGTAGAGGAGCCGTTAGAAATTTAATATTTCTGCATATTATTGGGTAGAAGACCAACATCAATAAATGCCGAAGAGAAGCAGCTTCTAAGAAAAACCAGACTAATACTTTCGCTGCTATATTAGGAATACTCAGAAATTTTAGCTGCTATATATTGCTCCAAGCCATGAAATATTCGATGAGTGCCACCGCTGCACAATTGGACAGAGTCTGAATATTTTTGAAATAAATCTGCCATTTATAAACGGATAATCTGTTCAGTAAAAAAATTCACAGAAACATAGCAGAGAAGTATTCCAATTTAACATTAGGAAATAAGCTTCGGCATTGCTCAAGATGAAGCTATAAAACTGTTCAACGATTGTAATTTTCTTTCTCACCAGATTAAAAAAATTGTTCTTCTTATAGCCCTTATAGGGTTTTATATATCTATATTCGGCTAAGCACTTACAATTTATAGTTAAAACTTCAAAACTTTCGCATAGTATTTTTCATATATGGATTGATGATTGTCACAATTGTTCCTTCGTTAGTTAATCATATCTGTTGTCAATTTCATATATATTTTACAACGTTTTAACTTGATATTTACTGCGAAAATGCTTGTTTTGCACGTAACTTTCAAATACGTACCAGGGTAACTTGCAGGGCAATAGAAAGTATTTTTTTCATTTACATAAATGTATTATAATTTGATTAGAACTTTCTCCGTCTATATCGTTTACATAGACTTTTATTTATTTATACAGAGCTACTACTAACTAACAAAAATATATGTACTTACAATGTTCGAATTCCCATATAAAACACGTACATGTACCCAGTTACCTAGGCGCGCATTTTAGGGTGGCAAGAGTAAATTGATCTATCACATAAAATACAAAAAAAAGAAATTTGATGTACGGCTGCAAAAATACTGAATATTTTGAAAGTTTGTAGTTCTCAAGAACTTTCAGATATGCAGATTATCAATTTCGAGGGTTTTCTATTCAGTAAAGAACAAAAACCGAAATTTGACATTAAAATAATGATGAGACTGTGAAAACACTGTTTCTAAATTTGCTCAGTACTTTTAGAGATATCATAAAAGTTTAACGAAAAAAAAAAATACACATTTTATAACAAAATTTTGAATTTTTGGTTTTAAAAATGCATAGAAACTAAAAACACAACAACGAACTTATTTTTGACTTATTAGCTTGTAGATATATGTATTCCAAAAAAGATACCTTTTTTATTGAAATTGGTGCACAACTTTCGATTTTATTCATGGATCAGTGAGAGAACTGAATTGATATAAACAATATTTTCATACAACAGCAATTTCTGACTTTTGGGCAATTCAAAGTGGTGCCATATCAGTCCTATTTTTTATATTTCATATTATTTTATGCATGCAAAAAATTTTGTTGAAAAAAATCAAATAACTAATTCATAAAATTTTACATATGAATGGCATGTGTTTTAAAAATATTGTATTTCATATTCTAACATTTTCTTTAAAATTTTGATGTTTGAAATAAAATAAATTAAATTAAAATATTGAAAATAAATAAAACACATTTTAAAATTAACTTTTCAGGAAAAAGATGTTCAAAGCACCAGGTAGTGTTTAAATACAAAATACGGGGTAGAACAATATACAAGGTCGCTTTGAATTACCTATTTGCGTTTATGTTTCCTATTGTTGTATGGAAATTAAAATTTTATCAATTCAGTTCTGTCACTAAATTGGGAATAAAATCAAAAGTTGTACACCGATTTTAATTAGGAATATACTTAGCTCCATGCTAATGGACAAAAAACTATCCCTATGTTTTATCTTTATTTTATTATAAAGTTTTAAAAACTAAAATTTAAAAAAATTAAAAAAAAAATATTAATTTTTAATCAAATGTTTGGACGACTTAAAGATTATTTTGTTGTCGAATTTGAATGGTTACTTAACTGAATAAAGCATGGCGTTAATTTAAGTCCGGATGGATTGATTTTTCTTTTCTGTGTACGGCAGGAATAAAATATTCTTAAAGTTTGGATAAACAAAATTTTGAGTTTTTTTTTGCCTTAATCGAGCAACATAAAGTTGTGAATTTTAAAAAATGTAAACAATTTAGTTTTTTTATGTCTTAAGGACTACAAATCAATGAATTTTGATAAAAGATATATCTATGCAACAGTTCAAAATTTGTATAATTCAGATGAACACTCATCAAGATTTGGGAAAATATTTAAAAAAAAAATGCAGAAAGATACGTTTTTCGCGAACAATTTTGAAAAGACTTCTTAAGCAAAATAAATTAATACTGCCACATTTAGGTCAGCAAACCTAAATGAGCTTAACAAACATCTTTTTTTAGGTTATGGCAAAAGCATTAAAATAAATACATATAAAGAGTAATTTGCTCTTATACATAGATATTTTTGTATATAATGTATGCAAAAATGTATGAAAAAACTGCAATTTTTTCTATATATTTTGCTGCAGATGAGATCGCTCTCAGTGGAATAAATTAACATTACGATTAGCAATTAAGGATATGGTTTTTAAATAACAGATAAAAAATGCTTTAAATGGTAAAATATTACTCAAGAATGTTGAATATATTTAAACTATTTAAAGTTGTGTTTTGCTAAAGAATACAATAAGCGATAGCTAAAGTTTTAGCCGAGAAAGTTTCCATTTTGTTACTAATAGAAATGTAAAATATATAAAGAGCATGTAATGTTAAAATAAAGTCTTCTTTGGGTAAAGGTCAAAAGTTCTCCTCGAAATTGCCTTTAAGAATATTTTATTAAAGAAAACATTTTCAAAAACACTGTATTGTTCCGTTGTTCTTCTACTTTCGTATTTCGTTTTTTTTTTCTCAAGTATTTTTTTTTATTATTGTGTGGTCGTAGAAGGTTCTTACCTGGCTTATTTTCTAGAATTATAGATAAATTGCTCAAGTTGCTTTTACGATATTTTCTTTTTTTATCATCTACTTTCTAGCAAAACATTATTTTTTTCATTTATTTTTGTATCCCATTCATGTGCTCACATTAAATTTCCGGGTATTATTGACAACACGAATGGCAACAAACATGATTTTTCTCTATTTATTTCTTATCCTGTTTTATATGTTTCTTAAACACTAAAAGGTCTTTACCATGTTTAAAAGCATGGATAACTGCAAGTGTTGTGGTGTATTAAGGTGTGTACAATGCTTTATATTCTTTTAGCACATAGACATATTTCGTTTACATACAGAGTGTATATTATATGAGAAAATCTAAGGAAAGTATATACATAGCAATATAACAAACATTAGATCTAAAAATGAAGAAAAATAGTATAAGAAATTGCACTGCTCTTGCATAAGAATTGTAAAGCAAAGCAGAGCAAAAAATGTTGTCAATATGACAAAGGATATGAATGAAGATACATTAAACTACACAGATACAATCATACAACCGGCAGACGATTACTCGGTACAATAACATAAGATTCAATAGCAACAATAGCAATAGCATGAACAATTACAACAAAATATTTGCTTTAATGAAAATGGGTGTAGTATGCATGTTTGAACAGTGGTGGATAACAAATAGTAAAATGAAACTAAGCCCATTATTAAACTAAGCAACTTACATAAAAATCATTAAGAATTTTATTAGTGACACTAGAATAAAAATCTAGTGCACTACTCCTTAATCGAAGAAGGCATCCGTTTTAGTTTAACTAAAAGGTATTAGATTTTAACTGACTCAAGCAAAATTTGTTCTTACTAATGCTTTGCTTATTTAGAGATCAAAACGTAAAATAAATCTTTAAAATCATTAAATTTAAAAAATTAGATTTGCAATTATAGCCTGCTATTTCTTTCAACATATCTTAAGCTGAAAAATTCTGTAATCTTCTAACAACTATCTCACATCTTTGCATGGCTTAAATGTGTATTTCTTTGTTTGAATATTTCATTGTGGTTTTCAATCTTTGCAATCATTCTTCTTATATGAATGTTGACTAGCACGTGCCAGTGACCCAACAGTTCTGACTTAACCTGTACAATTTTGAGGTAAACTGTCCCCTATCATCCATAATATGGATGAGCTGTAGAATTTTTAAGCCAAACAGCGAATTTTTACCTGTATTTTATATGAAAAATCATTCAACGCTTTGGAAAATAACATAAAATTAATCTTGAGCGCTGTAATTTTTGGGGTACTTTTCTTTCCAACAGAATTTCAGATGGGAAAAGGAAAAAAAGTTTTATTGCAAAAAAATTCACCCTATTGTTCATATATTGTAATACTCGTATAATACTTCAGTATAAAAAGCCAACCCAAAAATTTGGATTTAAGTTGAAAAAAAATTAGAAAAATTAGCAAGAAGAAAAATAAAACAACGATAACACTGGGATTTGTTTTAATAAACATCAGATTTTTATCAATTTGGTAATCATTTAATTCTCGTATTCAAATTTCATAGAAAATGTGCATATCTACACAGAAAGAAAAGCATTTTACTAAATTCAAATACTTTCTATTTACTTTTAGTGCAAGTCGTACTCAACAATTTAAGTACGAATAACACTAAAATGTATTTAAATTAGGGATGTAACGAATACCGATACCGATACCGATATATCGGCGATACTTCAAATTTTCCGATACATCGGTATCGGCGATATTTTACTGTCGATACGACGATACTTTTAAAATTTTTTTCAGAGTTTTTTTTAACAAATAATTTATTTTTGTTCAATTTTGCCATGAATTAAATTCACTTCGTTATTTTTTAAATCTTATTAATATCAATTTTAAAAATTAATAGTATTTTACGCTGTTATTTTGTAAAAAAATTATTTATTTTTTGTTAATTTTACCATGAATTCAAATTCAAGTCGTTGTTTTTTAAATCTTATTCCAGCAAAAAAAGACACTCCAAAGAAGTCATGAAAATGTAGAACTCGCGATCCGGAAGTATTGCAAATTTGGATAATTTCTAATTAGTTTTACATATCCTTGCCATTCCAAGAAGTTCTGTTT
The DNA here is from genome assembly GCA_956483635.1 of Panzeria rudis. NCBI lineage: Eukaryota > Metazoa > Arthropoda > Insecta > Diptera > Tachinidae > Panzeria > Panzeria rudis. The sequence goes on along the minus strand of OY101448.1, from coordinate 48,270,717 downwards.
TTCGATTACGAATCACCGAATTGGAAGCGATGCTAGGACAAATTTCTTTTTCGGTGTTCTATAATGGTTTTTCCTCAAGGAAAAAGGATAAAAAATTACCCATTTTCACAATTTTTTTTATGCGAATTTAAACTCAAAACTTTATTTTCATGGAAATTTAAGTGAACAAATATAAACTTTTAGAAGACTTTTAATAATTAAGCTATTAAGTTATTTAGAAGAATATTAGTTGATAAATGTTCTTTAAAATATCGTTTTTTTAAAAAGCATGGCGAGTATTTTTTAAAATTACAAAGGAATTAAAAAATTTTACTTGCTTTTCTACTAACTATCTGCATATTTTTAATATAGATTTTTTGAAGCAAAGAAAATGTAGCTCCTTAAAAATTACTTCCAATTTTTTATACTGGGTTAAAATCAATTTTAAATATTCTCTCTTACAATGTAATTTTGTATAATAAAAAAGTTGCACTTGAGTTTTGTTGTTCTAAACTTGAACTCAATTTCAATATTCGTATCGGTATCGGAATCGGTATCGGCGATATTTATTTTTAAATATCGGTATCGGTATCGGATCGGCAAAACGGCGTATCGTTACATCCCTAATTTAAATTAAGCCGAAAACGGGATAATCACATAAAAAATTTTGAATGAATAAAAATTCCTTAAATTAAATACAAAAATTCTTATTTTAAGTACTACAACAACAGTATAAACTTTTTACACAGTCGTAGTGTGTTGCTATTTGTTTGCTTGCTGATAGCTTCAGTCGCATGTTCGTTTTGTTGTTGGTTATTCTGTTTGCTCGTGCACTGCCAACTATAGCTATAAGCGTCGTATAACATGCTGGTGGATTATACTCGAGTTTAGCTGTCGTTCTTTCTATACTGATTTAGCTGAGTAGTCTAAGGCATATGTTTACAAACAAGATGAGCTAAGTACAACACTAGGAATGAACAGAAACAAATTTTAATTAAAACAAGTAAGCAAAACATTAAATTTATATAAGCAGCATCGATGCCATTTTTAGCCTATTTTTACGATATGACAAAAAAATATGGAATACCGTGTTGTCATATCGTCAGTTTTTTATGATATGACAACACTGTGATATGACAACACTATGTATGGCTATCTTAGTGTTGTCATATCGTAAAAAACTTACGATATTGCAACATAATATGTTATATCGTTTTTGTCATATCGTAAAACAAGGCTAAAAATGCCAAACTTAGGATATGACAACACAGTAAGTCATATCGTTTTTTGTCATATCGTAAAAACGGCTAAAAATGGTATAGCTGATTAGCAGTAAAAATATAAATTCTGAAGTCTGTTCTAGGATTAACTAAATAAAAGTTAGCCTGATTTGGGTTTCATTCAAGTACGCGGCGGGATTGATTAAAGTACGCAGTTAGGATTGATTTAAGTACACGGCGCGATTGAGTTATGCGATTGAGTTATGAATCAAACATGTAATACGACGTTTGTAAGCTACTTGTGGGCTATGCCCGAGGAATGAAAATAAACAACAACAAGAGCACAACAAACACAAATATAGTAGGAGTACGACTGTGTTTAAAGTTTATAAAACTATTCGAATTTAAAATAAGAATTTTTTAAAGGAATAAAGCATAATCAGGCTAAAATTAAGTATTTTGCACTTGAATATTCTGACTTGAATCAATCTTTCTGTACTTGGTTTCGGGAAAAACGGGATTATCGTACTTTTGACACCGCTTGAGATTAATTTAAGTATGGATGGATTGATTTTTCTTTTCGGTATAAGAATTAAGAACACATTCAACAAAGTTACATAACACGAGGTTATAAGCAAAATACACATGAGTACTGATGCTGGAAATGGTGCCGCGTCCGAAAACAGCGTTGTTATGTTCTGCTATGTGCGTTGAAAATTTAGTTGGTGTTGATTTTTTCCTGGTTACTTCGAATATTGATCATGCTATGTATATAATCACTTTGAATTTAAAAGAAAATATGTTCGAAATCATCACACTAAATGATTAAAGTTTTGTATATTGTTGGACCAGTCTAGTCTACAGATGGGGGATCACAGAGGCCAAAAGTATACAATCTACAGAAACCAATCCAACCGGATGTTTTGAAGGATGCTGCTAGGTGTCTATTTATACCCTGCAGATATTATTGCACTATGTGGTCCATTTCAGCTGAAATTAAATAGTTACAACATATTATTATGTATTGCAGTTATGTATCATGTCATTTGAAAACACGAGTTTGTAGCAATAAGTGTTCGCGTTTTAACAATTGTAAATAGTATATGCAAACATTAAAGCACGAACACTTGACTGCTACATAAAGTAATGGCACAGATTAATTTTGAGACTTCTCCGATGTAATGCAATGCTGGGTTATATAGTTCAGCCCTAGGACATCGTAATGATAAATCAACCATGTCTTCTCCATACATTTGGGTTACCTTTAGACTAGCCAGAGTGCTCTGTGGAGTATATATTTTTTTTTTTTCAAAAAAGAGGGGTGTCAAAAAGTTGTGTTTTGGTCAAATATTCACAATTATATTTAAAAAATTTGGCAATTATATTGGTTCGCTTGGTAAATAGCTACTTCAAAGACGAGACATTTTTATGTGTGGGAGCCCTCTCAAGGAATAATCTCCCTAGCGATAGGTATGTTTAGCAAATATTTTCAAACTAGAGAGCTAATGGGGGTTGGCTATACATTTGACCCGTCTAGGGAACTCCTAGGATCTTTAGGGGCCAAGTTTAACAATTTCATTAAACCACTATGCAATATATGCTGGCCATTAGTCCGACTGCCATTAGTTTTCTAGTTTGATCACTTTTTCTAAACATACCTATCGCCCATCTCCATTACTTAAGGGGCCTCCCATACATAAGAATTTCCCGACTTTAAAGTAGCTATTTACCAAGCAAACCAATATATTTGCAAGTTTTTGTAAATATAATTATAGATATGCATAAAACACAACTTTTTGACCCCCTAATTTAAAAAAAAAATATTTTAAAAAATCGACAAGCCCTAGTACATGGACGATTCGAGTTATCTGCAGAGTAGTGACGCATACAGACATGTTTAAAAGAGTATGTTAAAAGCGTAAGCATTTTTCTTCGTAACTGTTTGTCGTACTTACACCATTGTATCTTTCTGTTGCTTTTGGCATTGTATCATTTAATAATGTTTCTTTATTTCATTACATTTCGTATGGTTTATTTTACCTTCTTCTCCTTCATATTCTTCAATTTGCTCTACAACTTTGAGTCTTGTCTGTGTTTTTAAGTGTATGTCTACTTTTAGACCGCTTGCGGTTTGTTTGTACTGCTTCAATGTTTTTTCTGTTATTTTATTTTTTTGTTGCCTTTGTTTGTATTCTATTGTTTTCTGTTCTTTTTTCTTAAGGAGATAGATACGTATGTCTTTGCTGGAGGTAAAATTTTTATATATGCTTTTTTCTCTTTTGCTTTCTTTTCTATTGTTTGTTGTAGATTTTAACATTTATTTTAATTTTGTTTACCCTCGACTAAAAATTACGTTAAATGTTTAGAAAATGGGTCAAAACATTAACTCGAACAAGGAGTAATTGAGTGAGTCAGTGAGTAAAGCAGCATGAAGCTAAAAAGGAACAACATTTGGCAGGAAAGAAGTTGTGTGTAAATATAATTTGTACAAAAAGAAATTGGGACAATACAAATTTAAGTAGAAAAATTCATTGGGATTTCTTTTAAAGATATTTGCTTATATTTGGTTGGGTTTTTGAATTTTGGTTTGAAGGCGTCAAATGCGGTACGGTGTGTATGTCTTTAAATTTGTACAAATTTTGTGTTTTAACTAATTTATAAAGGAACTTAAATAGAAACTTAATATCACTTAAGGGTTTTACTTATTTTATTTTTTGATATTATTATACTGCATGAATTTTTAATGCTTTTTTAAAAGTGTAGGAAAATCAACATTGTATAAACATAAATATGTATATATTATTTTAAAGAATTTAGTATGATTTCATTCAAGTAAATATGTCTTGGATTTCATTGTTATAATAAAAACAAATAGGGACAAATTCATTTAATTTAAAACATAGAAAGGCACAGTGTTTAACTTTTTTGTCTAAAAACTGAAAGAAAGGCAGCCTCTTTTCTTTTTATATTTATATATAATCTCGTTTTAGATTCAGTCATTCTCCATCATTTTTTTACCTCTCATAGAAGTAAGATTTTGAAAAGCTATCAAGGGTTATCAAAATCCAGTTCTAATATTTTTATCATTAATTTAATTTCAAAGCAGAAGGAAGTCACTAAGAGTCGAATCTAAAAGAAACAGCTCCCACAAGTGACTTTGAACGTATGTACCTGCGAAATTAATACTAGTTGAGTATTAAAACATCAGATCTAGGAAAATAAAGTATTTCTGTATCGTGTTATTTGTGATTTATAAAATTCGGGTATGTGGTTCCATTGCTATAAGCTTCTAAAGTTCTGTAAAAATATGGAAAATTAAAAAACAATTGTCAGGATATTTAAGGATAAAGGATACTTTTGAGTTTTAGAGGCACTTATAGCAGGATGCTGTGCCCTTTTTTTATCAGTATATAAAATAAATATATTAAGAGTTATTGAAGATATAGTTCGCCTTTTATTAAAACGGAGACAATAAAAATCACAATATATTTTTTGTGTAATAAATTTTTGATTTTACTCTTTTATATCCTAAATTGAGAAAAAAGATTTCAAATATTTTCATTTCTGTTCCACTGTCTATCCATAAAAGTGACAATTACTTTTTGCTAAGTGCAACAAAGAAAAATTTACAACCATTTTGCGTGCTTTTCGGATATAAATTTCAAAATCTATGATGTTGCATGTTATTTTTAAATTTTCTTTTATACGAGTACATAATAAATATTTTTCTTCCATCCTTAGCGAATGTACTTTCTTGAAAAATTCTTTTATTACGCTCATATTGACTTTAAGTATAATTTAAGGTTTTGTGGCGTATTTAAATAATGACTATGAAAAATAAAAAACTTAAGCAACAACTGTTTTCAAATGTTTAAATTTTTTTTATTTTTCTTTTTACATTAACAAACATTTTTTTCAGATTTTTCTATTTTTCATGTTATTGTTATTCAAGTAGTTCAATTAAAAAGTTGTAAAATATTTCAGTAGATTATTAAAAATTCTATCTGTTTCAACTTTCTCTTCTATATCTCCTAAAAAGTTTTAGTTTTAACCATAAAAATTGTTGTGGTAAGAAAATGTATTTGCATTATTAAAATTTTGTGTGTCATGGCCTTAAATAATTTTGAGTTAATTTAATATATGGAAGATTTAAGGAAAAAATACATTAAATAATATATTTCTATTAGATACAGTGAAAAATATTAATAATAATGAAATACATAAAATGAAATTCTATTTTTATGAAATGATTTGCTTAGAAATGACTTTTTGTTTTTTGAAAACTTTTTAGTGAAAATATACGAATAGTTTAAAACCAATTTGTTTTGCCAATTTTTAGGTCGACTAAGGAACATTTAGAGGTAGTATGGAGAGTAACATGTCATACTGCTTAATGTTATAATGGCGATGTATATTATGACTAACCTGGCCAGGCATCCCACTTTTGGCGGGAGTATTCTGCTTCTTTAAGGTTGATCCCGCTTAAAAGTTTTATCTCGCTTTTTAAATTTTAAAACTGCAATATAGAGAGATGTTTATATTCAAAGCGGCATAAAGTGTTTAAGCGGGATCGACCTTAAAAAAACATAATAATCTCGCCAAAAGCGGTATATCTGGTCAGGTTAGTTATGACACATTAAAATGTATCGCAACGGAACACAGTGTTTTCAATTTGAAAAAAAAGGTAATAAATTTGTATTCTTGAAACTTGCTATCCCATTAAAAAACGATATATGTAAAAATCATAGAGGAGGACCTAAGCTTGGATTTTGAACCACCTTGTTATAACATGCAGTGAGTAGTAGAGCTGTCATAGTTGACTACCTCGGGAATACAAAATAAAGTTGTATAAATAAACTTTGTATCATTAAAATATCTTTAATATATTATTTTATTTTATAACATTTGGTGTTGAGTTTTAAAATTTTGGTTTTTGGTCTTAACCTTTTATGGCGCAACATCAAGAAAATTATTTTTTTCTACGAACTCTAGGAGCTTGTTGCACAAGTAAAAAAAAATATTCTAGGATTTTGTGCAATTTTATTTATTATGATGAAAATGGGTAAAGAAGGAAATGGGAAGAAGATCAAATATCTTAGCAATAACAGCTTCATATTAAAAATAGTTTTACTCATAATATTTTAACAATAATAGACAATAGTTAACTTGAACATTTACAAAATAAGTTTTTAAAAAATTGTACTACGGTAACATTGATTTAATAAAATGGCAGGGCTAGAGATACAGTTTTTTATTAAGAACGAATTTAACAGTTTGAAACTAGACATTTTATCAAAGTTATTGCGTTAGAATTAAATTAGCAATTGCCTTTATTTAATAGCTTTTATGAGTATTGAATGGTTTGTTGCATATCTGCAACGTGGGGCCATAAAGGGTTAAATTTGTTGCCGATTTCATAAATATCTCCGGTACTAATTGATAGCCAAAATTTTCGATAAAATATTTAATGATTTGTTGCAAAATCTGTGATAATATGCAGAAGAAATTTTAAAGTTATCTTAAGTTATGCAGACGTAAAAAAATTAAAGTCAAGACTTTGAAATTAAGGTAAAACATTGCTAAATTTGGCAAAAATAAAGCTTAATTGTTGAACTTTTTTCTCAACAATTTCTCAGAACTAAAAATTTTCTCTTTTTATATTTCAAAAGAATAGATTTCAAAAATGACTGCAGCTGATATTTAAAATCGATTAAAGTATGTTTAAATTCGCATAATAAGAAACAAATTTCAGAAACTGGTGATTTTTAATTTTTTTTCTTGAGGAAAAATCATTTTAGAACGCAGAAAAATAAATATTTCTTAACATCTCTTACAACTCGGAGATTGGTAATCGAAAAAGAGAACTTCTTGCAATGAAAAGCATATGTCAAATTATTTAGAAATGATTCAAACTTAGAAATGATCCAAACTACTTCCGGATCGCAAGTTCTACATTTTCATGACTAATTTGGAGTGTCTTTTTTGTTAGGAATAAGATTAAAAAACAACGAATTGAATTTTAAATTAATGGTAAAATTAAGAAAAAATAAATTATTTGTTAAAAAAGAAACTTTGAAAAAATTTAAAAAGTATCGTCGTATCGACAGTAAAATATCGCCGATACCGATGTATCGGAAAATATCAAGTATCGGCGATATATCGGTATCGGTTACATACCTACTCTTAATATTATTTTCTACAAATAGTAACATTTTCAGAAGCATATTATTTACCAGCATGAATATTGTACTTAATGAGCCTTAGAGTTAAATACTCGTATTACGTCAATTTGTTCATCCAGCATGAAATATTCTAGTTCGCTATTATGTTGGCGGATGCCGTTTGTGTTCCAGAAACAAATTTTTAAGTTCATAGTTTATTTAATACTGCCTGCTATAATGTAGACTGCATTCTTAACATATCCAGCGAAATGTCTGATTGGATTTTAAAACGTTCGGGTATGAAGCTTGGCTGGTAGAGGTTGCGGCCACTTGAATATAATTGGTGTTGGGTAAAATAGTAGGCGGAACATAAATAAAATTTCTTTTTTTGGTCATATACCGATTAAGCAGCGCGTAGAAATAGCACCCCGAGTAGTTTGAATTGTGGTTGCCAATGCAGTTCTACATTTTTTAGTCTTTGAATCATCTCTTGGCTTAAAAGATATTTCGAAAAACATTTTTTTATAGTTGCAACATTCTGGAGATATTCGAAATAGATGCATAGCTTTTTTTACCTTCATACATCGATGCTCCAGCCTAATGCACGTTACTAATGAAATATATTGCAAGTCATTTTATATCTTTTCGCCATATATACCAAATCAATTCGCTAGAAGCTTATTGATGTTTGATACGATATTGTAGTACAATGTATTTTAGCATGAGACAATATTTCAAAGAACAAGGAAAACATTTACGCTAATTAATTCCAACCTACAGGGTAAAACATAAGAATGTTGTTTTCTTCGACAGCATTATTATAAATTAATTGGTTTCATTTTTATGGCCTATGTAAACTTTTTAGTATAAAAAATTATGTCATACTGTTATGATACTATTGATATCGTATACATATATATTAAACAAAACAATATTCCAAAACATAATTATATACTTATATTATTGTAATTATATTACAGGTATCCCTCCTATAACATGGTATCTACTAACGCAGTTTCACTCTAACACGAATAGAAAACTCTGGTAAGCATTCAATAACATTGTAGTTTCACAGAGTTCAATTCCGTTCGGAAACGGAATTTATTCCACCCCCAAATGTCAAGCCCTAGCCGCAGCATACCCAAGCATACCAGCGCCGCCAACAGTCTGGATATACCTCATAAATTTGCGTTTTTTAGTTTTCATTTTTAGAGACCAGCTTCTACAAAAATGGGGTGGATGGAATTGAACTCTGTGACATATTTTCTAACGTTATTTTATGTTGTGGTGCACAACTGCGAAAGAAACTAGAAATAAATCAACTAATTCTTATTAAAAATTTAAATAAAATATATTTAGTAAAAAAACTTAAATTAACTTGTTAGTGTCCATTTTGTACATATGTAATATAATTTGGTGATTTCTCGAAAATTTTGAAACGTCGCTTTCCTTTTTTCTTAAATATTTTTTCTTCATAACGCTGTTTCACACAAGGTATCTACCGCGTTAATGGAGGGATACCTGTACAATATGTAGCTATATAAAAATATACAAGTACAAATAAGTACATACCCTGTAGGAAATGTCAATAGTACTGACTCACTACTGACACTGTCACCAGTACTACTGAGTAACTGTAACCTTTACAATGTTCTGCACTATAGACATTTAACACATGCGTGTCATTGAGAATGCACTAGTATTATAAGTACTAGTGACTAGATACTCCATTTTGGGATATATGTAGATATTGGAACCAGATATTTACTATAGACACTGGTATTACTGTCTAGGATCTTCTTTAAGGGACATATGGAGACAATGTAGCGACATTAGAACTACTGACTTACTGTACCCTTTACGATGTCCTGTGCTATAGACATTGAGAATGCACTAGTACTATCAGTACTAATGACTAGGTACTCCGTTTGGGGACCTATGTAGACATTGGCACCAGATATTTACTATAGACACTGGTACTATTGACTATGTACTTCTTTTGGCCGGCCACAACTGGATTCGCGAACCTTTAAACAATGGGATTCCAGCGATGTCTATCTCCCATTCGTTTTCGTCATGGTTTTTCAAAATATCATCCACCTTTCATAGCTGAGTGCGGCAATAATTCCCAGGAAAAACTTTTCTGATTAATACTTTTTGCTTTTTTGCAGTGCCTCTAAGCCTTCCACCTATACTATAGCCAGCATCTTCTCCAAAGAAATTCTGGAGGGCGCTGTTTTTATATCCCAATTTATTAACTTTTTCCACAAGGTCAATATTATAGAAGACAAATCTTCAAAAGACTACACAAAATCTTCAATGGGCTTCACAAATTCTCTATTGTTTGAACTTTCACTAAAACTATTTTCATCATTCTCACTAGTTGTATTTTTATACAGAATTGATTGCTTTTTCACTAACTAGTATTTTATAGTTTCGTTTGCTCAATATGTATTTATGTAATTGCTACAATAGTTTTGTAATATAATTACTTTTATTCGCCTTTTAGTTTTACTCTTTTACTACTTTTTTTTATTAAAAACTTTAATTTTACGCGTACCACATTCTCAAACATTTCTCTCTCTTTGCCGACAATGCCACCAATTTAGTAGACAAAAGTGGTGACTTGGAGATACGTAACCCCATGATTCCTTCAGGATATTCACATGTCCTTTTGTTAGTATGAGTGTGAAAGTAATTATAACAACTAAAGCTATAACAACTTAAATTATGATAAGCAGTAATTGCTTGTAATAACATATTTATTATTTGCTTACTAGGCAGATTGTGTTTCTGTTCAACAGAAACAACAAACGCAGTAAAATCGACCAGAACAATATTTGCGTTGTCAATAAATGTAATTTATCAAGATACCCTTCCATAGGTATTCAACTATACAAGATACGATTGCATTACACTAGAGTTCAATTAAAATGCAATGACAGCTAATATAGGTGTAGAAAATACTCTTTTGTCAATGGTACATATAATACAAAATTTGAAAAAAAAAACTTTCAAATTATGTTGTGTCTATTATTGTATAAATAAATTGGGCAGATAAGGATATATTTTTGTAATAAAATTGTTATCATAAAATAAATTAGAAACACAATGTGCATTTTAAAAGTTTTAGGAATTAAAAGTAGTTGAAATAACAAATAAAATTCAGAGAAATGTTTTTTTCACAGTCAGAAGATGTTTATACGAAGTAGTAAAATCGAAGTAAAAAGAATATATATATGTATGTATTATGGGGGCGTATAAAAGTACCCCAAATGAATAATAACGAAAGAGAAACTGAAAAACTAAATTATTACACATAATAATATAAGTCCTAATTTATGGAAGTTACTTTATAGCGAAAAAAAGCTCTCATTAAAAAACATTAAACAAGTCCCAGTGAAATAAAATTCAAAAATTATGAAATAATTTACAAATATGCGATAGGCTTATGATCAATAAAGTAAACTTATGTAGGGAGTCATTAATAAAAGTATCCGGTGTTCAAAGTGACTCAGAGGAAAAATTATTTTTATATTTTAGTAAGCGAAGTTAGTCTCTAATGAGCCTCGAGGGAGACAATTCTTGGGCTTAATAAGTAATTTCTACATATCTCCTCTGGATGTTCTTGGTTAAGTATTTTCAAAACCGGTTTCTCTTACTAAATAATTTTTGCATTGTTGTCCCTTCGGACGGGCTCAAAGATTTTTCTTCTCTAAAGTATTGAAAAAGCCTCTTTCGCATATCAAATAAGTACATCTAAGGCCGGCAAGACGGAAATGCTCCGGTTTTATAAAAAGAAAAATAGCCAAGAGCCCGGCGAAGCTGAAATGCTTTTGTATATGTTTTATATATTAAGTTAAGAATAACAAAATCGTCAAAAGAAAAATTATATATGTTCATACATTTTTTTTCCTAATGAAATAATATTTCTTTCTTTTATTTATTATAAAAAAATATAACATTGAATTACGAATGTCAAAAAACTCCGAAGAAAGTGGAATATAACATAAAAATCGCTGGACCGATTTCAAACAAAAAAGGAAAATTCAAATCGATCCAGCCGTTTGAGAGCTACGGTGCCATAGGCACACAGATTTAAGAGGATAACTTCTAAGCTAGTGGACCGATTTTCTTCTATAGTACAGCTTCTTTTCATCTATAGTACAGCTTCTATAGTTTAGCTGAACTGCTTTCAATTTCATTTGGGTCAGCTTTGATTCTATGTGAGTCTATCATGTTAGACGACGATCAAGGTAAATTCCTAGGTATTTAACATCAAAGTGCTGCGGTATGATATGATTATTGATATAAATAGGTGGACATGTTTCCCTGCGTAATGTAAACGTAACATGTACACATTTCTGTTCAGTATTTTTTGTTATCCACTGCTTTAACCATTTTTCCAGATGCAATATATATTTCTGCAATTTTTCGTATGCTTCTTGTGGACTTGCCCTTACGCTTAGAAAACCTGTATCGTCAGCAAATGTTGTGTGAATGTATTAGCCTGTTGGCATGTCGGAGGTTTATATCAGATACAATACAGGACCCAAAATGCTACCTTGGAGAACCCCAGCTTGAATCACCTGCGGTGTGCTTAGAAAATGTCCTTCCTTGATTATGAATTTTCGTCCAGTTAAATAGCTTTCTAATAGAGTGTTAGAGGGTAAATTTTGCATTAATTTCTGGATTAATCCTTCATGCCATAATTTATTAAAAGCCTGAGAAACATCAATGAAGAGAGCAGAACGATATTTCTTTTCTTCGAATGTTTTTCTAACTACATTCACAAGCCTATGCGTTTGCTCGATAGCACTATGTTGTCTTCTGAAGCCAAACTGATGATCTGGGATGCATACACTCTCATTTAGTATGGGGGTCAACTTACTCATACGCAGTTTCTAAAATAGTTTTGATGTATTTGACAATAAGCTTATAGGCCTATAAGATTCCACTTTGGTATGGTCTTTTCCAGACTTAGGTATCATGGTAATCAATGACATCTTCCATTCCGCAGGATAGTATTCTATTCGTAAAACTGCATTAAAAGTTAATAGAATTATTCTTTTTGCTATACGGGGTAGCTCCAGGAGCATTTTGTTACTGAGTTTATTAGCACCTGAGGCTTTCCTCGAATTTAAGTCGGCGATAGCACTTCCAATTTCTCGAATGTTAAATCTCTAAAGAACCGCAGCTTCAGCGACAAGTATCGGTAGCTCAACTATATCAGATGATGTGTTTGGAGTGAATACATTTTTCAAGTGGTTAACGAACAGTGTGCCTTTTTCAGCATCAGTTCTTGCCCAGTTCCCGTTTGATCTGCGTAATGGAGGTTTACATACCACCGGCTTTTTAAGGCCTCTGGCTGCTCGCCATAGCGAATAGTCCGTTTGTGGTGTTGCGTCAAGTTCGTGCAGGAATTTTTGCAAAGATATAGCTTTTTGGAGTTCTAATAATTATTTAAGCTGCATGGAGCATTCTTTCAGCATAATTTTTTTGGTGCGGGTATCTGATGCGTTGCCATTCTCTATGACCTCTACTTTTTTCAGATAATAGCCGTTCCATATCCTCAGAGTAAATTATGTTAAATATCACCTGTCGAAAGGTAGAAGTATCATTTTCAGCAGCTGGCTTGGTGTTTGCCTCTAACTATGTAATAGAGGCCTATATGTCTTCAGGCGTTCTCAATGGAAAATTTTCCGTGCAATGAGCACTTAAATTATTTTTATATTTCAGCCAATCAATGTGTGTCTGCATCAAACTTTAATTATTTCGCTGGGAACTCCTTTTACTACACCGAAGTCAATAACATCAGGTATTTTTAGGCGATCTGTTGGCCAGTAAGTTGGTTGTCCACTTTAAACTACTTGAAACTACTAGAAATTGTGTCAAACAGCAAGCGACCTTTAGGGGTGATTAGTCGCGATCCCCAGAACGTATGCTTAGCGTTGTAGTCACCGGCTGCTTAAAAGCGTGGGCCTAGCGAATTAAAAAAATGTACTATATTGACTTTCTATAATAGAATACCTGGCGTAAACTGATGCAATCACCAGGTTATGATGAAAATGTTCAATGCAGATGTTGATTGATTGAAGATAGTTTTTACAATGATCACTCATTAAGTAGCTTTTTATTTGAGACTTTATTAGTATAGCCGACAGAGTATATCCGCTGATTTAAAAAAAGCTTCCAGCCGTCAACTGTATCTCCACGAGAAGCGTTACATCAATTAGTTTATCCATCATGAAGTATTCGAGTTCATTTTTATGTTGGCGGATGCCGTTTGCGTTCCAGAAACAAATGTTTAAGTTAATGGTTTGTTTAATGTAGAATTCAATAATGTAGACTGCATTTTCAACATGTGCTGCTTCATGCATATCATAATAATTATAAAAATATTACTATTTGAATAAAATTATCTATTAAAGCCTCAATTCTATCAAAATTGAAACCAATGTTATCTTTGGCAGGAGCCCGTTTTTGAAATGTGGGCTGGTTAGTCTTCAACGCGTTTGCGTATGAGAACTGGGTTTCCAATGACATCAATTTCATTTATATCTGTTGACGCGATCTAAAGTTATTCAATTTTCAATATGAGGAACTTTTCTCAAAAACGGCCAAGATGCCCAAGTTTAGAGGCCTATAAAATATAAAACATAATAGGTATAGAGATTATTTCTCGCCATGTTATGAGCACACAACAGTAGAATATATATGTCGAGTGTCATTAAAATCGGAGAGTATAAAAATCCAGACCTTGTCGAACATTTTCGTTATAACCCTATATTCGACAAATAAAAAACTTAATAAAAAAGTTATTTAAGTTTGCTATGTTGCAATTAATATAATTTAAATAAAAATCTCTATGTTATAGCGTTGTTATTTATTGAAAAAATTGTGTTGATTTTTCATTTGCTTTAATTAAATATTGTTTTTGCTGCGTTACATTTATGTTGTTGCATTGCACTGTGCAACATTAAATAAAATATATTTTTTATTTCAATAACGACCATTTTCACAATGTGTGATTAAAAGCTAACGACGACTTTAACGGTAAGTTCGCCATGCAAAACTTGTCGTTAAAGTCCATGTTAACTTGACCCATTTGTAGGCGCTGATAGCGATGACGAATATTTGCCAGACCAGGAAGATTTGGAATCGGATGCTGAAATAGCAGACGAAGATGCAAATGTCGAGCTGAATATTGACAGCGACTCTGATAACGATGAGAGTGACCAAAATGAACAAGGTTCGACCTGTGATGAAACATTTTTCAACAGCAAAGATGGCATGAAGTGGTATAAGCAAAATACTAATTTCGCTCATCAAAGGGCCCATAATATCATTCGTGAACCATTGTTTATGGGACCTAACCCAATTACCAAAAATTTATCGGCAGTGGATAAATTTTTTTGTATTATGAGTGCGCCCATTAGAGACCAAATTTTTAGGTTTTCTAACAAAAAAGCCGTAGATTTTTATCGTAAATGGAATGCAGAAAATCCTTCTAAGAAGGCTGTGACATGGATTTCAATTACTGATTAAGAGTTGAAAGCGTTTCTTGGAATTTCGCTTGTGCTGGGCTCCCAGATATCCAACCAAGAAAAATAAAGCGAGCTTTGGAAACAACATGATTTTCCTCTTTATCGTGCGACCATGTCTGTTAACCGACTCCAAATCATTTTACGCTTTATTCGTTTTGACAACCATGTCACTAGAGCCATTCGCCAGTCTAACGATAAGCCAGCACCGATAAAGGATATTTTCGAGAAGATTAACTCCAATCTGAGAGCCAATTTCAGGCCTTATGAGACTATTACAGTGGACGAGCAGTTGTTCGGATAGCAAGTCCGCACTTAATTCACTCAATATAATCCATCTAAACCTGCAAAATATGGAATAAAGGTTTGGTGGGCTTGCGATGCCACAACTTTTTATCCGCTTAATGGCCAAATTTATACTGGAAAATAAGGCATTACCAGAGACGTAAGCCAAGGCGAGCGGGTAGTAAAAGACCTAAATGCTCCTTACAAAAATACAGGGCGAAATGTAACGATGGACAATTTTTTCACTTCACTCCCATTGCTCCAAGAGCTACTAACTTGGAAAATAACCATCGTTGGCACTTTGAAAAAAAAAAACAAGCGGTATATGCCCGAAGAATTCAAAGCTTCAAAGAAGCGTGAGATATATTCGAGTGAATTTGGATTTAGTCCGAATGCAATGATGTGCTCCTACGTCCCAGCAAAGAGAAGAGCTGTAGTGCTGCTATCGTCCATGCATCGAGATTCAGCTGTGTCCGGTATAAAACAAAAGCCAGAAATGATTTTGTTTTATAATAAAACCAAGGGCGGTGTGTACGCAATGGATAAAATGGTGTCCCAATATACCACAAAAAGGGCAACAAATCGTTGGCCTCTAGCGATGTTTTACAACATGTTGGATATCTCGGCCCTGGCAGCATATATAATATACGTCACCAACAGTCCACATAGTGCGGTAAAGAAATCTCAACGTAGACCAATGGTAGTCAAGAAATTTGCCATCAAGACAACCGTTGAATGTATTTTAGGTATATTTTTAAACCTTTTTGAATGGAAAAATATTTATTTGTTTTTATTATTACAGGCGAGTCAGTCTCTGTATCGAACTACGAAGATGAAGAGTTTGACGCTGATGATGTTCCGGAACGAGATGCAAGTGGGCGCATGAAACAAAAAGGTGGGTGCTACATGTGCTACCGATATTCTAAAAGGAAGAGAGCTACACGGCAAGCATGTGTCAAATGCAAGAAGCCCGTATGCGCAGAACATTGCTTCACTCAGACAAAGTGTGAAGATTGTCATATGGGCCCATCTTCATCTTTTCACAATTTGCGTAAATAAATATTACATACATACTTATACACTTTTTCTCACTTTATTGTATAATTTTTAATTTCAATAAATGAAAGTCCATTTATTAATATGATGTATTGTTTTTCAAAAGATGATTTCTTTGACATTATATTAGGAAAAGTAAGAAATGTTCATACATATTGCGATATACCTACACGGGTAGATACTATTAACTTACGTAGAAAACAAGACAAAATTAAAAAAAAAAAGTAAGAAGTTCTGCAGTAAAATCATTTTTGTTTGCATTTTCTGCTTTAAGTCTAAAATTTGATAACTGACTCGGCGGCATTTTCAGATTTGATGAAAACTCGCTCAGTTATATGCAAATGAAAGTCGGTTTCTCTACCCGGGTAGAAATTATGAAAGCGAAGGTTAAAATTAAGCAAATTGCTAACCCCTATCATGGTGAAAGTTGCTAATATTTATAAAAACATCTCTATATTAAAGATAACTGAGAAATATAGGAATAGAAGCGATAGAGTTTTTGGTGAAATTTTGCTGATATATAGACCCAACAGCGAAAGACTATTACTAAAAAAATTAAACCAAACGGTGTGAGGCGCGGTCAGAGTTAAGACATAAAAAAGTGGTTGGTCAGGGCCATTATTCGGCGTTATTCGGCGTTAGTTAAAGGTAAAATTTTATCGCACGATTATACAGTTTTGCATTATTATAACTTTAGTTTAACCTAAAATTGAGCGATATCTTAAATGAAAATTCATCCTACATTTAGTGTTTATAAGAAGGTTTAACCATTTGAAGTCGACACGTTTCTATATGTTGCCATAATTTCTACTTTATTAAATATATATATACACAAGTGTAACGTTGGCAATGAATTTCTTAACCATTCACTTGGTAAATGGTCTGGTATAGCAAAAGGACCGTTGAACTAACGTCTACTTTACCCCCAAGTTGTAATAATGGCTTTTAGAGATTACAGCTAAAAAATTACAACATTTATAAATTAAAATTAACACCAAAGTCAATCGGCGCATGATATAACAGAAACCTTTAGCAGTATAAAGACTTTGATGGCAGTCTATTTAATATCTTGGTCACAAAAAAGACTGATATAGTAAAAGAGCGGTAATTGCGAAGGACGTGCAGCAGTACTTCTTTCGAAAACGTCGCAGTTAACTTAAGAAACAATTGTGCTCATTTACCGCTTAGATTTGCGTCTAAAAACTAATATTTTTTAACCGTTTTTCTACTTTAGTGCAATCAGATAAGCTGTTGCATAGTGTTGTTTGTAAAAGTAAAAAGAACAATTTTTATAAACAATTATTTTTTAACATTCACAATTTAGTAATTTAAAATTTTAAGTGCACAACTAAAAAGTCGTACTTTTTTAACAGCAAATTTTGAATGCTCTACATAAAATATCACTAAATGATAAAACAGTCGAAAAAATTTGTGCATAATAAAAAAAAATACGTTCGTATATATAAATAGTATATAATATGGGAACTGATGATAGTGACCCACATGCTGTTTTATTTTTAGTTAAATGCTATACATTTGCGTGCAGCGAGCAAATTATTGCTGCTGCTGCAGGCAGAATAGCAGCTGCAGCAATTTTAATAATGGAACTGGAACATTCTGCAGGCCATCATAAAGTTTAGCTTTAACTGCTTTCATTTTGTTGTCATTGTGGGAGATAATTTTATTGTTGTTTTGCGCTGTTTCTTACATTCGCGTCATAAATTTTGGTAAAATTAAAAAAAGAAGAAACACAGCAAGCAATAAAATACTATAGTTTGTGCTTTCAAGCTAGATTTTTATTTGCCTTCTTTCTTTACAGTTTTATTAAATTTTTTGTATAATATTTAATAAAAATAACGGTGTGGAAGGCTCGACAGAAGCAAAGTCATAAAAAACACAAAACGGCGAGATATTATTGCTTAAGAGAATTTAATATACTATTTTCGTAAAAAGAATTAAATAAAATATGTACACTGATTGCATTTTAGCAAAATATATTAAATTTATTAATACAAATTTAATAAGAGTCCGCTATTTACTTAGAAATGTTAGGTTTCAATGATAAAAGTTTTTTTTTTATTTGTTACCACAACTTTATTGCACTTTTCCGATAATGATCAGTTTTATTAGAGTCAAGTGTTGTTGCAATACGAAGATATACATATTATTCTATGAAAGCCTTGATTCTTGCAAATTGAGACAGCAGCAGCATTTTGTTATTTTAACCTTGCTTACTTCTCACAGTGTTGTGAGGGTGGCCATAAATGGTTAAACTAAAAATGTGATACTAAAACAACTAATGAATGAACAACAAAATATCCTAGTCAAGACGAGTATAAAATATTTTTAAGATACTCCCAGTAAATAAGAAAATATAACTCTTTAGATATGAGATTTTTGAGCAGTTTGCTCAGGAAAAAATTTGTTTTTAAATCCGTTCGGAAACGGAATTCTACCTACCCCATTTTTGTAGCAGCTGGTGTCTAAAAAAGAAAACTAAAATACGAAAGTTTGTCAGATGTGACCAGACTGTTGGCGGCGCTATTATGTTGCGGTATGCTCCAGCTAGGGCTTGACATATTAGGGTTGATTGAATTCCGTTTCCGAACGGAATTGAATGTATTCGTTATATCAATATTTCTTTTGTTGATTTTGCTGTTATTTGATAAAAGTACTGCCAACACAATTGAAAACTAAAGAGTAAACACTTTTATATAGTAACTGCATGTAACAAATATAAGATTTTATGTTATGTCTGAAAAACCTAAAGTTTTTTAGAGTAAGCAGCACTTGTATTGAGAAAAATTATTTAAAAAAGGAAACTTTCTGTTTTTATTCTCCTGATAAACAAACACAACTACATACATACGTACATACTTAACAACAATCTTTCGATCATAGGCTCGCTAGTACGACATCTACAAATAACACAAGCGTTTTGTTTTTAGAATATCATTGTACGATGTCAAAGCAAAGCGAATCAGAAACCAAGTAAAGAAATTTTAACGTCCAGCCATGAAAAATATAAAAAAAGAAAGTCAACTTCATATGTTATGGATGCACCTGGCTTTCGATTGTTAACAATCATTCAGTGATATAAAATTATGTATATGACTTATTCCATATAAAACCAACGAAAAAATCGTTGGTTTTATATGGAATAAGTCATATGGAAGAGTAGGCTTATGTGCACTTGCTGCTGCCATTTTCCAACAGTGTTTTTGGCCATGTGGTAGTTGCGTTGGATTTCAAATCTGAAGGATTTTAGTTCGATACTAGTTGAAGTTAAAATACAAACAGTGAGTAAAAATATAAAGTAAAACAAACTCAAAAGTGTATAATCGATAATAAATTCAAACATAAAACAAATTAGCTAACAATATCCTAACAGAAAAAATATAATTTCAATCCATAATCTTGTTCGTTCTTTTTTTTGGAAAATTTCAAGTAAATTTTTTATAATATCCTATTATATTAATTAAAAATTAAAAAAAAATTCAACTGATTTCCGTTACTTGGATATACGAATTTAAAAAAAATTCAACTGATTTCGGTTACTTGGATATACGAATTTTTTAATGGGTTGTAATCTAAACATATTTCTGTTCAATTCTTCGGATTTTTTAATCAAAGCGCATATTGATTTTTTTTCTGTGCGCAATTTAAATTATGTCTTACAAGCTAAAATTTTATTTATTTACTGTCTTTTCTTGTTCACTGCTCTACACACATTTGATTTATTACTTACAAGCATGTGATTTATGAGCCATTCCTGTTTTTGTATGGTGTGATGACTTAGCATGTAAATTTCAAGTCAAATCAAAGCACGATTTAAAAGGCGTTTCAAATGGCTTGTTGCAGATGTTTAGTATTCACTTAATATTTAATAATACCAACATTTATCAATCGATTTTCAATGGGCACGATTTAAGAGAAAAAGGCTTATTCCATTTTTAATATTTTTTAAGCTCTTATTACGAACATTTTTTAATTTTGCATGAAAACACACTTTTTCGATACTTATCTGTAGAATAGCGAAAGCGTTGATCAATTTAAAAAACTATTTTTGGCAATATTGAAGGTAATTTTAACATTCATATTTTGATTTTTATTGATATAAATACAGAAAACATTATTACCAAAAAACTTTCAAACAAACGTTTGTCTAAAAACAAATTTCATTTTCAGTAAATGTTCTTTACAGAATCAATGAGTTGTTTGTTTGACTTTTATTTAGGGCGCAAACAGCAAAAATAATAAGAAAAACTGTGTCGTAAAAAAACAAAACCGATGAAGACATACACACAAATAACAAGAACAGCAAAGATAGCAAAAGGAATGCGATTGTACCATGTTTGTTTACTGAAGATTTTTGAGTGAATAAATAAGGTAATGTCGTTGAGTTTATTCTCATTCATTTCTTTAGAGTCTTTAGATAAACATTCAGACATATTTAACAAAGTGAAGTTTCATAAATGCATAATGGATAATGATGATGATGATGATGACCCAGACAAAAATTTTGTTTGATATAACCCAGTAAATATTTTTGTTCCATTGAGTAAGCTATTTTGTTTAATATTTGTTAGTAATTTTAGACTAATTGGTTTATAAATTCAGACAAAAATTTTGTTTGATATTTTTCAGAAAATCCAAATACAATTATTAAATACAATTTCTTAATATTTTTAGACAAATTTTTTTATAGATTTAAGCAATTTGTTCACTGAAAAAATCACTATTTACTTAATGAAATTATTGAGATATTTTTGTCTATATTTACAAATTTGTTTGTAGGTCCATTCCTAGACAAAATATTTACTATTTCATTGAATTCCTTTACAGAAAATTAAATTTAGTTTTTTGTATGAATCGAACAACATGTCCTTTAAAAAAATGTGTTCATGATAGGTAGCAACTGAAAACGGACTTTAATTTAGCGCTTAAAAATGTACTTTCGATTTTTGTTTATCTGCACTTGGAAATACTAAAGTACGCCCACGCCAGTATTTTTTTGTGATGCGTGTGGCATCTATACCACCATAAAATTTTTTAAAACATATTTCATGTACAGTCATGGTCCTTTTACAGTTTTATTATATATGAAAAAATCCAAGGTTTTTGGCACAACTTTACTAATATAAGTACATTCTTCAGAAAGGAGAAAAGTAACTATACAACTCCTATATTCACCAGAGTATAGAACGACTACGTGCATGGAAGGGTTCTTACAGGTATACATTTTTTAAATTAAAGAAAAAAGGAAGGTTGTGCGTGTGTAAAGTTTTTAGCTCGTGAACGCGTATGATTGTGCGAAATAAAAGTTTTATAGTCTTATCACTTTTAAAAACCTCCCTCAGCTGTATTCAAATATACAATTAAAAAATGCAAATACCAAAGAATTGTTTGAAAACCTCAAACCAAGCAAATTGTTTTCAATTTGCTTGCATCTACGCCTAGAAAAAAATTCACATTTATCTAACGAAAACTAGAAAAAATATCTTAAACTATTTCAACAAACTTTTATTTTTTGTACTCTATTTTTTCTTACTAAAATTTTTAACTTTTAACGCCAAAAATATTTTAATACTATTTTAAATATGAATGCTAACACAACACACTAAAAACGAATATTAAACACACTATCTAAAATATTATAAGTTCCAAAGGTTCTTTCACATTATTCCATAATAGAGGGAACCCATGATCAAAAATTGACAATATAATGGACACTGTGTCATAGATAACACAACCTTATATTTTTGGCATTCATAAAGCCGTTTTCGAATAATTTGCTTTACTTGAATCTAATTAACAAAAGTATAAGAAGAGTTTGTCTTAATGGGTATCCTAACCATTTATAAGCACAGCAATATTTAATGCAAATTTTAAGTCATACCCTAAAAGGTTATACTAAACCAAATGCCATTCTCTTTAATGTAGTGACATCCGCAAACAAACTTATTTGTTAGTTGGCTTTGAATGTGCATATCAAAGGAGTTTCTCTGGTTTGTGGTTGAAAATAAAATGTTTTTCCTCTTTGCTTTTGGGTTTCGCTAACAAAATTTTTAATATCATTCAGTATTCAAAGCTGATAATATGATGTAATTAACTTCTTTTTAAACATTAAAATGAAATAAATAATTTCATTTTGCAGTTTCTGTTGGATTTTTCAATTTTAATGGTTTCATAGCAACATTAATTATAAAGTTTTGAGCGAAATACAAAATGGGCTCATTATAAAAAGTTTAAAAAGCCAATTATAGAAAAAACATAGTTTTAAATAAAAATAGTTTATATTAGTTTAAAGCTTGTATAGCATTATTTTTAAGTAATTAGGATGTGCTGAACGTGAAAAATAATTATAATTTCGGTCGTTATCCAGATAACGGTACGTACATTGATGTGTTTTCGGTGTATACTTAACTTGAAGGCTCCATCCACAGTCAAATAATGCTGATTCGATTAAAATAGTAAATTTAAATGCTGCTGTTTTGGTTTTTCCTTTGTAGCATTTTTAGATTTTATCCGATTTCTGTCCACTACGGATTGAAATCGAATGGACTATTCAACTAAATTATAGAACTATAGATTTTGGTATTATTATTTTGTTGTACAAAAAAGCTTCTAAAATGACGACAGATGGTGAAATTCATTATATTTTAAGTTTGGTCCATAGTAACTTACTTATTTTTTTATCCAATCAATCAAATTAGCCACTATTCTACGTATAAGTTAATTGCCTTTCAAACAAGATATATATTATCAGCCTTTGACTTTGGAACACCCTTTAAAATGAAGTATACATCGATAAATACAAATGTACCGCTATAATTTCAGTTGGGGAGATACAAAACATTTTTTTTACAAGCTTTTAATTAACTTGCGATGTATGTATGTTTGTTCGGATGGAATCTTACAACTTAATTTTGAAACAGATATCTTTACCCGATTAAGCTGAAATTTCGCATAAACGTTTAGTTTGGATGACAATACATGGTTAGCTGTGTGACGTTATTCTAAATCCAACATGGTGGAACTCCCATAAAGGCGAACTAGTTATTTTTAATGTTCGAAATTAACCGGCAAACAGCCTTGGAACAATGGTCAGTGAGATGAAGAGACTGAGAAACGTGTCCAGCGATAACAAAATAGTAAAAAATAAATTAAAAGTAAAAAATCTTAAAAAACAAGCTTTTATTTAAATGCCCTAAAAAGAAAAAATAAACTTTTACTTTAAAGATTTTACTATCAATTTGTAACGTTATTATACAATTTGTGTGATATAAAAGCTTGTCGCGAGATTTAACTAAATACTTAAATCTCGTGAAAAGCTTTTATATCATGTAAATTGTATAATGACGTTACAAGTGGATAGTAAAAGCTTTAAAGTAAAAGTTTATATTTTCTTTTTGGGCATTTAAATAAAAGCTTATTTTTTGAAAAGGTTTTTTACTTTTAATTTATTTAGTGTTCAGCATAAGAAAGCACTGTTGTGGAAGATTTTAAAACAATTTGTTCAGTTTTCTTGTTTTTCTTGGCTTGATAACTTTAAAAATGATGAATAAAAAATTATCAGAAATATTTTTAAATCAATTTTTTTAATTTTAACTCCTTGATGCAAAAACTTCTGCTAAAAGTTACAGTTTCAGGCCTATAAGCAAAAAACTAAAAAATGTCCCTTAACTGTAGGCAACATACCGTTCGAATGCCTCAAAATTAATAGAAATATTTTTTTAACGTTATCGCACTTCGCATGCCGTTGTTCTTATACTGAGCGAACCAATTTGTACCATACAAAAAAATTAGGTGTCACTAAAGCTGTTTCTAGGTTATTCTACAAACTGTTCGACTTCTGCACAAAATGCTTATTGCATTTTTTTTAACTTTCCATAAACTCATTAGATCAGGGTTGCATTTTCTACAGAAGAACAACTGCTTGTGAAATAGTGTAAAACAGCTATAATTGACACTAAATGGCTGCAAATAGATTTAAAAGATCCAAAATCACATGTATGTATATAATTTTTTTTGCTATCACATTCAATACAAAAAAATCAAATAAATCGGACATAATAAGTTATAGAGGCGCCCACCCTCTATCTCGCTCGCTCACTACCAGGGCATTTGAGTTTCTTTAAATATATGTACCAAGAACCAAGTGTGCCCACTTTAAAAATTCCGGGAATTATTTACTTCGATTAGTCAAGTATAGGTATTACGGGTATAGAAATATTAATGCGACAGTTTTATAAAAAAATTCATTTCACCTATTTTAAAATTGATGTAATCGTTCATAATGAATCGCTAAATATATCAACAATCACTTAATATTACTTTTTATATTTTTTTTATCCATTTTTCATTTATTTTCTTTTGGCGATTTTCGCTTAGACTATTGTTTGCTTAGCCTCAGGTAGCACACAAATGAAAATATTAGCTCATGATGGAAAAATGAGATATTTGACTGATCTCTTTTTAATTTTCTCGTCAGTTGTTCTTCATTAAGAGAATTAAATATGAGTGTTGTTAGATTAAAGTTTGCCAAATTAAATTCCTTTTTTTTCAAACAATAAAAAAAAATTAATGTTGATAGCTTGCATATAAAAAAATAAACAATATGTTAGAAAATTCATTAAAGTCTGAAATAAATCTTAGAGTCATTTTAGCTTTCATTTCTTTATTTATTAACTCTCTTTTCAATGGTACTTAATTTTCAAACATACTCTGTTACAAATTAAAACATTTATCATAGTGTAAGATTTCAAACATTGTTTTACTTAGATTTTTTCTTTTCAAACAACAGCCTCCATTCTTTTTAGGATATTTTGTAACAAAAGGTCCACTATAAAGAAAAAAAGCGGCAAAGGCCCAAACACATTGAAGAAAGAAAAAAATAACCACAAAAGCCATTATTGCCAGTACCAAATCTCTTCGCATTTGTCGGTATTATAATTTATCTACCCTCTAGACCTTATAGCTTTTTGCACTAATACTAGTGCAAAGCACACACATCCCTCTATTAAGTTGGAAGACTGTCCCAGAAAACATTTGCTGTTACACAAGCCACTAAGGAAAGACATCAGTATTATTAAATTAACTGTGGATGATATACAAGAAGCAATCTACCATAGAAAGGGCACTACAGAAAGTATTGCGTTAGTGACTTGGAAAATTGAGAAACATTTAAGAATCAAAAGTGTTATTTGATTAAGGTTCATTTAAGAATTTTGCAAGATGAGAATTCTAAGTTCCATTAAGAGCGAAAAGGGACAGCATTGTTGTCCAAACATATCGTCCGACAAATGATCAGAGTTCAGAACACAGGCTGGACTAAATTGTACCACAAGAGGTCAATATGTTTATCTCTGAGTTAGCTCTAGTTATTGATAGATAATTGTTCCTACAACTTCGTGTGAAAATATAAGTTTCCTGCTTCGGTTGATATGCATCCTGGTGGACAAATCTCGACAGATTGGTATTCAATGTATGCGATGGTCCTGATAAAAATGAATCTATTCATTCAAATAGCTACATATCCTAAACCTATATAATATTCTGAAAATGGTGTGGTTTTTCTTACCCTGAAATTCCCAAGAATTGCCGAGATATTAAGTTTTAAATATTATATATGTAAAAATAAAGTTTCGAGTAAATAAGCTTTATAGTTTAGCAATATTGAGGACGAAGAAGGTATACGTTGCGAAAAATCTCTTTTAAAATCATTTCGGTGGTAAATGTAGGGATAATTCCACTTGAAAAGTTGAGGGAACATGACAGAGCAGTGATACATACCAATCATACTATCGAAATCGTCAAAATTTAGACAAACAGCAAAACTATCATGATAAAATCATCGAAAACCAATTTGCTTTGCAATTTGATGTTAATTCAACATGATCTTATAATAGCCTTCAAACAACATATATCCTTTTGAAATACCTCTATTTCCTGTTAATTTAATATTCCAGTACAGTTGGACCAAAATGAATTTAACAAGGAATTAAAACGTAGAATCATATTCAAACAAAGTTATTTTAAGTTTAAACAACATGAATTTCATACTGAAATAACACAATAATTTATGAGTGTTGTGTTTTTCTTCAGACGGGGTTTTTTTGAATTTGGAACGATTTTCCGTCAGCCCACGTCAAATTTGGTTTGTAAACAGACCGGTTTCGACTATGTGCCATTTTCAGTGTTCTATTGAATACTAAATTCAATTGAACACTGAAGATGGCACATAGCCGAAACCGGTTTGTTTACAAACCAAATTTGACGTGGGATGACGGAAAATCGTTCCAAATACAATAATTTATGTTCAATTAAAGTTATTTAAAGTTGAAACAACATGAATTTTAGGTAGCCATTTTATTTGCGATAAGCAATGGGGAAGAGAAGCGTAGCGAATATAGCCTCTCCTACTCAAGTTATAACATAATCCTGCCGATAACAGAAGAGGATCTGTCGATCGAAGTTGGGCAGTTTAACCCTAAGGATACAGTGAGTAAATCTACTGTCAAATGACAGTCTGGAGACGTCGCTGGCAGCCCCAACACCAGGCACGGATGCTTTTGCCCAATCACCTACTCATCTTAAATCAGAAGATTACAGAAAACACAACAAATGAAAATAACCAACTGACTCAAACGATAACGACCCTCAGCTTTCAACAATGGACACGATTTGGAAGCTGAAATGTCCGTAGGCTTTTAGATACCACTCGTATTGCACAAATGTGTAATGAATTAAAAAAAAAACAAACTGCCCTCTATGGAATGAGTGTGGGGAGTTCGAGACATCACATGGTCTAGCTCTTATATATTCCGAGAAACCAGCAGATCAACCAAAAATGAATTTGGTCTCTTATTAATATATAGGATATCACGTAAGAAAAATCTGAACATACTGATATCTCCCCTTAATACCTGTTGCTAAAACAAATGCTCGCAGGGTCTACTAAAGTTGATATTTGAAGTTCTAAGTTTCAATGTTCAATGTGTCTAAAACTGTTTGCGTTTATTTATGGCAGCAAAATAAATTTCTGGGTGCGCTAAAGTTTTTAGAAACTTTCTCTTTAACAAAGAAAGTATAAAAGTGTTCATAAAGTTTGTAAAACTACAGTGAATGACCAAAAATAAGAAACTTTGTTTTAAAATGGAATGAACGAATATGTACTTAAACAGATATATTTAACAAAAAAGTAAAAAAATTGAGATAGTTATTTGGTTAATTTCTTACTATTAGCGCTCACTGTAATTGCCCGAATTTTCTACAACCTTTTTGCTTTTGTCTTATTTTAAACCAATCGAAGTGCAAGTGAGTGTTTGCTTGTGGATTTGTGTAGCAATTCTTAGAACCACAAACTAAATTGAGTTTGACAGTAAACAATATTGTTTGGAAACTAACATGCACACAAACGTATATACAAATAAACACGCACATAAAATGGTATTGTACAAATACAAGTAAACTGTGATCCTTAACCGAACAAATGTTACCAATTTAAATGTGATGGTCATAAAAAACGGAAGTGAAAATATGATGTAAATGCTGTTGTGGCAGAAACTTTCTTTAATAAAATCGACAAGTCGACATGAAAAATTACGGAAAATATAAGAAACAATAAACAAAAGAAGTAAAACGTATAAACAAATATTTAATCAAATTTATGATAATACAATTCTCGTGGAGAACGGTAGAAAACAAATTCGTCAATGTCAAAGAAAATTAAAAAGTTTCTATTTTTTATTGCTTGTTATTTGCTGATTAATATTTAAAAACTTTGCCATAAAAATATGAGAAAATGTTTAAGGATTGGACTCATGTGTAATTGTTATTAAAATATTTAATAACCATTAAATTAGTATTAGAAAGAATTAAATTAGTATTTCCAGTATTGTTTACCCTTCGTTGCTGGTTATCGATACTCATTTTAAAGCACATTTTTTGACTCGCCAAGGAATTTTTCTAGTTTGGTTAAAGTTACTGATTTTCTTCAGTTATTCATTTCAAAAAGAGTAATGATGTTTCTATAATAAACTTAATAACATATCGAGGGCTTATATTTAAATAGTGCAATCTGCAAACTTTTTAAGGAGGGCATAAAATCGTTTCATTCCCGCAATACTAAAGTTTTGCATAATCAACCTTCTAATAATATAAACCCTTATAATATAAGCTATCAATATTGTAGAATAATGATAGTTCAGAAATGTTAATAATCAGAGAATGCAATGAATTTTTGTTGTCAAAAAAAATTGCTAGTTTTGAGATAGAATTATTTACATGTATGTCCTCGATATATAAAAGTTTTAATTATTATTAACACTAGTTTATGTTGTGCTTATTATATATTTTGCCCGACTTAATAAACCAAAGTTGTTTAACGTATTCAAAACTTCGGCTTAAATAAACTGAATATTATAAATATATTTTTTAAAATTAATGAAAAATTTTTGCACCAATTTAATTTTATTTTAAAACGTAAATAAAAATCTATTATTCAGAAAAATTAAGTATTTAATGATATTATAATTTCATTAGCATAAATGAAAGCATTGCACCAACAGTAAAATGCATGCCAAGAAATTCTAGAAAATCTAGGTTAAGTGTGTATGTGTTTAACATAATTTAATGAAAGTATTTAAATACTTATTTCAAACATTTGCTACAAACTACTTAAAATGTATTATAATTTATACACTTTCTATAACAAAATTATAACGTTTTTTATAAGTACATATGCAAATTTAATATAATTAGCTCATTTAAACTAAATTACATAAGCAATAATGTCAAATAGTCTGTAAAAGGAAAGAAAAGTGTAAAATATTTCTTTTAAATGATTAAAAATAATTTTTCTAAAGGGTGCAAAACTAAAATCTATATTTTAGTATGTCTTCAAAAGTAAGGATGCTTTAAGCTTTTTGCCAATGAGATACCGATATTGAAACAAATATATCTACCTGTCTGTAGATATACACAACATATATGCGGGTAATTATTATTATTAACGTAAATTTGTATATATCAGAATAAGTTGTAGATATAAGAATTAAAATCACATTCAACACAGCCACCTGACAAGTGGTGGTAAGCAAAATACACGTGAGTACTGACGACGGAAGTGTAGCGGCTTCCGAAAGTGGAGCTACTCTGCTCTGTTATATACGTTGAAAAATTAAGTTGATGTTTATTTTTCCCTTATTCCTTGGAATATTAATCATGCGCAACTCTTTCTGAATATAACGTTACGAATCTTAGCCTAATAATCAAAGCAAAACACTTTCGAAGCTATCATAGTAGTAAATTTTGTCTGTTTTTTAACCAATGTAACTAATATAAATATGAGATGGTAGGATTATTATATGATAGTTTTCGCCTCAGTCAATAGATATTGAAATAAAATACATATTTTAATTTTTTAATATTTTTGTGTATTGAGCGCTACAATTGCTTCCGCGGTTGTTCTTGGAATGATTTTTGCGAAAAAAATACACCACAAAAAATGGGCATAAGTTTTGAAAGTACTATCCCTACGGTAAATGGAACTAACATAAAACAAGTCACGTGACCGGTCCCCACGTGGTAGGGACCAGTCCGAGTTCTAATACTTCCTATGAAGCGGACCAGCCACTTTTACATGGGGATGGCCTAGGATTGGTTAATTGATACTTTGTATGCACCTTGTAACTTGTCTCTGAACTATTGTATGGAGTCCTAATCGGTGTAGAATAATATAGATTATATATAAATATTATTCCAAAATTCAGCTGTAATTATTGATTAATTTATTGTTGAAAATCCAAGTAGAAGTTGTATATTATTTTTAAGCGGTGTCTTTGATAGGATTCGAACCGACAACCTCCGGCATGACAGGCTTTGTCACCAAATACTCTCTAAAAACATGAAAACTAAAATAATCGCACGAAAAAAATTAAAAGTTATATTGCAAATCAAATAACTGAAGTTATGACCACTTTTTTAACCTTGACTAGACGCATGGAACAAGTTTAAATTTGTATCTTTTAGAATAATTATTTACATAAGAAAAAAGTAGGCTAACTTTTCAAATAAGACTTATATTAATAAAATCGAAAAACAATGTTAATAGTTATGTCAAATTCAAGTAATACTTCGTTGCAAAATATGACCTACCTAATAAATTCGTCTAAAATATAACAACCCACAGTGCGGCAGAAGCAAACTACTTTTAAGGGCAAATCAGAAAGTTCTAAATGGATAATGTTCTCTATATCGTTTCTACCCTTCCACTTCTGTTAACTTTTTTTCCTATTCTAAAATTTATAAATAAATTCTGTTTAACCTTAGAATGTTTAATCGGGTAAAAGGGTGTCCACTAGCAACTTTAAACGTTTGTAGCTGCAAAACTAATACTAATAGAGTATTGAAACTCAAGTCCTTTTGTGCAGTTTTCTGGCCATTTAAGAAATTTGGTTCAGTGGTTCCATAGCTAGAACCTTTCAAAGATGACACCTACGCAAACACATAACCGGGGTATCCGTATAGCTAATAGTTTTTATATGAAAAAATGAGCTTTTCAATGATTTGATCATTAACTTTTTACTAAGGTTTTTTAAATAAATATTAACGCTATTTAAAATTAAATTTTTTTTCTGTAAAGCTGAAAATTATTAGAAATTATAATGGGGTACATGGGTACCGTGGTTATATATATTTGTGTGGTATTATTTAGTTATGTGTTCTACGGTTAAGTATATTGTTAACATAACGCTCAATACATTTTTGTACGAATTCAATCTTTTTTTCAGAACACACACACTCTATTTATTTTAACATAAACTAAATTAAATTTAAAAAAATATGGATAACATATAATACATTTTTTGGATACAAACAATTATTGCTAGAATATTAAGAAGAACAAACCTACGCTCTTATTTTAGTATACGTTCGTAATGCAATTTTAATAATTAAACTGAGTAATGAAGCGCACTAAAAAAGCGTAACAATCAATACACAAAATTGCGGACAAGCACATATTTAAAACAAAGTTATAATTTTTAATACTTTTCAAAAATTGTATATATGAAGTAAGAGAAGCAAATGCAAATATTTTAAAACCCTTATAAATTTAATTTCGTTTTGAAAATATTCATACTTTCTTTATGTGGAAAATCAATAGCTAGCATTACGGGCACGCCATTTTCTATGAAGAGAGTATAAACAGTATAAACACATGACACATAATGGACAGTTTTACACTAAAAAAACTAAAGCAGTTTTGATTTTAAAATGTTTGCGTTAATTTTATGCAATATTTTATTATACTTTCAACATAGACGAAAAAATCATTTGAAATGAGAATCACTCACACAAGTATATAATTGATATGAAATATTAAATAGAGTGCCGATAAAACATATACATATCTTAAGTGAAATTGGGAAATAATTGTACTATTTTCAAGTGCAATAACTAAAGGAACATATTAACTATACGAAGTATTTATGTTCTTCTGGGACAAATTTATCATGGCGGTCGTTATATGAGATCATATTGCTCAGGAGCGGAGCCATGAAGTTTTACAATAGGGCACTTGCGGAATGTAAATATTTGGACCACTTGTTATTTTTTATCTCTGACCCTATTTAAAATATTATTGTGTCCTTATAAGGGTCGAAGAAAAAACCATGTTTGGTATATCACTAACCTTTGATAGTTATACCCCAAAAACTTTTAAGCAAACTTTTGCTTAAAATAAGATTTCGTTTTCAGTAAATATTCTTTACTGAATTAGTAAATTTTTTGTTTTACTTTTTTTGAAAGCAAACACCAAAGCAATAATAAAACCCAATTTTCTGTGTCGTTAAAAAAGCAACCCCCACGACGACATATACATAGATAACAACAACAATAATGATAGCAAAAGTAGTGCGATATAGGAATTCAAAGAACTAGTATAACAGGTAAATTTTAACAAGTTTTTTTTACTGAAGATTTCTGAGTGAATCAATTCGTTGCACCCTATAAACGTAAGCAGCCTTTTTAATGTTGCACAGTGGCTCCAATTGGAAAACGGGTACTAAATCTCCATCTTTGAAAATCGCGATCCGCCTACAATAAGATGCATGTAAAAATCATGAGGAGGACTTAAATTTTACGAAAGTGGAAATTGAAACTACTCCGTTGAAACACGCGTTAAGCTACATGTGTCAAAGTTGACTACCTCGGGCATGAAGAACTTTGCCGGCGTCATATTTTTTACAAATTTTATCTCATTTTATTAAAATTAAATTTAATGTAACGTCTATAAACAGATAAAGAAGAAAGCCACCTTCAATATTTTCGAAGAAATTTGTCTTGGAATTTTAAAAGTTTAGCAACCACTTTCTTCACATACATATTAGTATTTTCTTCGCATATACTATTTATTTTTAATTAAGAAGTCATAAGCAAACGCCCGCTTAATATATCATTAAAACCTTTTAAACAGAAGAGACTTACTATGATTTTTAATAAATAGTAAAGAAATATAAATTAAAAAATGAAGCTTAGAACTATTTTCATTCAAAGAAATAAAATGCTGGTCAAAATTTAACTATTTTTTTGAAAATCTGCTCTTCAAGGACACATTTTTCAGCAGGAAACAATTAAAAGCCAGATGAATTATATTAAATTTGTAGAGAAATTTGAAAAGCTCAATTGGTGTTTTTTTTCTTAAGCGATTAATTTAGAATTTCGTTGCAAAATTCATAATTTCCATTCAATGGTGGATGTGTAGTGTGCATATTTTAACTGACTAAAAATTTCGAACTGTTGTCATTTTAGAAGTCTATTCTTTTGAAATATTGAAAATAAAAATGTTAGCTTTGAATATTTTTTGAAAAAATTGTAGAAAAATTGTTCTCTATTTTTGTCAAAATCTTGCCATTTTTAATTTCATTTCACAATCTTGAATTTGATTCCTTTTCACGACTACATGAATTGAGATAAATAAAAAATTTTGTTTGCATGGTATAAAGGATTGTGCTCAAGAGCATATAATGCTTTTTTGAAAATTTTGGCAATTTTATTACCGGAGATATTTGCGAAATAGAGAAAAAGCTCGAGGATTAAAATGGAAATTTTTATATTCAAAGCTAAATATCTTTGAAAATATTGAAAATATCTTAATAAAATAAACTATTTTTTCTTTATCTATTTATAAACTTTACAACAAATTTAAATTCATTAAAATCTGATAATATAGTGATTTTAACTCCGAAGTACTTGTAATGATCATAAAAATATCAATTCCATTATATGTGAAAACCCCAAACATCACCGATATATCGGTATCAGATACATCCGTATGAAAAGGTATGGAGATATGTTTTTTTTATTTATTTATTAGTTATGGACTCTAATTCCTTAAAATTAAATAAAAAAATTCTAAAAATTTAATTAATTTGATATTAATAACGCTGAGTCGTTAAATTTGTGTCATTTATTTTTATGATCGAAAAAATTTATTTTATTTCATAACGTTAAGCTGTAACGTTAACGTTAACGTTAAGCTGTAATATTTTTACATACTACCACAAATAAATCAAGTTTATCTGGCTATAAAAATTGTGCATATAAAAAACAATATAAAAATAAAATGAATATAATTGTTTTGTTTTTGTCAGTTTTAGAATAATTTTAATCAGCTTTTTTTAAGTACCAAACCAAATTCCTTACCACGCCATCATAGAACAACACACTTAACATTAATTAAAATACTTTTCAGGTATTCCATACCAAAAATAATATAAACAGCAAATAAAATAAAAGCAAAAAAAATTTACATGTTGTATTTTAGCTCTAAAAGCTATTGACAAACCACAAAAATGCATGAATGGTTGTTATACACATTAAAATTGAATGAAACTTTCTGTATTTGGAAAGCAGACATACAAACTCAATCATTTAAATATGTCCTACTTTTATATCTGTCTATATATTGTGTACAAGTTTACACAAAAGTTTTTTAATTTTAAAATATTTTAACAAAAATACAATACAACGTTGACAGCTACAACAAGTAAAAAGAGGTCCTTTTAAATATTTGCTCAACAATTTTTGATTATTTCAATGTTTTCTGTTTGTGTCTGGGTGTGGATATTGTTATTTACAAGTACATTTTTAAATATATATGTATGTAGATGTAAGTGCTGGTTTTGTTTTTTTGAATAAAACCATAAAATCACAAATATTTACTTTTGTCTAAATGTATAAACACTTGAGCAAAAAATTTATAATACACAATTTTGTGGAGCTTTCTATTTAATTGCTAATGAATGATTTTTGTTCTAAAAAGTCTATATGCTAATATGTATATATTGCAGCTGTAGTTTCTAAAAGTGAATAACACACATATTCATATGTATGTATATAATGTGATTACAATACCTATAGGTAGACAACATAGACAATATACAAAACACCGTTTCTCTTTTCGTAGTAAAAATTTTGTAGTTTTAGAAAATTTCCATACACTTTCTCCCTTAAGTTTTAGAGAAATACTATAACTTGTTTGTAAAATATATTTGTTTTGGCCTAGAACTGACTTCCGGCTGAATTTCAGTTTTAAAATTTTGTATTCATTTCTACACGGAATAATAGTTGTGTAGCCACATTTTTTTATTCGCCCAAATTCCTTGAGCAAACAATTGTCTTAAGATAAATTTTTCTTTCAGTTGACCGAAAAACGTCTCCATTAATTGATGTGCCAAAATTGTGTTAATTTTTGTTTTTCAGCTGTGTACTACCAAACGTTTCAGTTATTTTTTTATACATACTTCTTATTTCAGCATGAAATTCAGGCAGAACTGCGTACTAAATTTTATATGATATTTTTTATTTATATATATAAAATTATTTTAAAAAAAATTCTTCCGAACAAAAAATATAAAATTTAGATCTATTTTGAATATTCACATACACCGATGGTCACTATTCGGAATCTTGTACATTTAGGACAGAATCAAAATATTTTGTACTTTCATTTAACAAATTTGAAATTGAATATTTTTCAACTTGAACAACAAAATTTACTGGCTGTTTTTGTAAATAAAATAAAATTTTCGTTAGGAGCTTTTTTATTGTTGATCCAATATAAATTCCCTAACATAGCGTCTTCACGAGCCATTGATTTGTCTTGACAAAAGTCAAAGTCGATATGAAAAATTAGCACTAACATTTTTCTGATGTTTTTATGTGTGAAGTTTGACAAATGTTAAAATAAAATTATGGTTCGTCAACACGCTATGTAACGAAAATTTTTATTTACAAGAAACAGGCAATTAGTCAAGTTTGTTTTGAATGTTTTTTAACTTTTAATCTAAATTGATTGTAAGGATAAAGTTCGTAATGTTATATGTATTCAGAAAGAATCAAACATGATTAATATTCTACGGAAATTTTGTTTTTAGCAAACAAGAAAAAAGTTTTAAAAATCGGCTGATATTTATATCTGATATCTTGAAACTACTGGACTAAAGTTTTCAAAATTTACACTCAGTTAAATTTTCAAGTTAGTATAACTCTATAACTTTAGGAGACAAGTGCACAGCCAAACAGTTTTCTATTAAATCTTATTAAAGGCTATAATAATACAAAAAAAAAATTTTAATTAAAGGAGAATAAATAAAAACCAAAAAATGGTAAGATTTAGAAATGCCTGATTTATTTCCAAAATGTTTTGATTCTACCGAAATGTAAAACGTTAAGTTAAAATTTTGCACCTAACCTCACCTCCGCCTTCTGTACTTTTAGAAATATATTGTTTTTGCATTTAAAGTTGACAATTCGTTCTTGGATTTTTTTAATTTTGGCTTAACTTCCTGAAAAATCGTACAAAATAAATAAAACTTTGCGCAAAGGTATTTTTGGATATAAGGAGTAAAATGGTGATATTAATTAAAAATTAGGTTATCTTTATTGCTAATAGGGACTCCAATATATATGTTACGCGCCGATAAACTTCGAATGATAAAAAAAAACAAGAAGTTATCAGAATTGCAATTACACTGAAGATGCCCACACAAATACATACAACTGTCAAGGGGTATGAAAGATATTTTCCCAGTTAGCTCTAAAATTTGTGATCGTGGTTCTTGACCCAAGTATTCGACACGTAAACATATAAAATACTCTACATACCTTTAGAGTATTTAAAAAAAAGCAAAGGAGTTGAAAAAAAACAGAAATCTAACAAATGACAAACACTTCATGGATAGGTGGTTATCCATGGTTGGTACACTTTTCCCTCCCAAAGTATCAATGCATAGAAACGCCTGTGATAGACTTTGTACCAATAATTTTCTGTCTATCCCTAAAAGGACCTAACTTACAAATTTACATTAGCATTCTCGCAGTGTCCATCATTCCCGATCCCGAAAGTCCCATGATTTTTCGGGATTCAGAAATTACGAATCATCTAAAAAATTCCCGGGCGCTCCGAAATATTTAAATTACGTTTTTTAAGTAAATTCTTATACAAAATATTAATAAAATGAAAAGATAGACAAACTTCTTAGTGAAAGTAGGGATGAAGTATCTCGTCACTCCGATGAACCAGTGGCTATAGTAAATGCAATCACAATATTATTCAAGTAATGGAATTTATTTTATTTAACAAGTATTCCGTGCAATTATTTTTAAATTAATAAACATTTAAAAAACTAAGCAATCTTATTTTAACTGATTCTAGCATTCAATAACAAAAAAAAAATAAGTACACATTAATACGGATTTTTGGTTGCTTTCAATATTATCCGTTGTTTATGTTATAAGTACCAAAAACGTACATGCATAAACATAACACAACACTCAAAATACTCCGTACGTATAACTACCTGAAAATTTAATTTAAAATATATGAATAAATATATACAATTAGTAGTGCAGTGGATAGTACGTTAGACTGTTAACCGGGAAGTCTCATGTTCAATTTCAACCAAGACCATGTTTTTGCTTTTTTTAATTTTTAATGTTGAATGAATAGAAACGAGTAAGTTTATGATAACTTCGCGCTGCTGGCTTATATGCTATGCTTTAGCCAAGTGCTTGGTACGTTGGATTTCAAACTTGAAAGAGCTTTGTTCGATTCCCAGTCGAATTTAAAATAACAAAAAGAGAGTAAAAATATAAAATTATTAAATTATGTATTAAATATATGAAATAATAAGCAAAAACCAATTGTTTTTAAGGAACTTTGGACAGATTATTTAACAGTAAAAATAGCAGAAACAAGGGAAACATTTTTATTTGACGAAGGCTACAAGTAGTTCTCAGAGGAGTTAAATTGATTTAAACAAAGAAAAATTCATTAATGTTTTACTGTTTTAAGTCTGTTAATTTTTCAACATTTAGAGTTTAATAAACTTTTTTTACACTTAAATGAAAATTAAGTAGACCGGTTTTTAATTGAATTTTAATTTATATTTGATTACAATTTCAGATAACTTAACGTACATAATATTTTAAGTGTAGGATATTTGGCTGCGTTCTCTTAGACATCATGAATGATGCTTTGTACACTATTTCACTCTTAGGAGAAAACTTAATTTTGGTATAGTATCGTTAATTGGATACAATATCTCTTATTCTATGGATGTCAAGTATTTATCTAGTTTTCTTGACAGAAGGCTGACTTGGATTTCCTATGAAGCACTCCTTATACAGGAATCATCTAGGGTTGTGCTGGATGCAGCTGAAGCATGAGCCTAAAATTATCATCTGGATTTATAATATTATAATCAGACCAATTACCACGTATGCTTACCATACCGTACGGTGCTATTGTATGGTGGCCGAGTGCTCGGCATGTTGTAGCGACTATCAAATATGTCCAGCGTAGGCCATACAGGCCTTAATTAGTTCAACTCCTATTCAGGTCTTCATGAGATCCTTTACTGTAGTGTCTAATTCCAGGATGGGTTTTCGAAACTCTGCTTATGTGTTAGCAATAAGCATTAATATATTCTGAAGATCTTTTAATGAATTATAATGTATGCTGCATGACAGCATATATTGTAAACAGGGGCTCGGCAAAAGATTATTTTACATTTCTGCTAGGGCGCCTACAGATACGTTTGAGGATGTTGGTCCAGATTCCAGAAATTTACTGTGGCTTGCGGATCGTCCCGAAACCGATGATGCGGTTACTGTTGGAGTATTTGGATCCAATGTTAAAATATCTGTTTCTATGGAAAAATGTGCATTGAGACAATGTCAGCATGTGCCATTATTGCTTTATATAAAAGTTCTAATAGCTCACATAAGGCTACCATTTCTAATAGGCTACCCTCTATGAAATGTTTTCTTTCATGAAAGTTATAACCCGAGCTTGTACTAGAGTGGTTCTACTATATTGTGTTCTTCTTCCGACGTGGTTTGTTTGAATTTGGAACGATTTTCCGTCATCCTACGTCAAATTTGGTTGATAAACAGAACGACTTTGTGCCTTCTTCAGTGGTCTATTATTCTATTGAGTATTCAATAGAACACTGAAGATGGTACATAGCAAAAACCGGTCTATTTATCAAACAAATTTGACATGGGATGACGGAAAATCGTTCCAAAAACAAAATTTTTATTTACTGGATACCGGATATAGGGGACCACTGCTACTCCACTTTACTTTTGTAACGCCATTTGGTCAACCGATAACTCAGTAATAGTTTTGTAACGTGCTTTTCGTCCAATTTATATTTTACCAATCAGTGAAATATTAAAACTTGTATTAAAATACATTGAAACTAGCTTTTCTTTGTTAATTTTTTATACATACTTGTTTTTTTGAATACGCATAATGAAAATATTTTACTTTATAAGCTGGGGGCTTTATTAAAAAAGAAAAATCCCGAATTCCAGGATTCCCAAAAATCCCGGAATCCCGGGATTTCAGAATTCCAAATCCCGGGATTGCGGGATATACAAAGACCAGTCCCGCATGGTTTCCGTAATTGCCACAGATATTTCGAAATATCTGTGGCCACAAGGAATAACAGCTAGACTGGAGATAGGACAATATTGCTTTATCATCATACTTTGGCTTATTTCTCTTAAGTTAGCTGTTGTTTCATTACAAATTGAATTACAAATTAATATAATCTAAAATTGCTTACACCGAATGTTTATCTGATTGAACAGACTATGGCTACACCCAACCCTGGCTGAATCGACAACACCCCCGGTAGCTGCAGCCAAACGGCAAAAAGATATTAAGTCCTAGTGCACTCCCAATAGCAAAGTCGCTGATTAACACTCACTTAAAACATACATAAAAGGTTATGAACCAAGCGTTCAGCAAACAACCAAAGTCCAAAAGAAACATTAAAAAATAAAAAGTTAAATGTACCCAACATATACGTATATATAGTTGTTTACCCATATCGGTATAAGCTGTTGTATATACATATAAATATAAAGAATAATGTGCGAAATTTATAAAATTTAAAACACTCGTAATTATATCTAACCCTTTTCAATTTAAAATCATACTTATTTATTATGTACATATTCCTTTATTATGAATGTATAACACAGTTCAATAAACACATAAATGCGATTTATAACGTTTTCTGAAAATATAAGAATTTCATTTATTAAGATTTCCCGCATAATCTTAGTAAGTATTTTCGTCCCCTCTAACCCGTCTGAATACCGAGCATACAAAGATTAGCTTAATTTGAATTACTTGATTTTAGACAACAGTTTAAAAAATTCTCTGTTTGACTGGCTACTTGCCAAAATCGAGTCAGTCATTGTGGGCACAGATATAAAATCAGCTCGGCGTATGAGTATTATAAAACTAATTGAATGTATTATATAGCTTATACGTATTTGTGTATATAAGAGTTTTATTAAAAAAGCATAGCATACATAACGGCTCAAAAACAAATAGCGAAACATATCGGGTACATAATCTCAAAACATGTTAAGGGCATGCCACACGGGCGT
Organism: Panzeria rudis; assembly: GCA_956483635.1. Classification (NCBI taxonomy): domain Eukaryota; kingdom Metazoa; phylum Arthropoda; class Insecta; order Diptera; family Tachinidae; genus Panzeria; species Panzeria rudis. Next base: position 48,230,496 of record OY101448.1, on the reverse strand, counting down.
ATTTAAAACGTGGGTCTCCGCTTTTTTGTATTAAATTTGAAGATTTTAAAAAATTTATAACTTTAAAATTTAATAAAAAAAAAAAGCAGGAATAAATTTAGGAAATCAATTGTTTGTAGTTTTAAATCCCGGGATCTGGATTTCCTGTTTGCCATCTCTAGATTCAATATGAAATTCATAAAAATTATTATATTTTCATACAATGGGTAGTATGAATAAAAAAAGTGTTCGCTTTTTAGTTAAAAATTTGTTTTAAAACTCAAAAATTCTTAGTTTTATATTAAACAATTTCCAGAACTTTTTGTTTTAAAACAAATTTTTAAGAAAAAGGCAAATACTTGTTATATTCATACTACCCAATATTTGCCTTATTTTAATTAAAATTTCCATAATTTCCTGAACAGTTTTATTTTTTTGCTGCTACTGTGGTTCGAAATTGTGGAGCCGATATGTTCAATTCACTGTCTTTTGTAGAAAATGGTATATTTATACAGGTTCTTTACAAGGGGAAAATCTACTTTGTAACAGTGAGCTTTTATCTATACAAAATTACCTTTTTTTCTTAATATAAATTTGCTAGTAGACGCCCAAAATATATTGCTGAAACAATGAGTAGTATAGGAATTAAGTTTTATGCTTCCAATGTTTACAAAAACATGATGGATCACAGTACAATTATTTTACCCAAATTATTTTCAGTCCACCAAAAAGTCTTGATATAATAATATACTTATATAATATTAGGCGCTTCAAGTCTTTGAAGCAATAGGAATGCGGTCAGTGAGCATTCACGTGAGCAAAAAACGTTATTGAAAATATTGCTGCCATCGAAAAGTGGCACTAACAGTTGATTATATGCGTTTTAATATTTTTTCCAGCGAATTAAAAATTCTTATTCTAAATTAACAGTTCGTCTAGACTTTAAATGAATTTTTAATTTAATTAAATATACCAGCAACAACGTTCTTTAATAAACGTCCTTCAGTGTCCAATAAAATGGTGTACATGTATTCTTTCCTTGTTTATTTATATAAAATATATCAATTCTCTTTTACAGCATACTTCAGCATGCTCCCACTCAGACAGGGTACACAGTCTTCTTTTTAACACATAACACATACTTTTGCTTTTAAAAATCAGCACAAGCATGAAATATTTAGTTTTATTAGTGTTTATTTTAACATGAGCAACAAAAACTAAAAAAGGAAACATCAAAGCAAAAAAGAAAAGGTATATTAAGCAATTTCTCTGCATATATTTCAATTGTGAACAATTTAATTAAAAAGTAATTAAGCTAAAATTGCTTAATATTCAGTTTTTTACCAGATTTTGTTTAACTTTTTTTTTACTTTAAATTTTTATTTAAAGTTTTTCTTATTTTTATAAGCTCTTATCCATTCTTTTGTAGTTGGTCTACATTTCTTTCTTGCTTTTATATATTATATATTTTCTATAGTTTTTGAATTTTTTGTTACAACAATTAATATATTGAGTGATAGAAGATAAAGATTGCATGTGCATTTTTACTTTTAATAGTGCAAAAAATAGAAAACTATGATTATATTTTAAGCTAGAAATCGACTTTTGCCATGTTTATAGCTAATAATATATTTAAATGCTTTATGTGGCTATTCTTTTAATGGACGGTTAAACATATTTTTGTAATATGAGAACATAAAAGTAAATTTTAGGGAACAAGATTTTAGAGATATATTACTACTATACACTATTTTCGTTAAGCGAGCTCTGTGATAAATTTTTTATTAATTCATATTTTAGCATTATTATTTAAATCCGTTTTGTGAATTTTTTCCTTATACATAGTATTAACGGAGGTGCACGATGGGTCCGGATTCCAGCATTTTCTCCATAAATATAATTTTAATTTAGTGGTTTTATAAAATATTGCATTGCGGGCTTTCGGCGCCATTGATGTAAAATATGAAATTTAAATTTTAAAGCTCAAGATGGCGGATAAAACATAGCGGTGAAAATTAAAAAAAATTTTATTTTATTGAAAAAGGCAAAATAAACTCTGGGGAAATGTGATAGATATTATTTAAAAAAATCTTTTACATTCACAATAGATATAATACTGATACTGTTTTAATATATCATAATTATTTTATAATTACTTTAAGACTAGGAGCAACAGAGGTCAGTCATATAAAGAGTCGTGGATTACCAATCCGATAATGAATTTTATAAATCAAATATGGCAGATTCAACATGGCGGTCAAAATTTTTTTAATCATTCTTTTAATTAAAAAAAAGACAAACGAAACTATAGGAGCCCGTACTAGATTTTGTACAAACAGATATTTGAAATTTAAAATTGTGAAAACAATACGGTGGCTATAATATTGATACATTTGTAAGAGATCGTCATTTCCTAATTATTTTAAAACTAGGGGCACCAGAGATTAGAGATCAGCCATATGGATCTTTTTAAAGTCGTTTGTTACGAATTTGAAATTTAAATTAAAAAAATAAAATTTTTCAACAAAATACAAAGGAATCTGTGGTATTTCGTGATAGGTCTACCTGCGTCGAGTTTTACATAGATGAGTCATATTCTGTCTAAATGTCTTTGAAATCTCATTTTATTTCTCTTCAACATCTACTTCAGGGTTTCAATAATAGCGTCGACTTATAATAAATTTAAGTCGTGACAACTCAAAGTATTAACAGCTTCTATGAGCTTAAAATTTCCAATAAACTGTCCAAAATTGTTTCATTAATTCTGCGGAAAATCATTCAAAGTTCGTTTAAGATCGAATTAATCACTTTAGGAAATGATTAAAGCAGTGCAATCGCTGATACTTTTACAAGGTATTCCAACTTGTTCTGCTATAGTGATTAAACGGCACTCTCTACTAAATTCATCTTGCATGTAGTTTTCGAATCAAGCAATAATTTTCCTCGTATGGGGGTTAAGAAATACAGCATGACTATTTTCATAACATTTTTATTCATATTCATATTCATATTTTTATTTTGTACAAAGTAGAAAAATATTTATAGAACTTTTAGTGTTTAAGCATTGGAAATTTTATTAATATTAACCTAGTGTCTTAACAAGCCATAATTTTTTGCTCATATTTCTCAAACTTCATATATAAAAACATCAGAAATTTATTAGAGCTATTTGTTCATATCGACTTTGACTTTTCTCACGACAAATAAATGGCTCGTGAAGACGCTATGTAAAGAAAAACAAAATTAGAATAATATTTCTTATATGAACCAAAATAAATTGTACTGTCACTTATTATATTTTATCAACATGTCAAACAAAGTATATATATATATTTACGATATAATGTGTACCGGGAAAATCTCCGGCAAATATTAACAAGTCTTTTCCCCGGAACTCCCGCCTGGGACTTCCCGTATACCAAACTCTATATTTAAAAAAAACCCTGTGTTCTGTGTTATGGGTTGCTTTTGATTTCTTCAACGTCTACGATAAGTCAAAGGGTTTTTGATGTCAAGTTTTATCAAAGCTAACGAAGAGAATCTCTTAAATCCTAAACATTTAAATCAAATTATTTTTCTGAAAGATTGTTTTAGAAGATCTTAAACTATTGAAATAATTGATATAATTATTTCACAAACTTCTTAGTTATATATTTAATAGATGTTTATGATTTTTTTTTGCTGGATTTAATTCAAGAACGGTAATGTGTGTTATGTTATTGTGTGCAGTTTAACTGCTGGTCTTATATAAATAGTAAGTCTTGTATTCTTTTATTTCTAATATAAAATTAAAAACCTAGTCTTAAGCTGACTTAAATTATTTAACTTTATTTTCGAAAAAAAGATTACTTTAGGCACTGGTCAACATTTACTATCATATGGTATTTTTTTTAATTTATCTAGGTCAACCTATGTACTCATATTAATCTTTTATCCAAATGCCCTGTAAAGGGAGTTTAATTTGTCAAAGAAAAAAAGATAAATATTACCTATGGCCTTTTCTATGTAGGATGAAATGAATGTATGTGGATTAATCTTTGATTGTGTCTCCTCTTATTTTTTATTTTTTTTCTATATTTCAAGGCACACTGAGATAAAAATGATAAATGACTTTCTTCAGATTCATGTTATAGCAACGAAAACAACAACACTAAACACAATATTTTTTTTTACAAACAATATTTAAATGGAACCCAGATTTCCTGTGTTTACTTGTTATAAATTTCAGTCTTATTTCTATACACTATTTGTTTGTGTTTGTTGGTTTCCTTTCAGATTAAATTTCCTTATATCATACCATTAAAATGGTAGCAACTTAGTTTTTGCATTTAAATTTTACTGCATGGTTATATGTTAATGCTTTTGAACAAATATATTTGTATTTTATAATATTATATTTTTCTCAGTTTCCTCTATTACTTTCAAGAAAACTTTGAACATGAACATTTTTCACTATTTTGTGTCATCTTTGTATTTCCGTATGGTTAGAAAAAACAGAAAAACTATATTTTAAAGGTATATAAATCTAAGAAGTAGAAAAACTATCGCCTTTGTGGCAAGAAAATTGTAAAGAAATAGATATTTTTATTTTGATTTTGGTAGAAAATGCGCGTTTATAGTATATTGTATATAATGGTATAGAGAAAAAAGCTTTTTTGTTAAACTGCAAATGCTTTTTGTTGCAAAAAATACATTGCTTTATTTTGATAATTTAGAGGAAACTTGCCTGCATGCTTATGTTTCGCTTGAACTATTATATATTTGTATTAGAATTAAAAGTATGTATTTTGAATGAAATTTTTAAGTTTATATTTTATATGATTTCACAGTATTCTTTATAAATTTATACAGGAAGGTGAAAAGTAAGGTGCAGTTTTCATTTTTGTGAATAAATTTTCCAAAAAGGATTTGAGAAGTTCCGTTCTAAAGTGACAAGTAAAATATAAAGGACTTTTTTAATAATGTATATATTATAAAAATGGGGTGATTACATTTTTCCTACAGAAAAGTATTCACAATACAAAAACTGACAGTGGATACTTAAAGACACAAATTATTGTCGATGACTTCATTAATTGAAAATTTATCAAAACTTTATACGAGTAAATATACCATAAAATTTTCTTCGTGAAACTTTTTTATTTTTATTTCTACACAACAAAACTAGAATATGATTTCAATTGCAAAATGTGCTGATTGAATTAGTTGTGCTGAGCTCAATAGCCTGTTGATGTTTAACGTACAACAACAATTGTATATTAATTAAAGGCCTGTCCTACGATGTCGACAAGTCGATGTCGTTCTCTTTTTTATATTGAAAACAATAATAAAAAATTTAAATTTGTTTTTGTATTCAATATAAATAAGAGAACGACATCGACTTGTCGACATCGTAGTACAGGCCCTAAATCTCTGCAAATCAAATTTTCAATTTCTCAAAATATTTGAAATTGGTTAGCAAAATTTTTTTTTATCACATGTGTGATTCGTTCAATTCTTAAATAATTTAAAACTAATTTTCAATAATTTTCCCTAACCGTCATATTTGATGTAACCAATTTTTTTTTAATTTTTCATGTGTGATATTATCTCAAAAATCAATTTTCCCATTGTGCTTTGAACAGGAAGCACTTCTAAGTATATTTTGAGATTTTTGGTTGCATTAGATTTTTGATCGCGATAAAAAATTACTTTTATTGCGAACGATGTATTTTCCTCGCTTGTGTGTTTGTGAACGTGTGTGTACTAATGATCTCGCACATAAAACAGTAAATTTTTGCGTGTATGTAAGTGGTGCCATCTTGATCCATTCGATGTTAATATTTCCTCTCCTCGGACTTTAGTCTCGAAGATTATCAGGTATGTGATGGAAATCGATTTTTAAAACGAAGCAATTTTAAAAGATGATTTTTAGCAATATTTCTTTATTAAAATCAATTTTACCACAAATATTACAATAATATATCTTTATAAAAAAGACTTTCATCACAAAAATTAAAAAAATTGGATGAAAAGTGTATTAAATAGGTCCGTTAAAACTGCTTCGTTTTCAAAATCGATTTGCATCACATACCTGTATGTCTTAGTTGCGCAGACTATTTTAGACTTTTTTAATTTTTAAAATATGCGGGTCTTACTTTTTACCTAAAACTATTTTAGAGTTGATGGACGAAAAGTGTAAAAAGGCTTCTAACTGAGCAGTAGCTCCAATTACAATGAACTAAAAAATTCGATTTCTTGTGTATTTAGAGCTTCGTTAAACGTCCATGTGACCCGATAGTCCATAAGTTTGAAGATGGTCACACTAAAAAGTTTTCCCTAATAGTCTCAAACAAGCACAATGTCTTTCCATGTATTACAGCAAAATTCTGTAAGTGAACATACCCAGCAAAAACTACTGCTTCGGCCTAAGCAGGTTTACAAGCGAGAGAAGCTAGATCTTTTTTTTCAACTGCTTCGAAAAACGCTTCGAACATGCATAGTTTTTATTCGCGATGTCCCACTTTGGAGCTCTTGTTTTTTAAATAAAACAGCGCTTATTTCGCATAGTTTTTATTCGCGATGTCCCACTTTGGAGCTCTTGTTTTTTAATTAAAACAACGCTTATTTCTGAGCATCGAAACTGCTTTAAAATCATGTCTCATTTTATCATCGATAAACTACAGACAAAACAAATCTTCCATGCAATAGGTGGGAAATGTAGAAAGAGAGCATACTTTAAATGGGTTATGAGTTTTCAAATGTGTTAATATTTATTTGAAACAATGCGTGCCACAATTCTTTAGAACCTTTATTGTTGAAAGCTACAATGCTACTGAATATGATTTTGTTTATTTTGGAGTTCGTGTTGAAGAAATGTAAAATGCTGACTAACTTCGTAATTTAAACATTTTGAGCACTGAGAGATATCTACCTTCCTTTTGCGCATCCTCGGAAGCGCTTCAGAAAATCGCATGTGGAAGGTATGAAAGTTTTTTACTGCTTCTAGAAATATGATATTTTCTTGCTGTGTATGGTGTGCAACTAAATCCCAATATTTATTTTAATATCGTTAGAGTCTTAGACACTAATCGTAGAGGTTAGGATACAAGGTCAGGACAAGTTTATATTGGCAAAAAATACTAAAAATAAGCAGCGAAAATTACCAACAATTTAGTAATGATGCATTTACATTCCACAAAAGCTACCTAAGAAAAAGTGCAGAAGGCAGATACAAATAGACTGTCGCGATGGCAGCGTAGCACCTTTCGAAAACAACGATGCTTTGTTCTGCTGTGCATGTTTTGTATTTGTATTAAAAAATGAATAAGTTAAAAAAATTTGTTTTTATTTGTAATGTAATAAATGAAATTTATGTGCTGGTGTTTAGGCATTGTCTATATGCATTTCATTGGTGCTTTACTAAATCGTCAGTAGACTTCAAACAAAATTATGAACAGTTAATAAAATGACTCAAATATGGTGGCCAGCCATATCGGAAGAAAAATTCTATGACGAATGGAAGTTTTGCAACGAACTTAAAATTGTCGATAAGTGAAGCTAATAGACTCTTAAAACACAAATTAAAATATCCTTGCCTTTACTTGGATTTTGATCTGCTTCACTTCTTGCAGATTTTTAGGGGACCAACTTAACTTTTTATAATCAGCAACTGGCAACAATACTCCTTTTATCCTTTTATTCTTTACATTGTATGTCATGTCATTTTTGTTGATTTGTAGTTACCATTTGTTGTTCGTTATTTCTTAAAGCCTTTATTAGTTTTATTACATAAAGCAGGGGGAAAAAATTTAAAAATTTTGAGGCTAAAAACATGTCAACTTTTAAAAACAATTCTTTTCATTTGTTTTTGTGACAAACAGTTATGAAACTTTCTTAATGTCTTTGTGCATAGGAAAACAAGAGGTAGTTATTAATAACAATTTTGTATTTAAACGGATATGTCATTAATAAAAGTGAGTAGCAAAAGGCAGACACGAAAATATATTCGAAATTTCCCAGAAGTAATTTATCTAATTTTCTGTTTTCTTTATGTTTAAAAATTGGTTTAGTAAACTTTTATAAAATGTATATAGAAAAGTAAAGGATGATGAATTTTTTTTCATACTTTTTATTGTAATAATAATTATATAAAGAACCCTTAGTTTCTAATGTTTCTTTTAACACTTGATTTAGCTTAGTGAAAAGTTGGTTTTATTTAGATAGTTCTTGAATATAATAATGAAAATACAACCTTATAGCCCTGTTTAATTATATATAGATATTAACAAATAATTAATATTATATAAATTATAAAAAATTAGTCGGCTCTGTTCCCGTTGTTGTTATAATTTTTATCGTCGTTTCGCTCATAATTTAGTATTCTTGATATATATTCAAACGATGATGAAAAGTTATCGAAAATAAATATACAAATCAATGATATATCGTAGCACAGCAATATTTTAATTTCCTATTTTTGACATTATCGCAAATTTTTGAATTGTCTTGTTATTTTTAACGTATATGTAGGATTTTATTCCAGTTTAAAGCCCTTTAATTTTTTTTAGTGATTCTTTTTTGATTTATGTAATTATTGCACATTTTTGTAATATTCGCCATAGTCGTGTTTTTTTTCTTGTAGTGTTGCGTTTTTTTTTAGATATAAATCTTTTTGAAGTTATTGCCGATTTTGCAATATTTTTAAATTAAACTTATTTTATCTCTACTAAATTTTTCTTTGGAAATTTTCGTTATTTTCGCGATGCATTCGAATTTCCCTCAATTTAAACCACTTTTTATATTTTACTGATTCTGTTATTTTCATATTTAATTAATTTTATTACAGCCGTTTCAACTTCAATGACCTCAATGAAAACGATAGGGAAGGAATGTTTTTATGTCGTTACTATATTCGTTTCAAAATACAGAATAACAATATAATTTCGATATTTCTAGACACAAAATTATTGTTTTCTTGGGTTCCGTATACTAAACACTAAAACGAAACCTATTGTTTTCGCTGCGTTGTCCATCTGCTTGTCTGTCCGTCTGTCTGTCAGTTACAGGCTTCTTTTTCGAGAACCGTTACAGAAACAGACCTGAAATTTTCATAGAATTTGTGCAACTATGGCCGCTACAGAAACAAATGTTAACCCTTCTGTTACATCCTTGGTACATTTGTACCAATTCGGATTTTGAAAACGAATTTTTTATATTATTTATGAATCTACGGAGCTAAAACTTTGTGAATGCCTCAATTATATATCTGCGAATAAAATTATTGGTTTGACGAAACGAAAAAAAGCATCAAAAGCAAAAAAAAAACCCCAAAACTGAAAAAATCGGTAAAAATTTTGTAAAAAAAACAAAAATAAATTGCAAAAAATGGAAAAAAGCTACTAAAAAAGCGACAAAGCAAAACAAAGCGCCAAAACTAAAACAAATCGCCAAAAACCGAAAAAATCGCCAAAACGCAAAAAAAGGTAAAACCAAAAATAGCAAAAGAAAAACTTAAAAAAACACAAAAAACGAAAAAAGCGTCAAAACAAAAATTAATCGGTAGAACTTAAAATATCGTGAAGAGACGAAAAAAATCGAAAAAAACGCCAAAACTAAAAATCGACACAACTATAATATCGGCAAAAAAATTCGCAAAAGACGAATAGTCGCAAAAAAAAATAAAAAAACCTAAACAAAAATTAAATGAAAAAGCAAAATGAAAAAATTTTCAAAATGCAACCACGAAAAGTTATAAATGTGTATTGGTACGGAACCATTCGTATGCGACTCTATTCTCAAAAAAGCCCGAATTCCATGCATAGAACTTATGGAACATATTTCAAAACAAACGTAGTTTTGCGTTAGATAAAATGGTGTGTTAGTCTGCAAAAGGGGTGTCCGTCAGCATTTGTTCATAGTACCAAACCCCTCATGTCCTTTCAAATAAAATAGATTTAAAATTATTCAAGAAATGGTGGAGCTATGCGATAATTAATATATGGGGCTACCACTTTGTGTGCCAGATTTTGATTTGTATGGGACCAAACTGCAAACAAACCCTTTCAAACAAAAAAAGGAATTTTGAAAATTGGTTCATAAATGGAGGAGTTGTGCGGGGAATGTCCCACAGATTTTCGATCGAAATGTATGGGACCAAACTGCAAGTAAACCCTTTCATACAGAAAAAACTTTGAAAATCGGTTCACATATACCAGAGTTATGCTTGGAGGCAGCAAATTTCCCTATCGAATTTCGGAAAAAAATTATGCAAGAAAGCTTTCGGCAAACCCTTTCAAAGAAAAAAATCGGTTTACTAATGAATGAGTTATGCATGGTGGAAGCAAGTTTCCTCCTCCGATTTTTGCAAAAAAATTATGGTACCAAACTCCAGGCAAACACTTTCAAACAGAAAAAAATTTTCAAAATCGACTCATAAATGATAGAGTTTTGCATTGGTAAGCAAATTTCCTCTTCCTATTTTCGAAAAAATATTGGACCAGAATACAGCCAACCCCTTTTAGATAAAAAAAAAGAATTTTAGAAAATCGGTTCACAAATGACAGACTTCTTGATAAGGGGAAGAAATCTCCCCCTCCAATTTTCGAAAAAATTACACCATTTCAAAATAAAAAAGAATTTTGCAAATCGGTTCATAAATGACAGAATTATACATGGGCGAGCAAATTTCCCCTCCAATTTTGGAAAAAAAATTATGAGTCCAAACTGTAGGCAAACCATATCAGACAAAATAATAATTTAATTAAAGGGACTCTAAATACAAGAGTTATGCTTGCGCAAGCATTAAACACATATACACGAATTAATAACCTCGTTTATTTTGAAGTCTGTTAAAAATAGCGCAAAAGGACAAAAGCCACATACCGAAAAAAATCATCAAAACTCAAAAAAGTCGCTTATATAAAAAATGCCAAAATACAAAAAACTTTAAACTAAAAAAACTCGAAATTCAAAACATTGCCAAAATGAAACAAAGCGTTACAACAAAAAATGTTCCACAACAAAAAACCATTAAAACAAAAAAAAATAAAAAGTAGTAAATCTAAAAACCCCAAATTAAAAAAAAGCCAAAACTAAAATATTGTCAAAATAAAAGAAGCGCTGCAATAAGCACCAAGATGAAACAAATCGCCTAAGCAAAAAAACAACTACCCAAAACCTAAAAATTATCATAAAAAATATCGTCAAAACCAAAAAGCCCCAAAAAATTCGCCAAAATAAAAAAACTTAATAAGCAAAAAACCAAATCGTTAAAAAATCACAAAAAAACCAGAGCTAAAACGGACAAAAAATCGCAAAACGAAAGAAATCGCCAATAGTAAAAGAATTGCAAAAAACGAGATAGTTTGTCAAAGCGAAAACCATTAAACGAAAAAATACGCTGAAACTAAAATGTCCCCAAAAACAAACAAAAGTCGCTAACGAAAAAAAATAATAATATTTGTAATAGTATTCGTACGGAACATTTCGTGTGCGAGTCAAAGTTGTACTTTAGTAAATTTATATTACGTTTTCAAACGACAATGCACTGTGGACTAAATCTGAAATTTTTTTATCGAATTATTGATTTTTTGTTATGCCAATCGAAAGAAGCAATCATTACAATGAACATTTTCTATGTGTGGTTTTTTTGACTAAAATTTATAGAAATATAATGAAAGCAAAGAAAATAATTTGTATTCGATATGAATCTGTTTTATTTTTGTAAGCGAATACAAATTATTTGCAAGGGTTTTGTATAATTTTAAAAACCTACTATGGTTATTTTTGAAAATCAGTTACATATTTGTAAATTTTCAAATGGTTTTTGAAAGTCTCTACATAAAATAAATGTTTTGTAACTATTCAAAATTGTGTTTGAAGTCTACTGACGATTTGGTAAAGCACCAATGAAATGCATATAGACAATGCTTAAACACCATTAAATTTCATTTAAAATGAAATTATCACAATATTTCAAATAATAAATTTATTAAAGGTGTTACTTTACTAAGAAAGGAAAACTAAGTTACTCTAGTGCTCCAAGTCCGTCACCGATCTAGTCTTTTTGTTTCAAAAAGTGAAAGAATCTCATCGATGTAGCTGCATGTTTGCCTTTTATGTAAGCTTGAAGGTAGCCACTTTTTTAGAAATTAAAATTTTAGAATCAATACTGCGTATGTTTAATATTTGATTATTTATTAATCATACGGCTTGGTACCAATTACAGTGCCAATCATAATAATATCTTTTAAGTGCTTAACAATTAAACAATAGAAGTGCAAAAAACAAAATTCTGAGTAATTAAGCTTCATAGATTTTCGTTCTTATGCATTTCATTCCTAATATTTTTGGTTTCTAATTCATAGCGTTTTTTGAGGTCATCCTACAGGTCTGAATTTTTTTATAGAAATAGATATTAGTATGATATGTTGATTTTTTAATATAACTCGATTTCGCCAGTTTTGGTCCTTGTACTCCTTTGGTTTTAACCCCCTCTAATATAACTAAAAATTAATAATATGTGCAAATATATGAATTTACCTATGAACACGTACCAAGACCAAAAAAATGAGGATATAATATTTTAAAAAATTTTTAATATTATTTCCAGCAAAAACATAAAATAAACATAATTATTTATGTAATAAAACTTAAAGACTATTTCAAGTAAAAGCCAGTAAATTTTTCACTCAAAAAACTCAACTCGTGTATCTACTGCTATTCAGGTATATAATTTTTTTATATTTGCGAAAGTAAAACTAACTTACGTTAGGACTTTCCACTTAATTAAGCTTATTCAGAAAATTACGCAAAAATATAAATAGTAAATATTTAATGACTTTTATAGCATCAAAAACGCATTTAATAAAAATCGTCTTAATAATAAAATATTGGTATCAATAACATATAAAAAACTAAGCAAACCATTTGCAATAACAAAAAGCTGTATTAAAAAAATCGCCATTATTGGTGCTTAAAGGCAATATAAAAATTGTTCACAAGAATATATATAAAAACTCAAAGTGTTCAAAATATAAATGGAAGAATAAGTTTCAGGATAAAATAAAGTTTGTTATGAAAATTTTTTATCGCATTTTGTCTTTTATTGATACTATTTTCTCCGAAAAAAAAATTACTTAAAACCAACATACATTTATTGAAAAAACTTAAAGTGGAACAAGTCTTTCTTTAAATAAGAAAATATTCGGGTATTTACAGAAAAAACAAAGTGTGGTAAAATGACTTTTAAAATGATGCTTCAAAAATATTAACAAAATTGCAGCAAAATAATCAGACAATTTTAAAAAATAAACCGTGAAAATAAAAATAAATCAAAATATTAATAGCTGACTTTGTAAGCTATTGCTGCAAATATTTTTGCAACATCAAATTCGTTATTTAATTTATTATTACTATTTAAAAAGAAGAATAATAAAAAGAGTTATTTTTTCACTGATTTTTAATATAGAACAAATGCAATAATATTTCATATTTGGTAGTCGCTAAGGGAGAAAAACATATTGAGTTTTTGTTTACTTTGTTCTCGCAAAAGTATCTAAATAACAGTTTAAGGAGAAGACACTACTAAATCGGAGTTTTTCATATAATATGAAAGTAAGAAGAAAAGGAGCTGTTTTCTATTATATAGTAGTTTATTGTAAACTGTTTAACATTTTTCATAATATCCAAAGTTATTTAATTAGTTTGGCTCAAGTTCGTTTTCAGCTCCTGAAATGATCAAAGCTGACTGCCAAATAACGGCGGACCTCCTGCTACCTCTCATTGAAATATTCTGGCTTACCCTCCAACTCGACTCTCCGCTTAAAGAAGGTATCATAGTAGATATCCCCAAAAAAGGAGACGTTACTGATTGTAGGAACTGGAGACATGTTACAATCCTTAGCGCGGTAAATAAGTCAATAGCGCATATTACAAACAAGAGATTTTCAGAATCTATAATGAAAGATCTCAGACCTGAGCAGGCTGGCTTCCGTCCACAAAACTCTGATGTCAACCATATCGACCCCTTTGCGCGAACTGATCGTAAGTGACATTTTGTAAAAAACAAATTTTTTTATTGTAATCAAAGTTATATGAGCCTACCTATTGTTTAAAATCGTGGAAATTTCAAAATTATTGATAAATTTTGAAATACAGGCTGTAAAATTTGATCGTAAGCGAAAATTTATGAATACAATAAAAAACCCTTCTATTGAAAAATTTAAATTTTGTCGCTTACGATCATTTGGCGCCAGAGGGTCGATATAAACAGCCTGCGCATAGTTACAGAGCAATCAGCAGAGTGGCTGTCTCCCCTCTACACGGTCTTTATAGACTTCGAAAAAGCTTTTGACGTCCTGAACCACCATGCAATTTTGAGCGCTCTCGATTGCAAAGGTGTTCCACCTAAAATTATTATGCTTATCCAAGCTCTATACAGTGATGTTAAGTGTCGAGTTTTGCACGATAACCCGCTGCACAATAGTTTTGAGGTTGTACCTGGTGTCCGGCAGGGATGCATTCTTTCCCCTCTTCTATTTAACATCGTGTTTGATGTCGTAGTAGGTAATGCTACTCAATCAAATGATGGAGACTCAACCAGCAGCTCGAGAGCCTGGAATATGCAGACGATATCTGCCTCTTATCGCATAACCACCGCCATATGTCAGCTAAGCTCAAATCCCTCGAGACCGGAGCTGGAAAAGCTGGTCTGAAAATAAACACGCGGAAGAGCAAGGTGATGAGCTGCAACACTATCAATAACACCAAACTCAAACTACAGGGTATTGAAGAAGTGAAATCCTTTTGCTGTCTTGGTAGTATTTTAACGCATACATCTGGTTGCAGCGACGATGTAGGTCAGAGAATTTCAAAAGCTTACCAGGCCTTCGGTATACTGCGGCCTGTATGGTGTCTTCTGCTATTTCGAAACGAACTAAGATCAGCATATTCAACTCTTGCGTGAAACCGGTTCTGCTATATGCTTGCGAATCCTGGAACACGACACAAACGCCATCCAAGTATTCATTAACCTCTGCCTTCGAAGGATCTTAAAAATATTTTGGCCAAGCATAATATCCAACACGCAACTCTGGCAACAATCTGATGAACGACCAATCTGCACGGAAATACTTCAACACAAATGGCGCTGGATTGTTTTTCTAAAATCGAAATATATATTTAGAAAGCTGATGTAATGAACTTTTTTTTACCGATGGTATATATAAATATATAATATATACAATATATATAATATAAAATTAGAAACTATAATAATTGGAAAATATTTAAAATATATAATATAAAATTAGAAACTATAAAAATCGGAGACAAAAAAATTTTAGACTATTCATTTCACAAATAATCCCCCCAATCCCGCAATAGATCAAAAATATGTTTTGAAAAAATTACTTAATTCTGAAAACTGACTAAATCAAAAGCCTATATTTTTCTCGGCTAAATTATTTTTATATAATACATCTAAATGTCCTTAAAAATCCTGAAAGTTTTAAGAAAGTGTTTGTTTTTTTTTCCTTTTTGAGATCGAAAAACTAAAACTTATTACAACAGTCACAAGTATACAGTGCTTCAACTATTTTCTATTTTCAAAACTTATCTCAAATATTATTCCTAGAAGCTTGCCTGACAGTCGCCTATTGTATTTATTTTAAATTCTAAAAACTAACTGACTTTCTTTCGTACACAAAAAATCAATTCAAACACGAAATTCTCTGAATCAAATGTTAAGTTTAAGTCCTACAAAAAAAATTAGAACTTCAAATGCAAACATTTGTAATAATTTGTTTGAAAAAAATACTCTTCAATTTGCATTTAATAAATTTTTTCAATAAAGAAAAACGTTTTATGGAATTAAAAAAACAAATGAAACAATTCCATGCTTTTATCATGTTGCCTAAAATGACGATAGAAAAAAATAAAATGAAATAATAAGTGAAACAAAATTATTTATAACACCAAATAAAGACTATAACAAAAATTTTTAATCAGTTTAAAAAACATGTTTCTTTGAAAAAAAAACCTATCATAATTTTTTCTGTGTACAAAAATGCTAATCATACAAGCTCTTTAAACTAGACTTTAGCTTGCTTATTAATATATCAAAAATTCATTGATCGCTCATAAGTTTACTTAAGTAGTTTCAGTTAAAATCTTTATGAAATGACGAGGTTATTCCACTCCATTCCGAGGTATTTAAATGTTTACAGATTTATGGCGTCAAAACTTTTTGTCAACTGTCCCCGCTGATTGTACTTAGTGACACCAAACAAATTTGTTAAAACAAAAGAACTAAAAGAAGAAAATAAAATTCACAAATAAGTAAGACAGAAACAAATTTTCAACATGTTAGTTTATTTTGGTGGCTGAGTATCTTTCTTTATGGTTGTCAGCACTTACCAAAACAGCACTTCAGTTGGTTTTTATATGTAAATAGATATCACACGCCAACACACATTCATAAAAAGTACTTCTAGAGAAATATGTTTCTGTAAAAAAACTGGCACTTTAAAAATACTCGTACTCATATATATAAATTTTCATGTGAAAACACAAAAATTCATAAATATACACATTTTTGTGTGGATATTTATATCCATCCATAGACACGAAAAATATACAAGTTTGTTAAGGTAAGGACCGTATAACAAAATAATATTTTACACAAGCCACAAACTATGAGAGTGTTAGTTTTTGGTTTTTTATTTTTTTCTCAACAACAAAAAAAAAACAGAATATACTCCTCCTCAAAACAATTCAAAAACATATTTTTTGCTTCTTATTTTCCTTCTAAACAAGTGCTTGGTAGCTGTTGGTGGTTTGTGGCAATTTGATTAAATTATGAAATGATGAGAATTAAAATATAAATTCTAATTATGACTAAAAATGTTAATTATAAACATGGATAATTAAAGAGATAAAGGTTAAAGCACTAATTTTTTATAAAAAATCTTATGACAGCTTGGTGAAGTTAAATGAAGCTTTATGGTCCAGCTTAAAATATGAATTTTATTGTCTTGGAGAATTTGTAATTTACCCTTTAAAGTGACATAATAAAGATATTTATTTAATAAGCCTTATATAAGACCTTATTATTACAAATATGTAAGGCTGATTCTCATTCTAAATGTACTTTTTTTATATTTTTTCCCATGTAGCTAATATATATGTGGTCACAACCCTTAACCGCCTAAGTCGAATTAGGACAAAATTTAATTATTGGCTTGATGGACTACATTCGTGTGTAAATCAAATCGCTGTCAATTTTTTAAGTATGTAACTTATTTACGACGATAATTATCTATAAATAAGCTAAAGAAAAGCAAACTGGCGACTGATTAGAAGCGAGCTTTTGATACTTTAAGCAGCTATCCCGAAAAATTTTTAAAGCGACTTAAGCGGTTAAGGCTTGTGACCACAGATATATATGAGAAGCTAGGATTCATATTATAGTTTTCGCCTTATTCAATTGATCCTGAAATAAAATTATATATTTCGAATTTTTAACATTCTTGTATCTCGAGCGTTACATTTGCTTTCGCGGTTATTCCAGAAATGATTTTTGCGAAAAAATATACCACAACAAATTAGTATAGGGTTTAAAAGCACTATACATCTTTTACTCTTTAAAAACCAAAATGTTTAATAATTGCATGACGAAATTAAAATTTATGACCACTTTTTAAATTTTTACTTGGGTTCACATGAAAAAATGAAAAAATTTGTGTTTTAAAAAAAAATAATTACAAACATATATTCATAAGCCAAAAGAGGGCTAACTCTTCTTTCAAATAGGATAGCTAGTCACCCTACCAATGTCAAAAGTTATGACAAAAGTTACGAAAGTTAGCTGAGGGTGTCCTCATTATAATGTAAAAGTTTGATAATGGGATAAGTTCAAAAGCTATGCAAATGTATTTACATGAACCCCACTCTTGGTTATTGTTATAGAGAATCGGTATAAGATATCGTGTAAACTTTACGTCAAATATATTAGGTGTGTTGAGGTCAAACTTCTCGAGAAATAATTCCGTGGAACATCCTAACTCTCTAGACCCTTTTCCAAAAAGAGGAAAAAAACTCCCCCTCGACAGCGAGATGCTGGACTTAAATTTCCTGCAAAATTTCTCAAAACATGTTATTATAAGTCTCTAAAGACTCTAAACTTCTATACTAAACTGTAACGCCAGAAATCATTAAAAATTAATTGTAAAGAGATACGAAAATAATCCTCAATCCCATTTTAAGTTTTTACTGACTTCTAGAGTTCCAGTTGGGCTTAGAAATATATTGTCTTCTTAGACTTTGAAACACATTTTAGGTGGATTTTTTTGGTGGGATAATTTTTCCCGCAGTCGAAGGGAAGTTTTTCTTCTTTTTTAAGAATGTGTAATAAATACCCATGCAGCGAAGCGCTAAAGGGCTAAAATGTTCCATGAAATTATTTCTCGTGGAGTAATATGATTATTTCGAACGTAATTGCTTTATGAATCCAAATTGATTATTAGGCTAAGGTTCGTAACGTTATATTCAGAAAGAATTGGGCATGCTTAATATTCCAAGGAACAAGGGAAAAATTAACATCTACTTAATTTTTCAACGTACACAGCAGAACAGAGTAGTGCCACTTTCGGAAGCCTCTATACTTTCATCATCAGTGCTCACGTGTATTTTGCTTATCACCACTTGTCCGGTGGCTCTGTTGAATATGATTATAGTTCTTATATACACAACTTTTTTCATGAAAACTGACGATGGAATTGTTGCGACTTCCGGAAGTGGCGCTACTCTGTTCTGCTGTGTACGTTGAAAAGTTAAGTTGATGTTAATTTTCCCTTGTTCCTTGGAATATTAATCATGCCCAATTCTTTCTGAATATAACGTTACGAACATTAGCCTAATCAATTTGCATTCATTCTCGTGGAATTTTATATAAAAGTGCTGAGCATACCTAATACGTTAAACGTAAGGTTTGCACGATATCTTATACCGACATGGTGCCGCTATGGCTGAGTGGTAACATCACTCAAGTTTGTTGAATACACAAGAGCTATACATTTAAGAGAGTTGTAAAATTTTTATAGACAGGCTGAGGGATGAAAATCTGCGTATTTATTTATGACAATAACACATACGCTTACAGAAAAAGCATTAGCTCTTCTAGATAATACCAAGTAGACATTACATCAATACAACATAATCTCATTTTCCGTTTTAGAAAAATTGTCCTTTCACTGTAAAGTAAAATTAGCAAAGCAATGGTGCTACCTGACAGAACTATCGATTTATATCAAACCGAAAATCGATTATCAGGGCGCTAACGGCTCTTTGGCTGGTTTGGGTAGATGTATTTAAATTTTTTAATATTAACGAATCAATTATATTTTCAGTTTAAATCAACTTCATAAAATTTTACATCAAATTAATATTCTCATTAAATGCAATATATATGTAGCATTGGAATTGGTCATGGTCGAGTTTAATAGCAAACAGAACGGAGAATTTAATAATAACGAAACAAGAATTAATTTAAATAAGTTTATTTTATGCGCTATATGAATATGAATATGTGAGAACTTTTACTTGTGGATGGTGTACGTATTTTCCAGAAAAGTTATTTTTAGCACTGCATAATTTTATTTTATTAATGTTATCTAAGGCGTTGCTAGCAAGGAGAAAGAGAGGTGTGTGCAAAAATGTTATTTATTTTTTATTTTCAACATTTTCTACATATTTATATAATTTTAATGAATATTCAGTTATTTGAAAAACAACAATGACACTGTTATAATAAATGGTAATACGAGTAGTTGAGGTAGCAGCAGCAGTAGTTAGGAGACATCGTCATCAACACCAGCATCAGAAGCAACATCATGCATTAACATATACCAGCTTCAGCTTTAACGTCATTATGTGTGCATTGAACAAACAAATTGAGAACAGATATCATTCATGTTGTATTCGAGCATATTTTAGTCGTTATGTGCATGTGTGTGTGTGTTTATTTTCATACCCAGCAAACATTTTCTTGTGGACATGTCTGATGTCTGAGACTTACCCAGACAATCAACCAAATTGCCTAAAATTCACTCAGATATTTGACAGAAGAGCCGTCAGTTTTTTTATATGAAGTTTCTGCACATTATCTGAAATATTATCCGATTAACATCAGACTAGTATCTAAATTATCGAAAGGACATCAAATAAAATAGTCTGGACAATTCCTAGCCTGCAACTTTAAACTTTTAGCAGCATATTGTCAGATCTTATTTTTTGTTATAACTCTAATTTATATCTTGAAGATGTTCCGAAATTATGCAGACATGCCGAAAACTCTTTTAGAATTTTTGTGGAAAATTCTTTAGAATTCGTAACAAATTCTCGTGAACATTTCCGCAAAGTTTTTAGAATTTCTTCGCTACGTTTCGTACTGACTTCGGCATGTTGTGCCGACTCTCTGAGCGACTGCGGACCGAATTAGGCAAAAAATGTTTGCTATGAATGTTTTTATTTATGTACATATAAAACTTACAGATATATGAATTTATGAATGGCAGGTTGTGACTTTATATATTTTGTAGATTTCCATATATAAACTTGTGTTTGTGATGATGTGCTAGAGTGGTGGTCTAGATACCGGCTGTTGTTTAACTACAGTTGATAAAATATAATTTTAAACAAAAACTACAATGGAGTTGGAAAATTTAAAGAGTTATAGCTAGAGTAATATCAAAAGTCCATGTATTCGAAATATATTAAAAATCTGCAAGTAACATATTCTTCGATTGGAGGTTATTCTAAAAAAGCGATTTGCAATATTCGCGAAAAACGTGTTTTTCTGCAATTGTTTTAGCTATTTACAAAAACCTTGAAAGCTGTTCTTTGAATTGTACAAAATTTAAGCTGTTACAAAGACATGTATTTATTCTTTCAGCTCATGTATATATAGAAATGTTGATTGCATCAAAATTCATTTTTTAGGTATTTTTATAATTTAGCAGTTTTAGTAGTTCAAGTAAGGCAAAATAACATTTTTAAAATTTATTTTAGACAGAAATCTTAACAAAAATTTTGCTCCAAACGTAGTAAGGGAAAAATTAGTTTTCAAAAGTGCATTAAAATTTTAGCAATTAAATTTTTTAAGGACTTTTTGTATAACAAGTGCAAAAATGGTGCTATGTGTTGTTTTGTGCTCATAAAATTTTTTTCTTAACGCTTTGAAATCCATAAATATTAAAAAAAAATAAATTTTGTAGTTATACAGGAATTTATGTACTTAGTACCAATGAAGTAAAGAAATCTATGATTTCCTTCTGAGAACGAGCAGTATTCCTAATATAGTGTCAACAAATCCCAAAAATAGGTCGAACTCGAAAGGTTGCACGCCCAACAAAAATTTTGAATTGGTTTAAGTTTTTTTTCTAAAACTATGTCTTTGAAGATATCTTTTAGACATGTATATGATAATTATATGATCCTTAAAAAACGAATTTTTTTAGAGAAAAGAATTTTGATGTTCGTTTGGGCACAATTTGTCAAATATTCAACATTTTTAAATTTTCAAATTAAAACTTATATATTTTTTAATTCAGAAATAATATTTCCATCAGCTTTATTTAAACTATGCCAAATGTTGTCATGTAACTAGCAAAGAAACAATTGTGACAATCGGTTTTGGATGCGATATCTTGAAAATACTGGACCAAGGTTTTGAAAAATTGAGAAATTTTAATAGCAAAATGAGTATGCTTCACTAACTACACAGTATAATTTTTTACCAAAAAACATTTTTTTTTAACTTTACAAGGTCTTTAAAGACACAAGAAATTTTCGCAATCGGTTAAGAAACAAAAAAAGGACAAACGTTGACCAATTTTACAAGATTGAAGTACACTAGTTTGCACTTCATACCTCTGCTCGTGAGCAATATGGGAAGCTCACCTTTCGAACTTAAATAAAAACACTCCTCTGCTATATGCACCTGAAATTTTACACTGATCGCTCTATCGCGATGCATCGGCTTAGAAATGGTTGTTATATTTTCAAAATATATATATTCTGCCCCACTTGCACTGTTCTTACAATCATACTCCGTACAAAATTTTGTTTATTAAATTTTAAATTCGGAGATTTTCACTGAATTTTTTTAAACTTTCTTATTTTTAGCTTGATGCTTACAGTTTTACTCCTAATACGTTGGGAAAAAATTTTCTTTGAAATATGGATAATAAAAATTAGAATTGTCTTTGTTTTGTTGCATTATTATTTTAACGCCTGTAACTCAATGAATTTGTATCCTTTTGTTACAATATATGTGTTGTCTGAAAGAGGAAAAACATCTAAACATCTCTTAAACTATAAAAGATACAAAAATAATTGTTAACACATTTTTTTTTTGTTTTCTTTGTCTAGCAAAATCCAATGCGCCAAAAATTTTACACATCGGTTAATATTTACGAAAGTTACTGGCCGCTCAATGTTTTTCACACCCTAGGTAGCCAAGCTTCAGCCCTTTTAGCTCTGCCCCTCGTGCAGTTATAAATTTATAAAGACATGATTCTGAAAGCTTAGCTCCTTCTCTGCAACTAGTTAAATTTGTATGCAAATGCATTAAGTAGTTCAAAAGTTCCATACTTATTACCATTTCTTTTCTAATTTGCATCACTGTACGTAGTTTGTGTACGCTGTTTGACGTATAGCAACCATACTAATTAAGTGATCACGTTCAAAATTCCCAATATGACTTTTACAAAAATAAGTTATGTACATGTTTAATTTGAACGAAATCTAAATCAAATCATGATATCTATTGACATTTAGGTAAATTTTTGGCGGATGCTTGTATGAAGACTAGGTGTAAACATAGACCGATTTCTTAAAATTTTAGTAAGTTATATTTGTATTGCATGAATAACATATAAACCGAATTTCGTTCAATTATCTTAAGAATTGCGCCTTTAATCTAATGAAAATGGTCTAAAAACTGAAATGTTATATCAGAGCTAAAATTGAAAAAAGGTAAACGCCATTGAAATCAGCGTACTCGAATTAAGTTTACCCATCGGGTGCCCCTTCTGTCAAAAGAAAAGAAAATTTGTGTTCGATTGAAAATTTGTTGAACAACGAAATTTTCTATAGTGCTGTCAGCTCATAATACGAATTTGAATTTCTATACTCGATGTTCGATAGCCAGGGTAGATCGAATATCGAATGCAACTCATAATAACGGCCATAATATATAGAAGAAGATATAATGCATAAAAAAATTGTGATTACATACGATTTTTTTTTTTAAATTAAATTCAAAATTATATTCCGCTTCAGGTTCGCTTTCAAATTCTGTAATATTAACGACTTTTAATTATTGTAATAATTTTTAAAGAGGACAGGAAAGTATATATTAGACCAGCAAAGGAAATGAAAGTGCGAATTTTATATGCTGTAAGCTATCAAGCAGCACCCACATTTTCTCACTTGTGCAGTTTTTATCTGCGAAGATAATCTATTTAATTTGCAAACTTATCTAGACATCACTGTTTTAAAAATTAGCATATGGTCGCTCATGCTGCTATAGAGACCAAACAAGAACTGTTTAGTAAATGATGCATTGGTTTTAATGTGCAGTTAAACAAAAAAAAACACA
The DNA here is from genome assembly GCA_956483635.1 of Panzeria rudis. Classification (NCBI taxonomy): domain Eukaryota; kingdom Metazoa; phylum Arthropoda; class Insecta; order Diptera; family Tachinidae; genus Panzeria; species Panzeria rudis. The sequence goes on along the minus strand of OY101448.1, from coordinate 48,206,876 downwards.
TTCTTCGAGTACAAGTATATCACATTTGCTAATAGAGTACATTTGAAAATATCTATAAATGCTTGTGTGTATGAAGGTGCGCATCTAATATACATACTGTCGTTTCTGATAGCAAAACACAGATGCAAGTAGTCGTGAGCATGCATTTATTAAAAACTATATTTACCATATGATGTGTCTGAAATCATTATGATAGATTTATTAATGGCTCACAAGGTGAAAAACTAATGGAGATGATGATAAAACCAAACATAAAAAATACTATACTGCAAATTGCATAAATTATAATAATTAATTCAAGTGCTGCAATTAGTTTTGCATAAAAATATGGCCATAATACATAGTTGTTACTTAAATTGTAAATTTAAAGTTTGAATGTATTTTCACACTTCTCTTAGTTGTTTTGCAGATATATGTAAAAGATATGATTGAATACTTATTTACAGAACGTTTGTAGTGGTAATGTGTAACATTTGGAGTATTATGAATTTCATTGCGTTTATTGATTGACTTTCATTGAAAATATAATTTTTCAATTTCAATAATAGGATTCTTGAAAAAAATTGCTTCAACTTTATTTAACTTGCCGACTTTTTTTGCTCTGTTTACGCAATGTTCACTGTTTAAGTAACATTTGCTTACAATTGGAATAACGCTGTGCAACAAACTATATATTTTTTACATTGTTCTTATAATCTGATTCCGGTAGAGGAAACTTTACACAGAAAGCTTACACAGAGAGAATATATTGCTTAGAAAACGGTTATAAATATAATTTATTACTTTCAATAGCCATTTGTTAATTAGAAATAATGAAAATGAACAAAGGCAATAAATTGTCTTTATTTACAGCTGCAATTCCATATTCAAAATTGAAACGAGTTGTTCGCTGCCGGAACATGAATTAACCTTATCAATTTATAAGTTGATTAAATTAATTTGTAAATTTGTAATATTAGTAAAGCTAACTTTACTAATATATCAGTACTAGAAGATTGCGACTAAAAAATCTATTAGAATTTGAACTATTATTACTTTTACTATATATTCAGTTGTAGTTTCAATAAATGTTGTTAAAAATGTCTGTTAGGAAAGAATATAAACTTGATTCAATATTCCCAATTGATGAATAGAAAGTGCAGTCGATATTCCTTTAAATGCGCATGACATACAAACATCAAAATAAATAATAATAAAAATTAGTTGAATAAATTCTATAATTGTTTAATTTTTTAAAAAAGTTTATCTAAAATACGATCAATGGCGAAACAAAAAATTATGCGGATACTTAAAAAAAAGGTATGTGTAGATTTTTAATTTTATAGAAAATCAGAAATGTACTGACTGTTAATTAAAACATTAAACAAAATTGCAGTATCAAAGAAATTATAATACTGGTGAAGGGTACTTTCAACGATATTCATACACGTACACTCAGACATATTTATATCGGGAGGTGAACGTTTGGAAAGCCTCAAGAGAACTTTGTTTTTATTGATGTTAATACTGTAGGTAAGACACTAAACGCTAGTAATGCTTTGCACGTGCCAGCTTTGTATAATGTTTACATGTCGGACATACGTCCCCCTACTCAGGGTGACCTATTGCTGACCTATGCCGATGATAACCTTATTGCGTCTACTGAAGCATTTGCAAGAACAGTTAATGACCGACTTAACTGATATTTGAATACATTGACGGAGTATTTTACGCAGTGGAGACTTAACCTTAATTTTTGGAAGACTGTGGCGATTATATTGAAGGGGAGACGGAAATACATTTATCCAAATGATATATTGTATATAAAGGTATATATGACCTATACCGTGTTTGATAGTTGGAGGAAAAATGATCAGGATATCGGACAGAATAAAGTCTCTTGGGGCTACTTTCCACGAGAACTTCGAATTTTATACACATACTGACGATATTCTAGTGAGGCCTAATCGTGTATATTCTGGCTATCAGGATTTGAGCATGAAGGTGCGACTTTTCATTTATCGTCAGGCTATATTTCCTCTCGTTTCTTGCATTTTTCCGATTTGGTTTGGAATATCTTCATCCCAAATGGAAAGGCCTAGGAGGTGGGAGCGTTTGATCCTGGCTGCCTGTTTGGGCTTGAGACCTTATATAGGTCGAACAGGTGAGCTACGCTGGCCGTCATCTATATATCGGGCAACTGATTTTGGCCGAATAGATGTGTATATGATTGAGGGTGCACAGTGATCTGGTTAGTAATGTTCATATTCTTTGAAAAATACTTTAGTATGTAAGAAACCTTTAATATTGCTTTAGATTTAATGTTAAACTAATGAATTGTAATAATGATCTGGAGAAAAAATAAATATTAAATATTAAATGCTTTCGATCCTTCAATAATCAAATTTTAAAATTTCAGTATATCTTGGAAAAGTCTGAATGAGGGCAAGCAGCATTCCAACAGCAACTTGCAAAAGAGTGTAAAACCATCACGGATATCTTATTTTGAAATTACTCTTTTCTGTATGCATTTTTGGATTGCTTTTGCTTAATATACGATGTTTTGTGTCTAAACTATAAAGATTCAAAATGTTTTTAATATTATTCACAATAATATTTCATTTCAATACCTTTTCTGGTATATTCAGTTCGTTGTATCGAATTCGTTGGGTGCTCCCAACTGAATTATAAGATAGTGCGTGCAACTGACAAAAAACGATTGGCTACAAATTCGGTTACCCAAGCGAATCTGTTTTCTCTGTGTACATATGGGATTCATTTTAGAGGGAGTTGAGTTTATTCTCTTTTTGCACATATGTAATTATACTGACTGGGCAGTATAATTACATATGTAAAGTACATGTAAAGTACAAAATGCGTTCAGTATTTTTATGTAAAACACCACGAGGAACATTTTTATAGAATATTTCAACTCTTTAACTCCTTTTTGTATGGCTTTTTTGTCCCTTTCTTCAATAAGGGACGAAAAATTCCACTTCAGCGGCCATATAGCATGATAAAGTTTCTTTGCCGAGTACTGATTGTAAATAAGTACGAAATAAAGACGTAAACAGATTTTGAATGATTGATGGTATTGTTGATATTGTTCTACAAAAATGTTCCACGAATCGTATACCATACACGTACGGCTGACAAGGTTCCCTATACCGGATCAATATAATTATGTGTAGATGACATTAAATCACCTTAAATAAGTCCCATATATAGAGCTTAAGAACCCTGATATATGTACCTTCGTACCCTCTGCCAGAATCAGTTGTTAGAACCATGTAGTTTTTTTTGTTGACCAGTGTAATTTGTATGAAAATTATCTGAACACCATCCTCTTTAAATAAAATTTCACAGTTTAAAACGAATACCGCAATTGTTCTACTGTCTTTTTTAATTTTTGCTACCTGAAAATGAAAAAAGGAAATTGTAGACAACAGATTTTTTTAAAAAGCAACGTCAATCAATCCCTTATCAAACTCTTGGCAGTAAACCGTTTTTAGGAGCTTTTATTCATTAATTACACGAAATTTTTTCTTAAACCGCCTTTTAGTGGACAGATGAGTTTTGAGAAAGATAAGGTTATTTTTTTCAAGAAAATGCTAGCGCTGTGATACAACAATAATACTACCTTACAGGCTAAATACGAGAAAAATGAAAAAATTACATTTTTGCTATTGGCTCACTTGTGGTATTCTTTAAAGCGCCATCGAGACTAATTGTAATAAATTATGCGTCTAACTGTTGCTAATTGGCTTTAGATAAAAAAATTCTGAGTTATGGTGGATCATGATATTTTACACCAATTGTTATTAGTTCTGATGCTGCTTTGCACTACAAATAATAACAAAATCCATAGTTCTAAAACTTTATTTAATAGTCTATTCAATTAAAAAAAAATTAAAGCCGTAAAAAATGCTATAATGAAGAAAAGAAAACACTTACGTTATTCGACATAGCCAGAGAAGAAATTCTGAAGTCCGCCAAAACAACAGCTGAACAAAACTCTCCATACTTTTCATGTGTCATAACGTCGACATTAAGACATGTAGCCTTACGGAATCGTCTCTCTTTAAGTGGAGTAGGTAGGCGACCTTACATATCTTAACAAGATATAATCCTAATCCAATGATTTCAAATAGCACTTTTTGAACCACGGTGATCAATTTGCAGAGCCTTTACTTAAAATTATTCCTTCATCAAAGGTTTGCCTTAGTGAAGTAGTTTATACCGCATACTATGCCGCATTTGGTGCCGTCACAATGCTGAACGAATGACAAAAAGAGCTAATTAGGAAACATTTCAAATACTCTTCTATACAAACTGAAAACGTAATAACTTATTGATTTTATTTGCAAAAGTCATGGGAGAAAAAACATTAAAAACTTTAAAATAATCCAGCCTTGATCACACTTTTAAGAATAAATTTTATTAAAATTATATTATCATGATTTCTATGCAACCAGGAATACTAAAACTGCTAAAGTCAATCAAATAGAACAACAGCGGCACAAACATTTTCTAGCATACAAACACTTTTATTGGTATTTTTTCTATGTTGACGATTTGAAATATTTAATAAAATGAATACGATATTTGTGCAACTTAAATATATACGCATACATACAAACAACTGAACACACATACTTACTATGAAGTAGGAACTTTAACGAAGGATGAACGAATAAATGAATGAATAGATGAATATCTTTAGTTTGAACAACTGACGCTAATGCGACATCTAACGTTTCAACACAGAAGCTGCTACTTCAGTAACTACTGCTGCCGTTATTGTTGTCAATGGTGTTTTGCAAGTATAAATCCAGATGTGTTAGCAGGAGTATTTGAAAAATAGCGATGATGGTATAACAACGGAATATTACGTAAATAATACATCTGAATACAAAAATAAATTCATGCAAACTGGGAAATATTTGCATCTACTCATTTTAAGCATATGAGTTAGATTACAAACAAGTTTAAAATCAAAGAAGACTGAAATCAATTAAATAAGTTTATTCAGTTTATCAGGCTAATGAACTCTTTTTTTTCAATCATGACACAAAACGCATATTTAAATAACAGCTTGTATGCATTTTTGTTTGTAGAAATTTAAAAATTTGCTTTTTATCTGACCAGATTCCATTTAAACTACTTAAATTTTTGTATACAATAAAATCTGATGAAAATTATAAATGCGGTTTTATCATATCGAGTTAGAGGAACATAACACATCAAAAAAATATAGAGGTGATCGAAGGTCATGACTAAAGGTTCATTTTGTTGAATATTGATATTAGCAACAGCCAGATCATCAATTAAAAGCTTAGTTTACTTAAACAAAATTTGAGCACATTCAAAATTTTCGCAAATACTTGCGATGTTTCTTGTTTCTTTAAGCAAATGAAATAAATGTTATGAATTATTATATTTTCGTTTATAAAAACTAACTATAGGAGTAACTAAAGATTATTTTCTTTGCACTTAGTAAAAATAACATACCAAATATAAAATTTTCCTAACATCATGAATCTCAGTTCGGAGCCAATGAAACGGGATCAAAAAAGAGAACTTATTGCAATGACAAGCCTTTCTAAAAATCATTAGAAATTATTCGGATATGAACCACTTCCGGATCACAAATTTAGGATCTTATTAACATTCTGAGAAGCTCTTTTTTTACTGGGACATTTTTGCAAGCCCGCAATCCATTTTAGAGCTATATCTTCTAGTGCAAAATTGCTTAGAATTGTTCGTGAATTCATTTCTCTTCTAGCCTATAAATAACTTTACTTAAATTGTCGTTGACTTTTGACATGGTAAATTTTATAAAAAAATATAAAGAGTATGATTTGCTTAAAAAAAATTTATTAAATCGGCATTACCGGCAGATGACAGTTAAATGTTCATGTTTCTCAATGCAAGTTTGTCTCCTTCCTCACATTGTTGAGCAGTAAATAACATTGATATACAAATACATTACAAACTTATCTAACAGGTGCAAATTTTAAAGATTCATTTTATTTACTTCTATAATAGGAAAAAAATCGTTCAATACTCTATCGAAATCCATCGAAAAATATTTAAATACATTCCTTTTTATAAAGCGTTACACTGGGAGGTACAATACTCCAAATAGAGTTTATACCACACTAAACATCAATAGTGGTAAAATTGTTCTTATATTAGTTTTGTATAAAATTCAGCAAATCAGTATTAATTCACTCTATGAACTTGGACAATGATTTTTTAGATAATACAATATCACGTTTTCCTGTTGCAGCTACGTAAAGTATAAGTCTATTGATATTTAAAAGTGTCACATCAACGAATGTCAATTTAAAATAGATTTGGTTAGGACATGTTGCAGTTAGAATTTGGAAAATGAATAAATGATAGTTTTAAAATTTTCTGAAATAATTCACTTTTTTAATTTTATGTACTAGTTTGCCTAAAAATGTTTAAGTTACGTTTCGTTTTTCTTTCATACAAAATTATTTTAGTTTTTATATATCTGATTGCATGGTGTTTTTTTATTATTTTAAATATTAAATTTAATGCATAAAAATTTTATATCTTTTGTTTGTAACATTTTATATCACGTTTTTGGGTCAAATGATTCATATTATTTAAGGCGATTATTACAAATTGTACACAAATGGTAATAAACGTTTTTGTTTTTATAGATAATTTTAAGCTTAGAAATGAATAAAGTTGGTTTAATAATCTGACACAATATCTTATTTGCTAGTTCGCGATTGGAGTACAATGTAAGGCACACTAGAACTATGATATTTAAAGCGGTAAAGGCGGAAGTAAGCAAATTTATAATATTCTGTAATTTATTGAATAGCCCCCTCATAACTTTGATTTCTTTAATCTCAAAATAATAAAACTTAAAATATAAAGTCTCTTCATAGCGATATGGGGAACTTCCACTATAGCTACCCCGCGGAAAATTTGGTGACAAATGATCCAAAAGTACTCGTCCTATGACTTGAGAAAATGAGACTGGTACTAAAAATAAGGAGTAGTGAATGGTGAAAAAAAGACATATTGTATAAATGGTCACATACTATTAACCATTTGCAGTCAATTTAGTTGGTACTCCGGCTAGTATTGGAGTAAACGGCACTAAACCAATTCGATGCACCTGGATCTAAGGCCTATCACATCGTATCTATATAATATTAATTGTCTCCCTTCAATGAGAGCTTAACTTGTATTTATAACATTTAAATATAAGTGCCCCTGTGGTCGACTGGGTAGTGTACTAGCCTGTCATACCGGAGGTTGTCGGTTCGAATCCTATCAAAGACACCGCTTAAAAATAAAATACTATTTTTACTTGGATTCGTAACAATAAAAAAATAAATTAATCGATAATTACAGCTGAATTTTAGAATAATATTTATATATAATCTATATTATTCTACACCGATTACGAATCCATAAGATAGTTTAGAGACAAATTACAAGGTGCATACAAAGTATCAATTAAATCCATCCTAGGCCATCCCCATGTAAAAATGGCTGGTCCGCTTCATAGGAAGTGTTAGAACTCGGACTGGTCCCTACCACCTGGGGCCCGGTCACGTGACTTGTTTTGTGTCAGTTCCATTTACCGTAGGGTAGATTACAGAAAATTGGTTTACAAATAGATCTTGCCTCAAACAAGAAATAAAAATTACTTAAATAGCAAACATCATGGTAAAAATTTTAATGATTTGTCAACATTATCACCAACGAAATGTAGGCATATAGAATAGCTAAATAAAAATTCTTCAAACAATTATTTGCCGAGACTTCTCAAAATACTTTCTAAATTTTATTATAGTCATGAAATTTTATTGCACTAGAAGCCTAAAAATTGTGTAGCAAGATTATATTACAACCTAAATATTAGTCAGGCTAATAAAAATGTATTAAATAATTCTGCCTAAAAAAACGAATTCATTACAAAGATCTTTTAGAACAGACTACAAAACGGACGCAATTCAAATGGTGTGTTTCTATACAAATGGGGTCACCGTCAAAAATTTTTTATAGTACCAATATATAATGTCTATTCAAATATAATATTTTTAAAATCGGTCAAGAAATATATCAGGCTATGGAATCAAACTGAGACCAAAAGCTCGTAAACATAAAAAAGTCCCACAGATTTTCGACAAAAAATGTATGCGATCAAACTGCAAGCAAACCCTTTCAAACAAAATAATAGTTATGAATATCGGTTCACATATGAAAAGTCATATTTTGGGGAGCAAATTTTCCCACCCATTTTCGAAAAAATATTGTGCAACCAAACTACAAGCAAACTTTTTTAAACTAAAACATTATTTTGAAAATCGGTTGATTAGTGACAGAGTTATTCATTGTAGTGAGCAAATTTCTCCGTCCGATTTAAAAAATAAAAAAATTATGGATCCAAACTGCAAGAAAAGAGTTTTAAACAAAAAAATAATTTTAAAAATCTGTTCACAAATGACAGAGCTATGCATGGGAATTGCAACTTCCCCTCCGATTTTGGGGGCCAAGCTGCAGGCCAACCCTTTCGCACAAAAGAAGAGTTTTGAAAATCGGGAACAAATTTCCCTCTTCAATTTTTGGAGAAAAAAATTATGGGATCAAACTGCAGGGAAAACATTTCAAATAAAAAATAATTTTGAAAATCGGTTCACAAATGACAGTGTCTACAAACATAAAAAAATACATACGAATTGATAACCTCCTTCTTTTTTGAAGTCGATTCAAAAGGAGTTAGTACTTTTCTTAAAAAAAATTTTTAGTTGCCTTTTTTTAAGATCTTCAACTATATGTGAATAAATATAGAAACCCACTTTTCATTTGCACTAGGCCTTCTCTGCTTTAAAACAATTTTTTTGTTATATTATTGTCTTTACTATTAAAACAGCATGATGTTCAATGTTCTGGTAAAATATTACTTAAATTTTAAAGTCTGTTTTCCTTATTTAAAATAATCTCAGTTGAATATATGCAATTGCTTTAAATATATCTTGCAGCTCTATTAAATGGATTACTTAAGAATCTTAAAAATAATATAAAAAAAGTATGAAATAATAAAACACAGATTGTTCAAGATAAAATTTTTATAAGGATTACAGGATTTTGTATCTGTTATTTTTCTGCCTAATGAATACAACAAAGGCGAGAAATAGAGGATATAAAAATGTATTCGAAAGCCAATATACTTAAATTATCAAAGCTGAGATACAAAAAGATGAGCAAACGGATAGAATCGTTTTGAAGTGAATGACTTTTTATAGTGAGTTAAATGTATTGTAATGTCCATTATATTTATTAGAATTGAACTCAAATATAATGGACAAAAGGGAAAAAAACGATTCCCATAAAACGTTTCTAACTTAATTTTTCCACAAAATTTTCCACAGTAGATGTCAGTTTCTTCAAGATTGCTTTAAAGTTGTAAATTAAATATTAATATCATTCTTAAAGCTTCTATAACATCTTCCAACATTTGTATATAATCTGATATAATTTGATTCTCAGACATTACTTTGTAATCAAAAATATTTTTTTTACATAACTAAGGTTAAAACAAATTAAATATTCAATTTGCTGGTAAATAAATTATTAATCGGTGTATCAGCCACACAAGCGTGAACTGTAAACACGGATTTTCTTTCGAAAATTAAATTTATCATCCAGCATCCATCTATAAATTGGATGTAGAAAGAATAATTTATTTTACGAATTTATTTCAGTTCATTTTGTTTGGATTTGATTTTTTATTTCATTTTATTTTATTTATCTTATTTTTTGTCAGTCTGCTTGCTTGAGTGTTAAACAAACAAGACATTTCTAAAAACATTTTATATTTGAACTTTAAACTGATTTGAAATTTTCATTTATATAAAAGTAAGTAAACTTTAAAATTATTACTGACCTTTACACAATATCTCCATTAGGCAGCTGAAAAATATAAAAATAAAAAAAAAATGAATGAAAGCAGAGAGGAACTAATTTCATTAAAAGCTTTTTTGTTGCTCATTAGAATAAATAAAATCTAATAGACTAATACGAAAGATATTGTGTCAAGGGAATAAAGGTTCAAAACACAAATTGGTTAATAGAATCATTTGAAAAAGAAATAAAATTTACAAAGTTCTAAATATATTAAAAAAAAAGAAAAGCAACTAAGTAACTGTTGTGGTAGTGCGTAATTTCTCTGTAAGAAGTTTCATATATTTCGAATAATTTCTAGCGTTCAACTTGAGTTTGTAGCTTTGCTATCTCGAAGACCAATAATAAAGTTTTATAACTAATATTAGTGTAGGATGATAGTTCAGTCTGCTGCCGTTTTGAAAGGCGAAAAAAACCCATATAGCAAAGAGTTATACGGCTCAAAGTTTTCTCGCAGTGTTTTACATAAAAGTGCTTACCACATCTTATTAAATAAACATAAGGATTATAGGATTTACTACGCAAATTCACTATATTAGTGGGCAAAACGGGAAATATCTAACTCCTCTTAAAAGGAGTCGCAGATGTAAACTTTAAAAAAACCGATACACGTAATTTTTGGTGGTGTGTTCTACCAAGTTTTTTTTTAAAGATCAGACTTAGGCAATTAATTCATTAATGTGTTAGATAAATTGGGAAAAGGATAGTGTAGAGAGAACAGATTGTGAAGTTAGAGAGAAAGACTAATTAATTTAATTAATTTATTTAAGCTGTGTAGCCATTTTGTTAGTTTCTTTACTTCGCTGATGATTCTGCTGCAATATCAACGAAGGAGGTTGCTGTGATATGCTAAAGTATATGTCAGTATTAATCGCTGCCGGTATTGCTAAGTGATCAGTGCTATGCCTTCATTACTTTAACAGTATACCAACAATCAACACAATAAGTCACCAATGAAAATCAGAAAAATGTAAGATGTTGATTGGAACTTGCCTGATTGGAAGTATTTTTGACCCAAGACCTCAGGGATTGTAGTCAACGTGCCAACCAGTTCAGCCAACAGCGCTAACCACTAAAATATATTTTGTTCAGCAGTGCTATTCATATATTAATAAAAACTATTACCAAATATGATGATTTGAAAAAGCTAGTGTAAACTTAAAAGTTTTTCGATCAACTCGATTAATTCCTAACACCTCGTATTCACGAGACATAATTTTGTTCTAACATTTGTCAAACTTCATACATAAAAACATCAGAAAAAAGTTAGTGCTATTTTTTCATATCGACTTTGACTTTTGTCAACACAAATAAATGGCTCGCGAAGACGCTATGTAAGAGAAAAAATTAGTCGAGTAACTCAAACATAATAAAATTGAATAAATTAAAAAACTCAATTTCGATTATTTGTTTAATAGAACAATTGAATGGTGGATTAAAATGATTACCCTAGATGTATATTATACACATCAGATATGGATTGTAGGGAGCACATAAAAGGATATTTCTCCCCAACCATCCAAATATTATTAATATATACCCCATTTCTATTGAGTTTCTAATAGCACTTTTTTTAAATTACATGATTTATTTGAAATTTGCCCTCGCACAAGCTTAAGCTGGATCAGCTTCTTTGGCATTCCACGCCAAATCGGATTATTTATTTGTGATCTCCCCAATTTTGTGATATATTTTAGTACTCAGCAAAAGATATTAATTTAAAAAAGCAATTTTTTGTTGAACAATTTTCTCCGCTATATCACCGCTGAAAGGACGTTTTTGATTATTTGTTAAGAAATGGACAAATGATCATTCCCTTGAAAAGGTGGAGGGTTTAAATATTTCACAAAAATGTTGCCTGTGGTGTTAGACATAAAAGTGCTCAGCATATTGTATACCATAAACGTAAGAATTATAAGATTTTCTTATGCTTTATAATTTTTATTTTTTGCAAATCTTTAAACATCGAAATATAGTAGTTATGGAAGGCCCACTACCAGACTGGACAATAAAGTTGCTGGGTGGATAGAAATTAAATATTAAAAAATTTTTCAAAATTTCGACGGATACGCTCATTTGCAAAAACATGATTTAAGACTTCAAATCCAACAATCAAAAAACTTGGTATATTTTTTTCATGTAAAAAACATCTAAAAACAAAAATGGAAAAATGTCCAATTTGAACTATTTGCAAGAAAGATATGAGCAAAATATTAAAAAAGGGATTTTTTGAAAACTTTATATCTTTTAAACTAGTAATCAAAAAAATGTTAAGCTTTACCAGGAAGGCTCTTTTGAGGGGTGCTCAAAAAAGAGCAGAAAATGTGGCAGATAAAAACAATTTTGCAAACCGTCCAATTTTGAGTGGAATGTCCCATATGTAGCTACATGTTTCAATCTCTCTTTACGTTTTCGTTCTTAGGAGTGGAAGTTTTGCCAATTTAATTCCAAGTAATGTTTTAACCAACAAACAGTATATTCCTTTTTATTTATATAAATAGAATTTTGTCATTATAATAAAAAGCAATCCAAAATAATACATAAAATATTTATGCCAAAGATATAAAATTCACTTGAGAATAAGTATTTTTCCCACACAAAACATATTTTATATACTTCTATTAATATTTTTATAGCAACGACACTAATGTATATTAATAATGAAAAAGAGTTTTTTATTCACGGCCTTAAACATTTATTAGTTATTTATGGTCAACAGGCTGATACAAATGAATTGAAAGTCATAAACATATGAAAACGTTGAGGTGTAGAAAAAAGTAAAAGCTCATAAAATATCTATAGTATATACATAGGACTAGGGTGATTATATATATTTTTTTTTTGCAAGTATTGAATTTGATTTTTATATAAAATTCTTGCTTTTTTGCTGTTATCTCCGAAATAATCAACTTTACGAAAAAAAATTTGAAAAGAAAATTTGTTGGAAACTTCATTTTACACAAAACTATTGTTAGACCAAATAGGTCAGATTGACAATTCTTGAGATATTAGACTTTAACTTATGAGTAGTAGAGAATGTTTATAACAAATTTTCCTACAAAATACACTTAAATATTGTATTTTTCATAAAAAATCTATAACTCAGCTGCACTTTATGCAATTACATTGTGCTTAGTCTCGATTTACTCGGAATAAAACAATCTTCAAAAGTGCCTATAGCGACGATTGTGTAACTTATACTAGTGAGTTGGTACGGGTCACTGAAGTTAATTCTTACTTAAAACTCTCGTTTTTTGCTGTTATATTCAAAGCGCGTTTTATTCCGAGTAAATCAAGGTTAAGTACAATGTAATAGAATCAAATGCGGCTGAGTATAAGAATTTCTTATAAAAACACATTATTTTTTCGTGTATTTTGTATGGAAAATCTTTCCACGCTTTGGTAAAGTACTTAAAATTAATATTGAGGGCTGTAACTTTCAGGGTACTTTTTTCTTAGCCAACAGAATTTCAAGGGAAGCTGCAAAAAAACATACTTGCAAAAAGAAAAATAATAGGGTGATTATAGTAATTACATATCGTCATATAAATTCATAACAGCCCTAAGTTACATTGAAATAATTCAACAGGAGAAGAACAAAAACCTTTAAAAATGAAAAATTAGCCCATGTACAGGTCATGAATACTTATAATACTAATTTTACATGGACGAATAGAGGAGTAAAGCTTAGGAAAAAAGTCGTAATAAAATTTATTTTGATACGGTGCATCATAATCAATAAAAAATTTGGTTTTGAATTTTTTGTAACTTAGGCCTTTTTTGAAATCATATGACAATATATCAAAACGCTTACATGTACAAACACGAATTGAAATATACTTATTAATTTAAAAAAACCTATAACAAAACAATATTTAAATTAAACTGATCATGTACAGTTTTTAATATAATGTTTTAGATCATATGATTTAGTTATTTGTTACATTTTTAGCCCCCGACCATAAAAGAGGGATGTTATAAGTTTGTAGTGTGCGTCTGTGTGACTTTGTATCTGTGTATCTGTTTGCGCCATCGTGGGGTCTAAACAGCTGGATCGATTTTGATTAATTTTTTTATTTTTGTAATGTGACTTGATCGAGACTCTTCTTAGGTTTGTTTGAAGAAAGTCGGTCCAGCCGTTTTGAAGTTATCATGCATTTTCTTCAGGGATTTTTAACAATTTTAATTTAATATTATTGTTCTACTTTTTGCTAACTGAAAGTTATCGGAGATTTTAAAAACAAAAATCGCTCTTTGGAGTATAGATTTGAAGATATGAATTAAAGTCTAATATATAAGAATAAAATATATATTATAAAAGAAACTGTGAGCCAGGTAATAAAATACAATTAAAATATACATATGTATGAAGTGTAAGTAGGTGGTATATAAAAATAGTATCATAAAAATAAAAAAACAGGTAATGTAATTGTGCTTATAACTCTTTGCTGGCATGTATTATGCATGTATGTATTCTAGTGTGAGCCAGATATATGAAAGACATTTTTATTATCACAAGCACAACTTTTAAGGTTTTTGTCACACTATACTTATTTATATTTATGACCTTATATTTATGCATTAATGTACTATATGTGGATATTCGGGTGTAATGTTTTCAATGTAAGACTTATATATTCGTTTGCTTTTTTGTTTAAAAAATTTTATGCTGTTTTTATTATGATGTTAATAATAAGATAAGCAATTAGAAAAATAATAAAAAAATTTTAGTTTTAATGTAATTATTCCAAACCAAATTTCTTCTTAATCGAAAATGATTAAATAGGCTAAGTTTTGTAACCTTATATTCAGAAGGAATTAAACATGATTCGTATTTCCGTGGAACAAGGAAAAACTAAGATCTAAACACTGTTATATGTGTCTTTTGCATATTATCACGTGTGAGGTGGGTCTGTTAAATGTGATTGCAATAAACTATTCGTAAAAATTGCATACGAGAATCATATCAGTACAAAATAGTTTTTGATTTGTCATTTTACATGTCACGGTCCACAGCCGTTCCAATTAAAAAAAAAGGATAAAAAACCTAACACGTAAGACTCAAGAATATTGAAATTCGGACCACCTTTTTTAAGCATATGGTGGGCTACAAGGTGTAAAAATTGAATACCTTGGTCATGAAAAACATTATTGGCCTCATAGATTTTACACAAATGCTTAGATTTTAATATTTTTTTTGTTGTTGTAAGGTTTATGAATAGATAATGATAACACATTTCATTTTATTGGGATATCTTTCATATTTTCATAGATATTAGGTTTTGAATTTAAAAATTTTGGCTTATGACTTCCATTTTGTTCCCTATTTCGTGAACTATCTCCGGTAATAGCATGAGCCAAATTTTCCAAAAAAACATTGTATGATTTTTAACACAATTCTTGATATATGAAAAAAAATTGTTATCTGCATTCATGAAAAATTGTCAAAGTCAAGATTTGAAATAAGAGTGAAAAATGGATTAATGTTTTTAAGAATAGAGCTTAATTGTTTGACGTTTTTCTCGAAAATTCTTCAAAAGTAAAATTTATTCTTTTCAATACTAAAACAATACTTCAACAATGACTGCAAACGAATTTTTAAATCGAGAGAAAAGTTTGTTTCAATTCCTTAATTGCGAAACAATTGTTGAAACAAATCTAAATGATAGCCCCATCTAACATATGAACTAAAGTTGAATCAAACAAATTGTTGTGAATGCATGCTCGCTGCATCCAGCATTGGGCCAAAATATACCTAATAAATCTTTATTGTAAACAAAATTGGGAGAATATCTCAAATAATAAGCTTAATAAACACTTTAATTTGAATTTTATTGTTCATTTTGCCTTATAAATACTTTTCTTGTCACCCACAGGTCGACTAATTGTATAAAGGTTTACAAAAAAATAGATACATAACGAATATAAATTGTTTGTTGGGTTTCTTAAAAGTTATTATTTTCTTGTAATTTTCCAAAGCAAGTTATTAGTTAATTCTCAAATGGTTTTTGAAAGTCTGTGTATAAGACGAGTGGCTCGGAAGTTTTCAAAAATATGGTTGAAGTCAACTGATGATTTGGTAAAGCAGCAATGAAATGTATATAGACACGACCTAAGCTTCAACAAATAAATCCTTATTTTAAATAAAATTGGGAGAATATCTCAAATATTAAATTTAAAAAATGTGTTATTTCATTTATAAAACAACAATACACAACACATTCAGCTTAAGTTTTTTTTGTTCGCTTTTCTGCATAAACACCCAGGGACTTTACAGGAAACGAATCTGCGACCTTCCGGTTAATAATCTAGCACACTATATACTACACTACGGGGTACCTAACTTAACAAAAAGTTTAAATTAATTAAAATCGTTTGATTGATCTATATTGGAATATGCCTCTTTGACTTGGAATCCTAATGCCGTGGTACACATAAATCGCCTAGAAAAAGTTCACATTAAATTTCAAAAGTTCGGGCTTTCTTCTTTAAATTTTTCATTTCCTTCAACTTTTTATCAGCATAGATGTTTATGGGCTTCAATGAAATCTTTAGAAATCCGAAGGAAAATCTCTGCCCTGTTATTTCTTATTGGAATTATCAACAGTACTATTGATTGTGCTGAATTACTAATTTTGATAAAAATATCCATTCCTCAGAGATCATTTATGATGTATAACTTTTTTCATGCTTATTTTCAAAGAACTAATTTTGATATTAATGAACTAACTAGTTATTAAATCAATGAAATACCTATTGCGAAAGCTTAGAAATTTTGCTGCCAAATAGCTAGTCAGTAAGGATTATTGTATCAATTGATTTAAATAAATAAATAAATGAACACATAAATAAATTAATTAATAAATTAATAGATAAATATATAAATAAATAAATAAATAAATACATAAATAAATAAATAAATAAATAAATAAATTAATTAATAATTAAATAAAGTATTATACCAACAAGGTTTTTCGCGCCTATTCAGTCAACTTTGACACCTTGTAGTTCACCGTGCTTTACAACAGGGTAGTCCAAACATTAACATTCTTAAAGTTTTATGATTTTTGCATATATAATTTTATAGTCGGATCCCAAGTTTTAAAGACACACATTTATTACACAACGGGACCTATAAGGACAAAAGTGGGCTGGTTTTAACCTTTAAACTGGCAACCTGTCCAACCTACATTTTTCTTATAATTGGAACCACTGTGCGTTCTGGGAGTAAATTTTACGAAAAAATTCTCCAAAAAATTTGAGTGTAGGGTTTCACAACACATTATATCTACTCACTAAAAAAAATTATGTAATCGTAGAAGGAAATTAAGGTCCTAATTGTGTAAAGCACGGCAACAAAGTGATATTTATATAGAGAACAAAACCAAAATTTTAAAATATTTGATAAATTTCTTTTATTTTTCGTACAAATTTTAAAACTTTTGAAAGAGGCAAAGCAACACTTGATTTTCTATGCGTTTGTTTGGTGAAGAATTTGTAGGAAAAACAAAAACAAATTATTGAAATTTCGTCAAATCAGTTTTTCTTTAATGCAGCTTTCACTTCCGTGATTGGACTTAAACAATTAGGTCCTAAGAGTTATTATATATATTTTTTATTTTTTCTTGAAGCATGAAAAATAAAAATTTTGTATCTCTAAAAACTATTTTTTACAAAAGATTTATTGATGATTAAGTAGCAGGGTAGTCTTGTCTCTAATAAAGCTAGTATTATAAAAAAGGTAGTACATATTATAAAAAAAGCTGTTATTTCATAAAAAGCGGCCGAAAAAGTTATGGGGATTAACTTCCCCTAATATAAATATCTTCAATTTAAATAGTAATAATAGACTACATTTTCAATACACAACTCATTTGTATGCCCGGATTTTAAGAAATCTGTATTTATTTATTAGCACTAAATGGTCACATCTCTTTATTAATCCAACTCATAACATGAATAAATGTCTTCCATTAAAACTTTGGCTTTCTTTATATTTAAAACTTAAAACCATCCAACCTTATAGTGGTTAAAAATCTCATTTGCAGCTCCTCTTTTACTTGTTTGTTATAAATAAGAAACATTTAATAATGGTCACACCATATTTTTTTAATAAGCCCTTCGTAATAATTCTTAACTCAGGCAAATGCAAAAAACCGCAATTTGATTTAGAGCAATAAACTAGCATGATGGAAGCACAAATAAAACTTTAGTTAGATCGTTAGTTTCTCTTTTTGCAAAACTATTAAAACAGCACTAAAACAACCTGAAAGTGAGTAAAAGTAGAAATAAAAAAAAAATACACACACAAAACTAACTGGACAGATAAAGTTTTTTTAAACTGCTTTGTGGTAAGGATATGACTTCACAATAGACTTTATAAAAACACAGACAAATAAAAAACAAATAACTATATTTATACAGACCAATGTATAGACAGACGGACAAAAACGAATGAGTAAAAAAAACGAACACGCATACAAGTATGTATGGAGATGTGTTTCTGAACGAATATAAATTTATATTGACCATAAACAAACTCACGAAACTATTAACACTAAAAAATTAGATATGTTTGTATGTATATTAAATTTTATAAAAAAAAGAAAATATTAAGGGCTGAAGTCAAAAGCGATAGCATGGAAAGGAGCTGCATATGTCAAATACTTGTAAGAACATTTGGCATATACAACATACAATGTACATATGTATGTATCCGTGTGCGCAGATATGCATTCATATATCGGTGATTCTAATTTCAAATGCTTTTTTCGTGTCCGTTGAAAGTATAATAAAATATTTCATAAAATAAACTCATAAATTTTAAAATGAAAACTGCTTTACCGTAATTTAATTGATTATAAATAAATGAACATACGATTTTTTGTACAAGACTGACAATTATGTGTTAAAAAAGAAGGACGGAAAAAATGTTTATACTCTCTTTATACAAATTGGCGTACCCATTTTTCAAAAACAAGATAAAATTTAAAATGGTTTTAGATTATTTACATTTGCTTTTCTTATTTCACACATAAAATTTTTTAAAAATAATAGAAATTTTTTCAAAACTGTTGTTCGCAGTTTTGTGTATTGAACATTATTCTCTCTTAGTACACTTGATTTCTTAATTTAAATGTTAAAATGGCATTAACAACATGCACTAAAATAACAGCGTAGTTTAGTACTTTGAAATATCTAAGCATTTTGTGAACTTTGTTGAATATTATTATATTGCAAAACTTTTCATCAGTTAATCATGGTTTGTATCAAAAAATAAATAAAAAATGTATTAAGAATCATCCCTATTTTTTTAATTTAATTTTAGTGGATAACTAAGGAGTTTATGTTAATATACATCGAAGATTATATATCTTAATTTTTTTAAATTCAAAATATAGTGTGTGCTCTGAAAAAATATGGAATTCGTACAAAAATGTATTGATCGTTACGTTAAAACAATTTTTTAATATAATTTATATAAAAATTTTAGGACGTTAAAAAATTAGCAGCAGCTGAAGGGTAGAAGCGATTATTTATCTGTTTACAAATTTCTGATTTGCTTTGAAAAAATGTTGTTTCTACCGCCTAGTGGGTTGTTATATATTCGAATAATGTATTACGTAGGTCGTATTTTGTACGAATAATTATTTGAAATTGATATAACTTTTAACATTGTTAGTCGATTTTATTAAAGCTAGTCTTATTTAAAAAAAGAGTTAGCCTACTTTTTGCCTATGTACAAATGTTTGCAAGAAAATATTTTAAAGATACAAGGTTTTTATTTTTCCATGTGAACAAAATTTAAAATATAAAAATTGGCTATGACTTTTAATTTCGTCCTGTGATTATTATAATTTTTGGTTTCAGAGAGAAAATGTATAGTGCTTTCAAACTCTATACTAACTTTCTTTGTGTATTTTTTTCGCAAAAATCATTCCCAGAGCAACCGCAAAAGCAAATGTAACGCTCAATACACATATATGTTAAAGAATCGAAAAATATTATTTTATTTCTGGATCAATTAAATGAAGCTAAAGCTATAATATGAACTCCACCTTCTAATATTTCTATTAGTTACGTTATTAAAAAAGGTAAAAAAGCATAAATAATTTACGTTTATAATGAGAATCACCCATATACATCTGCATAAAAAGCTGCCTTGCAAATGTACGATCATATATACATTTTTATATCAGGGATGGAATTGTGTGAAATGGAACCTTGCACATCACTATTTTGTTATATAGTGAGACTATGCACTCATCTAAAATAATTTATATAAATTATAACTAATAGATCATATTTGTTTCAATTACGGTTAATTTTCAGAGTAACCGCAAGTAGTATCAATTAGTAACAAAAACTAGTTGATTTATTAGCCATCATAAGAAATTTTCGAAAAATGTGTCTGCATTACCAAGGGAAATTACCAAAGCAATAACTGGAACTTAAATTTTCTACTTTACTAAATCTAAAGAAAACTCTCGGAGTGAAGAAAACAATGCTTAATTGTAGGCAAAAATGTATCAAACTGTTGATTCTTGTAATGTTCGCAGGCGGTTTTCTTGCAGAATGGCATTTTTAAAATACTTAAAGAAATACATATTAAGGGCAACTTTGTGCCCTTTATCATGACATCTTAACGCAATATCTAGGATAAGTTGTGTTAAAAACATATATACATATTTTTTGATGAATTTTCCTATTCTTAAGTTGCGATATTTGGCGAACTAAGCAAAATAGTGAGCTTAGATTTTGCACCAATATTAGTTTTGCCAGAGGCAACATTCTTACTAAATTCTATTAAAATGTAAAGCGGTAAGGAGAACTGGTTGGTTGATTTTATATCTTTTGACACATAGCCCAAATTTAAACTCGTTTGTTGCGGGAACTTTTTTGACAACATCATTATAGTAAGATAGCGTTTCTTTATATTTTTTATGGCCATTTTTGGTAGGGCATGTAAAATTTAATATTTGTAGAAATAGCGAAAAGTCATAACACTAATGTACATGTTCAAATAAACTGAACCAACAAATATTCACACACTAGTATTTGTAATTATCAATGATAATTCGTACTAGAATAGAGAAATAACAAGAAGCTTAACACAAGACTTAAAGAAAAAAGTGAATATCAATAAGTATCAAATGAAATACAGCTCTAAGAGTGACAGTATTTGTGAATAACTCTCAAATCGTTGATGAAATCAAAAAAATATATAGATCCACAGTTTGAGGGTAATTTTGTTATGCATCTATAAGTGTTTTTTTTATCAACATCGCCCATAACGTTTTTGGGTAAGTTTGAAATATATTGGTGTACCTGGTAAAATAATTACACAGGCCTATTAAAAAATCTGTGGGTGATTGGGAAAAACACAATATTTTTTTGCACATTACTCAAATTGTCTATAAATGTTGTTGTTTTGAATTCTAAAATATCGAATAACTAACTTTATTGTCAAGAAGTGAAATAACAAACCACTCGAAATTCAATAAAACGATCCATGACGGTAAAAGCGACTGATATAAGAGAAAACGTTAACATCAAAAAGCATATTGAGGGAAGTTTCCCATAAATATCTTATATTACCGCCAAGCAAAATCATATGTGTTGAATAAATGAAGCGTTTTAAACAAATTTAGCTCAAAAATTACTTTAAGAAACTCCTCTAAAAGCCGGAGAAAAAATTCCAAGTTTGATTCAAAATCCTTCTGCAGTAATGTGCATTCTTAGCTTAATCAATTTGAAAATGAGCTAAATACAATCATTATTAGATGATTACAAACTAAATAAGTCCTTTTCAGGAAGTAAGCGCGACGACCACGGTACTACAAAATTGATGAAACAATGAGATTTAATACCGATAGTTAGTTCAACACAAGAGCTAAAAAATGTAAACCTTCTCAAAAGCAATACAGAATACGAAAATATCTACGTACCGGCTAAAACATATTAAAAATTTTGTAATTTTTGGCTACTAATTTATGGTTGCTTAACTCAGATCCAATAACAGACAACTTAGTAAATGCTAAATTTTGTTTAAGGCTGTAGTTGTCAATAGCATTTCTGGATATCGTCTGCCGAAAATCTCCGAAATCTAGTGCAATTAGCAATAATGAGTGGTGAGTTGACCTAATATTTAGCTGTGCCAATAATCATTAACACAAGCAAGGCGTCGAAAAGAGACTGAAGCCAGTAGAGGTCTGATTCGATATTACCCACATATAAATAAATATAAACCTGCAGATGACGTATGTATGCTCATATCACAAGTATAGTTTCTATTTTCCAAAGTACTCATGACTATTTTGGACATTTCTTTAAACTGATTTAGATTTTATTTAGTCATAAGAATAGTATATGATAATGAATAATTTTGGTTTTACCTATTTGATCTCACAGAAAGTCGATATCGAAACAACAAAATCCATTTCATGAGACACGATTTCCTCAACAGTTTTACACAATTATTCATCCCTGGAAAAAATCCTTCTAATTTAAGTAATAATATGCTTCATATATCAACAACAAAAACATAACCAACTAAAAGTTAAAATATAAGTCACGTGCAGAACAATAAACTACACAAACTAAAAGTGAAAAAGCTATACTTTTATAAATCTTCTAAAACTAGGAAAAATATAAATATGTACAACATACAAAACCATAAAGATAATACAAATATGGAAAATGTGCTTTTGATTTATTGTCTACAAAAACAATAAAAGCTTGCATTTACATAAAGCAGAATTAACAAAAAAATTGTTTTTGTAAATAAATATTAAATTATATTGAGGTTAATGCTACTAATGTATGTAAAGAACACCAGGTAAGACCATGCGTAATTATACAAAGAGCGGAATGCTGTAATCGGAAGGTGGAACATGAAGAAAATAAACCAGCTGCAGCACTGGGAATTGTGTGTTAATAACATCAATTTGGTAGTGATAGAATTCTCGCATGCATATCTTTCATAAGATTTGTATAAATAACAACTGTGATTACATTCAAGTCAGCCAACTAGCAACTAGTTATAAACAGAGTCACTCATGAGAAGTGATCATTGGGGCCTGGTGACTTCCGAAAACTACGTTTTTCAATTACGCCATATACGTTGAAAATTACATTAATATTAATTAACACTGGTTCCTTTTTTTCCTTCCTGAATATAACGTTATAAAATTTAGCCTAATGTAATCTCTTTGGGCTCAAATGCAAACTACTCGTAATTCGAAATAATCAAAATAAAATTATTACTTTAGTCCAAAGAAATTTAATTATATTTAAAAAAAATTTAAAGCATCTAACAATTGAAAGGACAAAGAAAAATTTTGGCTGCACAGAAGGTTGAACTTACACCATGATGTTTCGAGACAATTTCAAATAATCGATTTTCGTCAAAAAAGATGTTCAAAATTTATGTCGGTTAAGCATTTTTTGCGAATATAGCTCGATGTAAAGACACGTTTTGTTTGCTTTGGCTTGACATTTCTCACTATCACGCTCACTCACTTTGCAAGAACGAAGAAATAATAATGAGAAAAATTGTTTTTCTATCATTAATTAAGTTAATTTGTCGTTATATTAAATGTCAGCATTTTGCTTTCAGTTACACTCGAAAAATTTGCCAGTAACATAACTTAAGTTTTGTTGTAAGAAAAGTTCTTTTACAAAATATTGCGACTACAAAGTTTATATGTCAACTTCGTGTGTCGAATTTGAATAAGTTTATTTTGGAAAAAATTATAAAGAATTTTCTCAATTTACACATATAGTTGGTTGGAAGATTTACGACGCTGCTTGCTACGCGCAAGTGTTCAAGTATTTAGAATAAAGATGATTCCGTTTTGGCAGACACTCAACTCATCAGTGTAAGCCTATATAGGTCCGAATCCAGATCTCGTATCCGGAAGTAGGTACTAGCTCCAAACCGGCGCATTGAAATATCTGACCAGGTCACCTATAACAATCTCTGGTAGATCGCTTAGTATGTTGTTGCCAAAGTATTAGTATCTCAAGAGGTGCGAGGCCACGTACTCGCAAAGAAAATGAAAAACTGTTAGTTCCTTAATATGATTCCGGCAACTACGGCAGAACGTATTGTAGGAAAGGTCCATACTACTAGCATGTCCACTTATTGCTTGTTACAGTTTTTTGCGCTTATCGTTGTAACAATTCTACATCTTCCTAGGTACCTTACAAGTGATTGAATTGCGCCACCTGTCTTCAGCTCTTTGGCGATAATGTTCATAGTTTCTAATAGTACCAAACGAATCGGTTGACGATTAAGCAGTGGATGTGTCCATAGCAGAGCCAGCACTGGCCAGCTTACCCGCCTGTTCGTTTCCACGGAAGTTTCTATGTGCCAGACGTCAGTCTGACCACGTTATCTGGATAGCACAATTTTTCACTGGCTAACTAAAGTAGAAAAAGAAGTATGTGACCTTAGAGACAGCAGTGCCGCTTGGCTGCCGACAAAGATGCCGACTCTCTCTTGGACACTGCTTTCACTAGATAGCCTGTCCGCTTCCCTTATATCCAATATTTAAGCCTGAAATAAACTGGCTTCATCTAGAACCCACACCGCAGATTATTCTTGATCCATCAGTGTACACCATGAAATTGAAATCACTTTATATATTACGTCCTTACAATGGTTCTTTTGTAGATTCCAGAAATTTATGTTTATATACAGATGGATCCAAAACGAAAGATGAAGTTGGAGCTGGTGTCTATGGATCCAACGTGAAAATCTCTGCAGCCATGGATGGAGCGTGAGAGACTTTTTGCAAATTTCAATTTCGAATAGCAATAAAACGTTGCATTTTATTTTTAGATACATGGAAAAAGTTATGAAAAAAGTACCTACTTTTAGCTCTACCGCAGCATCAAGATTTTGAAAATGAGATCAAATCGATAAATTTGTGAAACATCATATGATCCAACATTGCCGATTCATTACACTCAAAATATGTACAATTTTTATACATACAAGAACAGATTTCAGACAAACTGACGATAAAATTATGTAGCAAATTTTCGAATTTTTAAGTCTTTGTCATATCTTGCAAAAAAAAAAAAATTCTAAGTTAATTTAAGGTCGCTAAACGCCAAAGCTATATTCATTTATTTTTCTTAATGAGTGTTTTTTTAGTTTTTTCGTTTATTGTCAAAAATTCCGAGAACGGCTCATCAGAATAAAATAAATTGTATACTATTGGATATATATATCTCTCTATTCTTTCATTCAATACATTGATTGCCGATCAGATAAAAATGTATAGAGCTACAGGCCTTTAAATTTTAATAAAGTTTATTTTTAGACCTTATCCGAAAAAGTATAATTTTAAATTGCTCCATTACGACGAAGAAATGTGCTGAGTATGTTTTTTCGGGCTGTATTTAAAAGATAGTTTTGTGATGAACACATGATGCATATATTCACTAGATTCTGATAAAAATTAGGCACTTATTTGCCGTCAACTAAAAACAGCTAGATTATTTTTCATACAAAATTAACTTAAATCAGTTTGCATTAAAAAATTTTGTATGGGATATAAAATCGACTTTTTTTTGTCAAATATCCTAGATTTTAAGTTTCTTCTATTCGGCACAAATTGTTTTTATTCGTATCCTTAAACACAATTACAAAAATGTTTTTCTGTATTGATGAAGCAACCTAAAATAAAATTCATAAAATTACTCTAACTTCCGGGCGTGGCAGAGGGCTAAAATATATGTCGAAAAAATTCCAAAAATTTTTTTTGTATATAATTTAGATCGATGCGACATTCTGCAGGTTTTCGAAATCGATTGGATGATATAAGTTCACCTTGATACACCGGCGCTCCACACTAATGGACATATGGCCTACGGGCTTTCAGCCGAAAATAGAAACGTTCACCAAGTGTGTTCATATTGATTTAAGTAGTGGCATTAAATGTGCTCATATAGGTATCTTTGCAGATAGTCATACAAGTCTTCAGTCCGTACTATCATGAGAATTCCATTCCATTTTTATAGGGTGCTTTGTCTCACTACAAGAAGTTAATGAAAATGTACAAGGTTTCCATATACTGGATACCCGGTCATAGCGGTCATCCGGGTAGCCATGAAGTGATTGATTTGGCTAGGAGGGCCTCCTCTTTGGTGTCCAGAATGCTTCTTTGGGGTAAATTGGTCGACTGTCATGTCTCTAATCAGGAGGAATGACATTGCGAAAGATTCTTCCGATTTAAAACAGGCCGAATAATTGATTTTTATACAGTGGCAGAAAAGTTACCAAGTTTATCGTTCATACTTACAAGAGGATGATACAACGGTACACATTCTCTGCTATTAGTATATTGTTTTATTTAATAGTAGCAGGCGTGTTTTTCATTATGAGTTTCTATATTCGGATGATATTAGGCGGGCTTCTCCAAATTCTTTGCTGACTTTCATAAAGAGAGTCATACAGAGCTTGATTTAATTTAGATATAAATATCACATACGATTCACTATGTGCCACAGTGATAGTCTTTGTACCAGAATCTTCTCCTATTCTATGCTACTTCCCTTCCTTCCACTCCTGTCCGGATGCAAGAATGACTTTAAAATTGTTATCAAAGTCTACAAAGCTCCTCAGTATAGGTGGTAATTGATCTACGATTCCCGCATGGGCATAAGTCCTAAAGAATTGGACATGATCTCACTTATCACGTTCATGAACATCCCTGCTATCATTAATAACACATCGTCCGCATAAGTCACAACATTGACTACCGCAACGTCTAATCTAAATAAATTGCGTTAGCAATGAGAATCCAAAGCAAAGGTGAGATCATCCCACCATCTCCGACCTCCTCTCCATTACGATTTTGACTTTTCGCTGTTGCCTAGTTTTGGAAATAGTTTTCTTTCCCTCAACATTGTGTTAGTCCAGCTGATAGTTTATTCCTCAACATCGACATCCGGGAGAGCCTGTTGAATGGCTGCCACTTATACGTTGCTAAAGGCGCCTTCTATATCTAGAAAGGCAGCTAAAGCATACTGTTCATTTTCAGAAGATCTCTTTATGAACCTTACCACCTCGTGTAGTGCTACTTCAGTGGAGTGTTCCTTAAAGTAGAAATGCTGACTCTCCGAGAGGCTTGATGACCCTACAAGTCAATATCTAGTATGTAAGTCTTTTAGTCTTTCCAGTGCCTTGGCCAGGAAAGATGAAAGGCTGATTGGTTGGAGTCTGTTGCATCTTCGTAACTTTTATCGCAAACTTTGGGGCTGAAAACCACTCTGACCTACCCATCTGGTCTGAACGTAGTTGAGAGAGAGAGGCAAACTTTATAGAATCTAAAATGCCAGAGGATGACAGAGCTATTCGTGCTCTGTAGCATCTTTGGCATGATGTCATTAGAACCCGGCGATTTAAACGAAGAGAAAAAAAGAGAAGAAGAACTCTTGTTAGCTTTCGTTAAGGGCCAGGGAATCTAAAGGGCTTTAGTAATAGCGTTGTTGGAGCTTTACACATTATGTTCAAGTCCATCAACCGTATTTTCGATTTCTAGTACTCTTTTTACTTTCTGCCTCAAAATACCATTTAACTTATTCTAATCGGTTATCCTCGGGTATTTGAAGCATTGTTTTTGTTTGTTTTGTAATCTAATTTCGAAGAGTCTTCAATTACGATCCGAGAAAGATATCTTATTGCATACACCCGTTTTTTTATCGAATTTTTCATATACGAGGGTAATGTCTAGAATCTTTTAGCACCCACTAAGTCTATCCGAATTTGGAAAGATAAAAATTGGCGATGTAGAGATAGTTAAATTTTGTATGTTTTCCAGTACGATACACGGTTTTAATTTAACCAACTATAATCTTTGAATTAAATCTCATTTGATTTTCGAGTGTATTTTTATGATTTATATGAATCGTTGACGTTTTAATAACTGTTAGCTGTAGTCGCTAACAACATTTCTTTTATTATTTCACCATTAATTCCATCCTTCTTGTCAAAGTTTATTTGTGTTTATTTTACTTTGGCATTGAAAAAATATATAATGACATGTCATTAACTTTATTGCACTTTCACATAAGCTGATGTGCTTTTCTTTGGCCTCTTGTTTACCATTCGTTTTTATTCTTTTGTTATTACTACATAAAGATATTGTTGTTTATTTCATTTTCTTTTACATTTCTTTTTCATAAATTTGTTATTATTTGCTCTTTCTTTACGTCTTTTTGTCATAAAAGAATATATCTGAATAAAGAAATTAACAGAAAATATAGTATGTAGTTGGTTTGCTATTGTAAGAAAGACAATATGATAATTATAATGGCTGATAATAATGACTATAAATGACAACAGTGCCAACCCAAATACAATTAATTATCATAGATTTTATTTAATAAGTGCAGAAACAGTGAAACTGAACTCAATGTGTCTGAATGTAATTTCTTATGTTCATGTCACTATTGTTATTATAATAATTTTTATTTAATATTAATTTTTTTTTATACCAATATGTAAATTCTATATTGTTTGACAGTATTTTAAGAAACGTAGTTTGACTTTCAATTACTATTTGGCTGCCTGAGGCGTATACTTAATGTAAGCTACAACTTGAGCTAGTTCACACGACTTTTGCTAAGAGTGCACAGTGGGAGGATAATAAAAAAAGGTGGAAATATGTCTTTTGTGGCATCTAATTAATTGAAATCAACACGATTTCAATTAATTCGATTCCCCTTCAGTCTGTAAAGGATGTAAAACTTAAATGACTCTGCCACGACCCCCCAAAGAAACCAAATGAACGAATAAGAATTTAATTAAGTTTTAGCTTCCTAGTCCTTCAGAATGCCCCTTCGAAAAGTCTCTTAACTCGCAAGTGTACAACGAACCGAGTTCAGGCCAAGGACCTACTGTAGCCTCACGCCCACATTGCCCTCTTTATATTTGCAAATAAAATCCCAGACGAAACTAAAAAAGTGTTGCCGGTTTCCAATTTTCAATTTTATATTTAAATATGATCACGATATCATTGCTTTAATAAATGACGTTCCGTATATATCCTTATATCTGTGATTTTCTTGAATAAGCGCGTATGTCTACAAACCAATTTTTTCAGGAGAGTCGAAATACCTTATTTTTAATACTACAGACTCTGTGTGAGTTGTATCACACTTTTTTTACAGTCACGTAAACATACGTGGTAAGAAGTTTGTGTAAAAATTTCAGGA
Source organism: Panzeria rudis (assembly GCA_956483635.1). NCBI lineage: Eukaryota > Metazoa > Arthropoda > Insecta > Diptera > Tachinidae > Panzeria > Panzeria rudis. Next base: position 48,177,710 of record OY101448.1, on the reverse strand, counting down.
AAAAATCCCTAAGGGTAAGTCCTAGAGAATAATTAAAAAAAACAATTTGCCAAGGACACTAAAATTGTGTGGAGAAAAAAGCTTATGTCGATAACAGTTCTTTACATTGAACTAATTCAAGGACACACGATTTTATTACTCGAAAACTGCTTGCGCACAAGTCACTTTAACTTTTTATTAATTGAACAAAAACCAAAATATATTTCGGAAATGTGTTCAAAAGTAACAACATATGGGGCTATGTGTTTTTTCAACGGCAATAATTTACCAGCACGCAATTTTAAGTCGATTTAGCTGATTAGTGCAGTGGTGCGATTCTCTATTCAATTTTAACAATATTTGTCATTGTTAAAAAATTTAGCAAGCAAATTTTTTAATTTGCTACTCTGTAACATTTTTAACAATACCTTCTGTCGGTTAACTAGCCACAATAACTTTTTTGTTGTTAACGAATAGACAAGAGTCAGCTGTTCAGCCTTAGCATATACTTTATGTCAACAATTAAAGTTATTGTTCTACAACAATATACAAACTTATGTATAAATAACAATATTTCTATTATTTAAACATTTAATTTAACATTTAATATTTGACAATTCATTTGTTTTTGTTATATTCCTCTTTGCGCTTTTCGTTTATTTTGACAAAGATGCCACATGATGTCAGATTTAATAATGTTGTTAACAAGAAATCAGAGAATCGTACAATCGATAGTACAAAGAACTTAATAAGTTGACAATATAACAACTTTTGTAAAAGAGCATACAAAATAATGTAATTTGGCATCAATACCTCAAAATCTATACAAATGGACATCCGCGCGTATTAAAGAAAGCCACAGATATATGCAACCTTGTTAAAACACCCAAGACAAAATTCAATAATGTAAGCAATGAAAATTTATATTTACTTCTTGATAGAAACTTAGTTATTGAATTACGTCCAAAAGAATAATTTATTATTATTAATTTTAAGTTAGTATATGGTTGAATCTCATTCTAAACGCATATTTTGTTTTGTTGTGTTTTTTTTTACCAAAGTAACTAAATGAAATATGATAAGGTACGATTCATATTATAGTTTTCACTATTCAATGGATCCTGAAATAAAAATATATATATTTCGATTTTTTAACATTTTTGTATATTGAGCGTTACATTTGATTTCGCGTTTGTCCTTGGAATGATTTTTGCGAAAAGTTATATCACAAAAAATGAGTATAGGGTTTAAAAGCACTATACATCTACTATCTAAAAACAAAAAATTTTAATTATCACAAGCCCATATTTTTCAATTTTGACTTGGATTGACATAGAAAAATATAAAATAAGAATTATTTTTTAAAACATAAAGATTTTTCGAAAGCCGTTATTCTGTCATCATCAGCGTCCTTTGTTCGCTGCGGTCTAATTTAAAACTGAAAATCAGAATCCAAATTATGACATAAAGAGCATGTACAATAACAATAGCTTGATTTACCGTGGGCGGAGCTTACGTACAAAAATAAAAATAAGAGTTGGAAAAATTGGAATAAAGAATCAGAAGGTCAAATTTGTTTGGCTCACCATATTAATAAAAAAGGAATAGAATAAGTCATATTCTATTTCCCTATAAAATTTGGTAAAATAGCTGATGTTTCATTAATACTAGTATCCACGATCAAACGTGGTAAAAGCGAATAAAGGACGCTGATGATGATGACAGAGTAGTACTAATCCATTCTGATAGTCTGATTAGATATTTTAATATTCCACTCTTAAAAACAATTTGAATTTGCATTAATTCAATTATTGTGAACTTAAGCCAAACAATAATAACTTTCGACTTATACACATTTTCAGTTCAAATAATAATTACGTACAAATATTAAAAAAACTTATTTTTTTTATATATGTGTGGAGGTACCCTCCATACAAAGTCTTTTTTAGTTTCCATATATCTGCACAACTACTACAATAACGAGACTCTCTAAATTAGCTATGGATTACTCGGAAAATCAATTATGTTTTCAAATTAGCTTTAAACATTTAAATATTTCAGATATAAAAACCGGCAGCTTTTTTAAAACATTATTTCATATTAACAAATGAATATAAGGCAATACGTTTTCTATTTATTAGTGTTATATACAGTGTAAAAATTCACTTTATATGTACATACATATGTATATAAATTAGAGTACTTTCTATGACAACTAATTTTGCGAAATACCATGTCGTTACGATAAAATACCAACGACTGTTTTTAATAGCTACTAGATATAATTGTTTTGTGTTGATTGTATTTCTGTAAATAATGGTTTATATTTGTGTTCTTTGATGTGTATATAAGTTCTAGTGTTGCCAGGAGAGATGGAAGAAAAAAAAAAAGGTAAAGGGTAGAAACGTCCAAAGCGTACAACTATAAAACTTAAAAAAGGCTAAATATTTTTCATTGAAAACTCAAAAAAAAGTGTCAAGTTCAACAATCTTCTCTTTTTTATTTGTCTATTCGATATTCATATGTTAGTGATTATACAATATATAAATTACATTTTAAAAATTTGGGATTTCATATTATTGACTTTGAATTATTATTCTATTCTGTTTACAATTCTCCCAAAAATGTCTCTATATCTTGCCACAATTGAGAGATTTGTCCCATTGTGATAGTTTGTCCATTCTTCTATATAATTTTTTTAACTAAGACATCTCCTTTCTGCTTCTAGTACGTCTTCCTTCAATTTTTGTTTTGAGAATTATGTGCAGTTGTTTAAATATGCAATTTTTCGTTTTTTGATAGTGGATACAAGCTCTCTACCTAGATTCGTTATTGTCAGTACTAAAATATTTGGCACGTGCGCAGTATAAGATATTTTCAATAGTCGTCGTTAGATTCACCTCTCAAAGGCTACTATTCCCTTTAAGTCATCTGTCTTTACAGTCCATATTCTCACCGCATATAAGAAAACTGACCATATATAGCATTTAATAAATCTTGCTTTTGTCTCGATCTTTATATCATGGCTGGTCAAAACTTTTTTATATTTAAAAATAATGTTTCTTGCCAATTCAATCCGACAATTTCTTTCTTTCGAGAAGTCCAACTGATCATTTATCAAAACCCCAAGGTATTGCAAGTTTTATACTCTCTTGATATAGGAGTTTTTTAGTTTTAATTTGCTTCATTGTATTTGTTTTTCTTACTAAGCCTGAACACACTTCGAAGAAAACAAAACGTTTTGTCTTTGAAGTCAAACCCACTCGTATGATTATAACGCGCAGCAAATAAAAATTGGAGTGTGCGGTCTCATAAGAACTAATATACTGTTGTCGTATTAGTAAAAAAAACAGTTTTGTCTTATGTTGGTATGGGTTCATGGTTAATTTTTAAGCCATATTTTTCACTGCAGGATGTAAGTTTTTTTACCTCCTTATTCCATAATTCTCTAAAGCTAAGGCTAAATCTCGTTCGCAAAAATGCCTAAAAAGCACAAAATTAAACATGTTTGGCGTGAACATAAAACACTAAAATTTCGGCGGATTAAATTTTTAAAACTTTGCAAAATTGTATTTGTACCCAAAAATTGATAAATTTATTTTATAAATTTTCAGCGATAGAGATTAAAGCGAGTTAGAGAATAAAGGGACAAATATTATATCCGCAAGAACAGTACTATCATCAGCATGTACAAACTTTGAATATATCTTATTTTTTATCGTCTATCGTGTGAGTATTTCCACTCCATTAGCTTATCTCATAGTCGATAAAACATAAAAAGATATCCCTGTAAAACCTGTCTACATTTTTGAATTAGAGTATGAACACAGAATAATACTTCTTGAGTCCCCTCCCATCTGTGAAGCCAAATTTATTTGTTCCCATAGCTTGTACGCATTTTTTGTATATGCTATTGTATTTAATTTTAAGAAATATATTAAGAGCGTGACTCATTAGGCTGATAAGTCGGTATTCGCTACATAGTTTGGCATATTTCTTATGTATTATTCTAAATGTTAACTTTAATCAATCTTTGCACAGAAAAATTTATATTTAATTTATTTATTTGATTTTTGGAAGGCCTCAGCACAGTAAGATTATATAGGCCCTTTTTATGTCAATACATTTTTTAAAGTTACAATTATTTTCTTTTGAATTCAATTAGCTTTTTAATTATAACAATACTATTACAATTTTTATCTATTTTTTTTTTTTTGAACAAGATTTAAACCGTATTATATAAATTTATTTCTGAAAGAAATTGTTTAACTCTTTCGAATTCACTATATTTTGCCAGAATTTCAAGGTTATTTAATTTATATTTAAGACGTTTCTCATGTAATAATCTACATTCATTAAATATGTGAGATACAGTTAATAGTTCACCACAACTGCATGGCGGAGGTTGCTTCTCTTCCATTATATGTTTCAAAACCATTGCCATTTCTGAAGAATATTATGTGTACGTAGTTATTTGGCAAAGTTTTAAATGGGCCTTGGTTGAAGTCTGGACTCTTTGAAATTTGGTCTTTAAATAACAAAGAAAATATTGTATAAATCGGATAATATTTGGATCCGATATTTGGAAAATACTGGACCAAAGTTATGAAAAATTGAGATTTTTTAATTTCAAATGAGTATAACTCACTAACTATGAGAGATTAATAAGCAACCATATATGTATCTTTTAATTCTTATTAAGGTCTAAATACAGCTAAAATTTTTGAAATGGGAGGAGAAACAAAAAAAAAGAGAAATAAGAAATTTTACATGAAGAAAGTGCCCTACTTTGAGGCTTCATTGCTCCGCTCCTTAGCAAGTAAAAAATTTCGATAGAACTATCAGTTTAGAAATGGCTGTCAAGCTAAAAATCAAAAAGCCAAAAAAGATAAAACAGAAATTTCGAAGCTAAAAGGCAAAATAAAAGACTAAATTTATCTTCCAAAAAGGCTAAACTGGCAACGCTGATAAATTCATCGAAATTTCTATAAAATAGGCTGAAAATGTCCTTTGGCATGATAGCAATATCTATACCAAACTAGTATTATTATTATTAAATATCAATCAGCACGCTTTCCTTTGTTTAGTTGTTCTTTAGGATTGTGGATAGTTGCCAGTCTTTTGTAATTAACCCACAAAAAGACACAAATAAATGATCCAATGAAAATGAAATAGAATAAATAAATTTTAAGGTATTTTATTGTATATTTATTATAATATCTGCAGAAAAAAACTCATGTCAATATTGTCATGCCAGATAGAAAAAACTGAAAACGGATATGAATTTAGTGCATTAAACTTTACATATTCCATATATTTTTATTTAAAGGCGCGAAAATTTTAATTTTTTTTTTACCAAATTATCTCTAAGCTACACAGAAAAAACAAATTTTTACTTCAAATACCAAATTCCCTAAATCAAATGTAAATTTGTCTAAGTTAGGTCCTATAAATAAATTTGTAAATTCAAATGCAAAAATTTTTAATAATTTGTTTGAAATAAAATTCTGATTTTTTCAATAAACAAATTGTTTCAATCAAAAAATGTTTTAGAGAAATTTAAAAAATGAATCAAAGAATTTTATAATTTTATCAGGTTGCCAACATTGGGGGTAGGTCAATGAAATGAAATAATAAGTCAAACAAAATTATTAATCAAACTAAATAGAGACGATAGTAAAGACTTAATATCAGTTTCAAAAACATGTTTGTTTGAAAAAAGGTATCATAATTTTTTCTGTGTACAAAAGAAAGAGGAGAAAAAGTTTTGTTTTTAATGAAAATATGTAGTTTCAAAATTAACAAAGAAAAATTCCTATTATAACCCGTACAAATTAATCATGGTTAAAGTACTATATATATGTAATAATCTTTTCTGTCCCTGATAGTAGACTTATATTTTTTAACACTTTTCCCACCCCAATGGGTTAATGCAAACAATACTTATTCTCAAAACAATAATGATTGTTTTTGCCAATTGTACAAATGAACTACTTATTTTAAGTGGTGACAATTATTTGATTTTGTATACAAAAGAAGGGCGTAAATTAAACATTATCCTTAGGCTGTGGTTAAAAGCTAACTTGAGGTTATGATTTTGGTTTAGCTTTTAATAACGAAAGTCATAAAATTTTAATTATATACATACATATAAATTTAATGATATTTAAAGCATTTGGGTTTACAGAGTAAATAATTGTTTACAACTAGCCAAAGTTATGGGGGTGTATTATAAATTTTTTATTAAGTATACGCCTCAATTATTTATGTACTGTAAATAAATATGTAGTGTGTAAGTGCTCAAAATCTGTTTAACAAGGCATGTTGGCTTTTCATTGAAATATTGATGAGTAATAGAAACTTTTATTTTTATTTTAAGAAAGGTTTGGAAAATATTTTTAAAAACGGATTTTGTAAAGCCTGAAGTTGATAAAATAAGTTTTGTTGTAGGAAGGGGGGAAGGGGAGGGGGGGGGCCTTTTGCAATCGTTGGTGATTAAATTTAACAATTAGTAATATAAAATAACTAAATTTTTAGACTCCACTTAAAGCAAATATTTAATATCAAATTATTTATTGTATTTGCATAATTAGTGCCTTTTGTATTTTATTCGTGCCAAAAATAATTTTGCAATTATCTACATATTTATGTGTGTCAAATTTTTATTTGCTTTAACTCTTTCTCCCCTTTAACTTTTTATTTTGTACACCGCAAACTGACCGATATCCTTTAGAGCAGCAACAGCAGATGCTACCGCTGCCGTTGCCATTGCCACTACCACTGAAATTATAATACAAACAACAACAAAAGCCAAATTGCATTAGTAGTTGTCGTAAAAGTCATGTTGATAACGGTTTCGTTATACCCAATATTGCAGTCTTGCTGCTTGTCCATGTTGCATTGGTATTGTTTGTAATGCCGAGGTAATGTTCGTGGTTTAGCTATGATCATTAACCAAACAAGCCACTCTTCGAAATGACCTACAGAAATGGTGGCAAAAGCAATAATTTGTCAAGCTAGATTTGTTTATAAAACAGCATGCCACATTTTATATTTACCAAAATATAAAGACTACTCTTGGAATATATTAATGGCCGGAACAGAGAGATTTTATGCTTTGTAATATAAATATTAAATTATTGTAACCAAATATACAAATTGCAAACTTGCATTCAAAATGAATATAAGTTACAGCAAGGCTATAAAAAATCATGTGAAAATTTTACAAAAAAAAAAGTTGTCAGCACAAATTATGACACAATAAACAGGATATAAATCTCCCAGCAAATCCTTGGTAAAGCAATTACTTGTTATGACCTGTACATATGGTTGTCAGATCTTATAATATTGTTAGATCTGGCAATGTGCTGACAATAAAAAATTGTCAGTACAAGATATATTGTTAGTTCACCTGGTTATATCAAAGCTACCAGAAAAGCTTACAATTTATTGCCACCCAATTTTCTGACAATAAATTTGTCTGACAATATTTGTTAATAAAAAATTTACAGTTCGCACCATTTTCAGATACAAAAATTATCAGATCTGTTGTTTGGCGTAGCCAGACTCAAGTCATTTAACAGAAACTATCAATTATTTATTATCTGTGCTTGTGATAACTTTAAGAAGTGAAAATATAAATTACTATTTTATATATAAATAGGCCACATAATATTTTGTCGTACACTTTTAAGTACCTTATTGTCCACTAATATTGGTGAAACATATATGGTTGAAAACTATTTTTATCTATATATGCAGAATATATATTTTTTTCCTAAAAAAACGGTTGAAAACCCGATTACAAACAAACCCGGTTACGGGTCAATTGGTCGAATTTCGACCACCGAGCGGGATCCTATTTAAACATAAAGAAGCATATCCAACTATTTTAGCTGCATAGTTTCTTTTATTTTCCTTTTTCCCTAAAAAAAGATGTGTGCAGTGCTGGCAATTGAAAGAAGTCTCTGACAATGACGTTATTGTCAGATGCAGAAACTTCACACATTTGACAATTAAAAAATGTCTGACAATTATCTGCCGATAGTCTGACAATGGCAATGCGATGCGTTCACACGATTTTCAGATGTCGGAAAATTTTTTGTCAGCAGGTAGTATTAAAATTGACTGACAATGTTGTTAGAAAAAGATTGTCAGTTCACACGATTCTAAGACATTTTTAGCAAATTTTACTAACAATATTGTAAGATCTGACAACCGTCTGTACATAGCTTTAGTAAATAAACAAGATATTTATATTCTGATTAGCACAGTTTGAGTGCCTCTGCTTATCATGCAGATGATAAACAGTTCAACCTCTTAAGTTCATTTTCGTGTAAACAAGTTTTAAGCCCGTGACAAAATAGTTGTGCAGTAAAAATATCGAAATTTGTATCTTGTTATTTGTAGGCTAAGGTAGTAAATATTTGCCTCCAATGTTAAAGTAAATTATTAAAATGCCAAAGCAGAACTAGGTGAAGGGTACGTTTACTAGCATTGTAACTCAATAATTTGCCATCAACATTTTTGTGGTGCTATAATTCATTTCTGAACTACTGGTTACCTAATTCTTCATAAAGATAAATTTATATATACATGTTGCAATTATTTCAGTGAAATTTTGTGAAGCTATGACCATATAAATTAGATAAAACTACATCCGCTTATAGAAATGTACTGCAAATAATGCAGTTTATAAATGCACTGCATAAAATATTGTGTTCATTGAAAATTCATTCGTATGAAAATTTATGGAAATTTTAAAATAATGCGGGTACTTATAAGGACAACACAAAAAAGTATATATTGGTTTTCAAGTATGCTACAGTTGTTAACATTTACAGAGACTAAATAGTTGTAGAGTACAGTGTCAGTTAGAAACCTTTTTATAGTAAGAAATTCTTAAAAATTTAGGTATTCTTAATTTTGGACATGTTCGTTAAATTGTTTGGCAACATAAATAAAAATTGAGGTTAACCTCTTGACATCAGATATAACTTTTACAAAATTAGCATTTTATTTAAACATAGCACATTCCGTAAATTTTCCTAACAACACAACTAAGTTCACATAAAAAGTCCTTAAAATATGCCTGTTTTACTTTATCAAGTCTAACTATAATATAGAGTTTCCTGTGTGATTTAGTATCTAATATTGGACATAAAAAGTTATGGTTGAATAAATAAATTTTGTTCATGACTTTGTCATTTAATGCATGCATTAGAGCATGAACATATCAAGTCACATATATATACAACACACTTTAATGTTATTTTTATAAATATGTGTGAGTATAATTTTAGATTTTGTATCTTTTTTCGGTAGTTTTTGAATATAGATTATAGAAAATTGGTTTAGTTTTTATATAAAATTTTTATTAAAGTTTATTTACCAGACATTGTTTGTAAAAGATATCAACTTTTATTAAAATAGGATTAAAAATTTGTTTATTCATATAATTTTAAATAAAAATAAATGGTAATGTAGAGAAAAAACTGTTAAAATAATAGCAGTTTAAATAATAATAATAATTATAAAATTATTAGAAACCATGGTAATATACATACATACGAGTATAAATATATATTTACATATATATGGGTTAGTATTAAATACAAACAAATACATTGAAGCTTGTGAGCAAAAAACTTGATATAATAAGTTATAATCAAAATAGCTGAGAATATTATATGTAGGTATATATTTATATAATAATATTTTGGCATTATATCCATACTAACAATTTGTAATAGTTTTTTTTCCTATTAAAAGGACAAAACTAAATGAAGATGTTCTATACTGCAGTACTTATCATGTTGACTACAAGGCAAATATGCAAAAACGATATTCAATGAATTAGTAAATAAATTGTCTAGAAACAGACCTACAAACAACAACGTAAATATAGACAAAAATATCTTAACAATTTCATTGAAAAAATACCGGGGTTATTCAGTAAACAAATTGCATAAATCTATCAAAAAATTTGTCTAAAAATAATTACAAATTCTGAACAAAATAATTTACTGAATCAAACAAAAATATTTATTGAATTTTCTGTTATATATCAATTAATATTTTTATCTGAATTTATAAAACAGTTTTTTAAAATTGTTTAATGTTTTTAACGGTTATATTTATTTATTGTGTCTTCAATAAAATTGAACTAAAAGTAAGTAATCAAATCTTAACTCTAAAAATTTCTAGTTTTTAAGTCCAGCCAATGCCGGACATAAATATTTGTTTCAGCGGTTGGTTCTTTAGTTGTCTACGTCTCTCGTGTTCGGCTGAGTGCAAGAGTGTCCCTCCTTCTCAGCCGAGTGTGACCTCTAAATTTAATGATGTTTCGGGCTAGAGGATTTGGGTGCAACTCCAGTTTTTTTATGTATCTTGCCACGTGCTTAGAAAACACTGTCTTAACCAGCGGCATATCTAAATCTTTATGAAAGCGTTTGCTTCTGACATACCATGGGGCTGCTGTAATGGTACGGAGTATTTTATTTTGTCGCCTTTGAATTTTTTCTACATTTGATCGTGAGGCAGTGCCCCATAACTGGATACCGTAAGACCATATTGGTTTTAAAATGGAGTTGTATAGAAGAATTTTACAATCTAGGCTTAGAGTGGAGTTCCTTCCAATGAGCCAAATCAATCGAAATGCCTTCAATTTCATTTGGGTCACCTTTTGTAGCCTTCACGCATGACCGCAGTAAAATGTATGAGTGTTTGAATGTGTTTATGAAGGTGGAGCCGTACCTGTTGGTTTGTCCCATTATGTTTAAAAATACTTACAAAAACTAAGCAAAATAGTTTACTGAATCAATCAAAATTATTTACTGAATTTTTTTTAATATATCAAATAAAATTTTTATCTGCGTCAACATCATCCATTAAGCATTTATAAAGTTTCACTTTGCTAAATGTGTTCAACTATAAATGTTTAGCTAAATACCAAAAAAAAAATTTGTGAGAATTAACGCAATGACATTAATGAATTCATGCAGTCTAAAGTCTTTAGTTAACAAATTTGGTGCCATCGCATTCCTTGTGCTAGCTTTGGTGTTTTTGTTATTTGTGTGTATGTCGTCATCGCGGCTAATTTTTTGCGATACATAAATTTGGTTTTTGTGTTGGTTTTTGGTGATTGCGTCCTAAATACAAGTCAAAGGAAAAATTCATTAATTCAGTAAAGAACATTTACTGTAAACCAAATTTATTTTTAGACAAACTTTTGTTTAAAATTTGTTGGTTATAATTTTTTCTATGTGACTAAGAACGTGAGTTCGATGCCTGCTCTGTCATAAAAAATCATGCATTTTTGTGATGTGTATTACACTTGCCTACAGATAAAGTTGCCTCTAAATAAAAATGTATGGAATATATAAAGTTCAATGCGCTAAATACAAATCCGATTTTAGTTTTTATTTTCAGCACGTACAGAATTTTTTTTTAACTAGCATTATTAGTATTTCTACTAGGTACATTAGTATATATCACCACAACTCTGGAAAGGCCTCTCCTATTTGACGAAATAATCTACCAAAAGATGCTGGATAAAATTCCTTAAAGCATCCATACACCATTTTTTATATTTCCAATTGTTTACGAGTTATCCAAAAATTAGCGGCGAAAAATTAGTTTCACTTTTTCTAGAAAAGAAACCGTCATAATCTACAAGATTTTGGAATGCAGCAACTGAAAGTGATGTCTTGTGATATTTTTGGGCTGAATCCAAATTGAAAAATAATATTCGAATACCTAATCATCACTTTGCGATACTTTATATGCACTTTGGCGATTACCACGTTCTGACAGATTAACTTGCATTAAATGCAAATAGTTTGTAATATTTTCCTTAATATTATTGGCTTGAGATTATCTAATTAAAACCAATTCATGAAGACTTTCCAAAGTGATCAAAGCTCTTCTGAAAATCCACAAACTAATTGGCATTTCATATTGGCAGACATATGGTAAACAACAAGTAAATTTGTTTGGAAATCAAATTTCGTTTAGTAGTATCATACTGCCACATCAATATATATTTGTGTGAATGCATATACTTGTATTTTACAAGTGTGATAATATCGAACATTAAATATCAATTTATAGCTGTATTAAATTAGCCTAATTTTTGCTTTTCTTCTCTTTTTAGTTCAATTTAAATTTACTTCAGTTTATACAGTAGCGGAAGAAATAATAGGGACAATTTCATTTTTCACAATAACTTCTGATAAGTTTTTTTGAGCTAAAATATTATGGAGTAACAAACCCGATCACCACACTCGAATTCCGTAGAGCACCTCTGTGCAGCTTTAAAAGAAACATAAAGTTGGAACGTAAAAACAAATAAACAGGTTATGTGGCGGATATTTGCGCCAATCCTGCGAGTTCAATGTTGCGACGGTGCCAACAAGTAGTCAAAGAGGAGCTGCTACCAAATAATTAAAGGATATTTGGTTTAACTAGTAAAAACTAATTTTGTTCTGTATAATTGATTTATAATTTTTGATTTGCATAAATTTCCGAATGCAGCAGGATTGTAATTTTTTTTTTGATATTTTTTACATGGACAACTTCAGTGCCTTGAATTTAATATGTATAGTTAATTTTATTTATGCAAAAGCATAAAAATATTTAAGAAAATACTGAAAACTTTTTTTGTCCCTATTATTTCTTCCGCCACTGTATATATATTAGGGTGGGTCAATTATTTTTGTAAACAGGCGTCTAGCAAAAACGAAATCTTCGCAAAATTCTAAGATAATTACCCTAAGAAACTAGGGGTCTAAATTCAAACCTAGCTCCCGCCGAGAGACTTCAAAATTCAAGTTTTTCATTGGGTAAAAACATTTGAACCAAACAATATAAGTAAAATCTTAGGCCTACCCTTTCCGATTTTTATAAAAGTTTGTACAAAAGATGCCTCTGGCATAGCTACCATTAATGCAAAATTTTGACTAACTATATATTCTGGTTCACGATATATAGCGACTTGAGTAAATTTTTTTTAATTTTCTCATTTTTAAGTCCCTATATCTCGGGAACCCGAATGCATAATACGACAAGATTTTGCATTATTGGTAGTTATGCCAGTGACGTTATTCGTGCAAAATCGGAAGGGGTAAAGTTAAAAATTGTACCTATATTCTTTGGTTATATACGTTTTTACCCCATAAAAATCTTGAATTTTGGTGTCTCTCGGCGGGAGCTAGGTTTTGATTTTAGACGCCTACTTTCTTAGGGTAGTTTTCTTAGAATTTTTACGTAGAGTCCGTTCTTGCTAGATGCCTTTCACTTTTTTTCTCACCCGAACAATTTGACCCACCCTAATATATATATGTATATATTTTTTTTAAACTTGCTTAACATTTATTTATATTTAGAAAAAATACTTCATCGAGAAGATATAAATAAAATTTCAAACTGTACTTTTGTTGTACATTCTTCTAGGCTCTTAGAAAGAACATTTAAATATATTCATCTCTTCTTTTCTTTACTGTTCTCTTTAGTGTTCCAATGTAGGCATTTGTGTACATATTTTACATGTATCCTGTTACTTAATTTGCATGTTTATTTTTTAGATTAAATGTTTCTGTGTAAACTTGTTTTATGTTGTCTGGGTGTATGTTGAAAAATGTCAAAACAAGATTTATTTGGGGTTAGGAATTTCCAATTATCACCTGCATAAATAACAAATGCAAAACTAAAACTCTTTATATGTACAGATGTGTATATAATATATACAAATGTATTGACAGCAAACATTAAAATTTATTCTAAGACATGAATGTATTTTGTTAAAGATTAATTACGAAAATATTTACATAAATATAGAACAGAACAAATGTTTTATTAATCTTTATTTTAAATTGAAAATTGTTAAACTTAAATTAATTTTATTTTAATCTAAATATATTTTTGTTAAATCATGATTTAGTTCGTCAAATTATTATAGTATTAGGAATGGATTCATTGCTTTATTGTTTTAATTTGTAAAGTGGTATTAACTGAGCAAAGTGCTCCAAATAAATATAAAATAATGAATGTTTTCAAATACATTTTCCATAAAATGGTCTTAAAATATTCTCTTTAAAATGTCGATTGCTATCATAATTTACAAGATTTCCAATGCCGATTACTTATTGAAAATTAGAACGAATTTAACCCTTAAACATATTTTAAGTTTTGATTGATTTAAGGCGTTCAAGTTTAGTCTAAAACTTTGGTGTCTTTAACACCTTATAACTAGTTGAATTTTATCGGAAATATTTTTGTAGAACATTCCAGCCCGCTATATCACCGCTGAAGGGGCTTTTTCGCACCTTTTTCAAGAAATGGTCAAAAAGTCCCTTCCAACGAAGAGTTATAAGTTTAAAATTTTTTGTCGTAGTGGTTCACTTAAAAGTGCTATATCCCAGCGAAAACTACTGCTTCGCAATAGCCAAGTTTGTAAAGGAGAGTTTTGGTGCTGTAGCTTACAAACATGCTTACGTATTGCATGATATTTGTTCGCGATGTCCCACTCAGGAACATTTCTTGTTAAATGCTTATTTCAGCGCATTGACTATAAAAAAATCATACTATTGTTTTTTTGTTTTATGGTGATAACTCATCGGCATTCTACGTAATATGTATATTTTTATAATCTCTGCCTTACAGTAGCGATTTCTGGAATGCACAACTGTGACTTAATGTGTAAAAATTTGTTTTTTAAGTGGCGAAAAAAATATAATAATCTTAAGCAGTTCTTGCCATACATTATTGCATATATTCATGCAATACATTTGTCGCTACTATGAAGCGCATTTGTACAACAGGAAAAGTCTGTACTGCTTCCAAAATGTCGATTATTTTTTGCTGGGATGTAAATTATTTTCACCACTAACATTTTTGTAGCGTTTTTATTGAAATACAGTATTTTATTTTTACTATAAAAAAGTTATTTCATTTACATAAAAGGGAATCAAAATGGGTTTATAAAATTTGGAAAAAAGGAAGTTAGCTCCGTGTACATAATGAGCTGTGAGAGTCTATTCTTTCAAGATACTTAATAAATCCACCAATTTTAATAGTCGCTAAGCAAACTTATAGAATTAAAAAATATATATAAACAAATTTTTTTATAAAAAATTTTTGCTTTTAAAAAATTAAAGAAAAATAAAAACAGAACGAAACTTTCGTTCTTTTTTTATAAATATAGAGGTAAATATGTTGCAAACATATTACGATTTTATTCTCAATTAAATGAGAAAACTTAATAGACAAAAAAACACGATTTTCATAAATTTTTAACAAAAGGTATCCTTGGTCCGATTTGGAATAAATTTGAAAAAAAAAATTTTATATGAAAATATACTTGTTATTTCAGTAGTTATGGCATTTTTTTTAATGCTTGCACTGATATATGCCTTGCCAATATAAGCAAAAGTACTAATCTTATTGCTCTGCGATAAATCCTTGTAGATTTTGTCGCCAACTGTATGCAACGACATCACTGTTCGCCGACACATTTATATATTTTTTGGTGCTGTCTACCAGAATCACTTGTTGGAACCATGTAACTTGTTTATGTTTTACAGTGTTTATCAGTCATCAATGAGAGTGGTTACGAATCATTTTAAGCCAACAAAAATACTTAGTTTCAGAGTGCTATTTGGAATTTAAGGCAAAATGGGCTTTGAGCTGGGAGTCTTGAGAGCACTATTCAATACACATTTAGCATGCACCCAATCCAAGGCTGTACGAATTTCTTCCTTAAATCAAGACTAATAACGCTTGAACAAGTGATGGCAAACTATATATAGTATTATCGATACTATCGATAGTTCCAAAAATATCGAAAAAATCGATAGTAAATTAAACTATCGATAGCGATGGTATAAGACAAGGGTTAAAAAGTTATGTAGTAACAGTTACACTATATGGAATATAAACTTGTCAAATAAGCCGATAGTACTATCAATAGTATCGATGTTTAATTATAAACTATCGATATATATCGATAGTCGCAATTATCAATAGTTTACCATCACTACCTTGAACTAAGATTTTTACTTGTAGATTGAGTGATACTCTTTCAATCCTGCAATAGACTTGATTAGATATTTTGAATACTCAAATTAAAATTGTGTTCCTTTTTAATTGCTTATTTTTATTTACTTTAATTCGCCGTTTTATTTATCGCTAGTTTTTTTTATTTTTCAGTATTGAACTCAGGTTCCTAAATTCATCCCACGTTACGAGCCAATATTTTTACAACCGTAGCCAAATCAACATTTGAAATTTCCAGAAAAAAAAAACTTAAATTTATGATGAAGTTTTTCTTTCTGTGTAGTAAAATTGCATTTTTTTCCTTAATAACTACTGAAGGATAAGATTATTTTCCAAGCAACTATTTTGAAACTATTCAGTTTGTAATCCTGTTTTCACAAAAAATTAAAAATAATATAATTCAATTAAAGTTAATGGTTATTAGTATTAATGTTAGACTCAGCCCAAAAACAATAACACTTTTAAGTAATGGCAAATATTTGCATAAAATTTTCCAAAAATGCAAAAACATATAAAAGTTATATAAAATATATGACACCTAAAAAAATATTTACAAATATCTATATCTGTATAAATTTCTGTATATGTATAACCTTAAAAGCTTATTATGTTACGAGCAACAAAAGTTTTAATTCTTTTAACAAGTTTAGTGTTGTTGGAAGAAGGTTGATTATATAAAAATAATCCTTTTATAATCCCTTATTGTTCATTTCTACATTTTGTTTGGCTCTTTTTTAAGGGTAATGAAGAACAAAAATAAATAACATAAAATTTAAAACGAAAATCCCTTCTTAATTCATACTAACACTAAACAGAAAGATGTCAGAGTACATCAGCAAGAGAAAAAAGGAGAAACATTAAACTGTTGAATTATTCAATAACTATTGACACGTTAGCTAGCACATTATTATTTATTCTACAATACGAAGTGAACTCAAATACACTTCTATAAACTTATATGATCACATATTCTTCTACTAAACATACTTCCGCTTTCTGTTACGTTTTCAACGTTATATGTATTTCTGCTGTTGTTGTTTTTGGTACTCATACTTTATTTTATTTCATCTTGTTACTTCAAAGTTTTCTACATACTCTTGTAGTTTTATGTATTTAATTTTAAAAAAATTATGAACATTATACCAGCATTTTCTAGAAAATTTAAAAGAGTAGCAGTAGGAGCAACAGCAGCTATAATAATAGCAGGAGCTTTAAGAAAATTAAAAAAATCTTACGTTTTGTTTTTATTGTTGTCGTAAAATTGCTTATCAAGGCGTAAAACTGGAACACAATGGCAACAATACAATTTTAATGAAATTTTTTTGACTACTCCGTGTAGTGAGTGGAGTAGTCGTACAAGTAGTTGTAATAAAAATGCTCGTTCTATATTTAATTTCAGAGGTTTAATGTTTATTAAAGATTAGTAACTCATTTTTGGATTGCTAAGGTTAGCGCAATATACAGAGTGTAAAGAATAGTTTGTGGCATGAATTTAAAATAAAAAAATCCTACCAAATATAATATAAATCCGCACAGAAACATAAATGTGAAAACAAGGCCAAGATCCAATTAAAAAATTTCGGCCGTAAAAAGTATTGAGATCAAAATAAGGACCAAGGTCTTGATAGGTACAATAACATCATTTCATTTCGAGGTAGCCTATACGCTTGGCAACATTTTTCCCATAATTCTTTCCCCTATTAGAAAAGCAAACAAAAATATTGTCCAGCTAACAAGCTGCCTAGAAATGAGATGGTATTGTAGCTATAAAAAAATTGGTTCTTATTTTGATCTCAGTACTTTTTACGGCCGAAATTTTTGAATAGGAAATTTACTTTATTTTCACATTTATGTTTTTGTGCAAATCTCAGTTCTTTTTTCTAAGCTTTTATTTGGTACAATAAGTGTACCATACAAATAAGGGAGTACCTAGGCCCTGGGTACCGGGTCATGCTGGGGTGCCCGGTAACATTATCGCCGATGTTCTAGCCAAGGCTGGCGCCCGTCTGCAGGAAAATGACATCGACTGGTTAGTAGGTGTTCCACTAAAAAGCTGCAAAATACAAATTCAGCACCATCTATTTAGGAAAGCGCGAACCAGATGGGCAAATGAAATCACTTGTGAGGTTTCCCAGTATAACTTCGCAAGATCTGCAACCATACTGGGGCTTCCTCGTCAACAGCTGCATATACTCGTAGTGGTCATAACGGGCACTGTTTCTTCCTTTTAACGATTTTTGCAGAAGTTTTAAGAACGAGGAGGAGGAAGATACAGTAAAGCACCTCCTCTGTCGATGTCCAGCACTATTTTGAAATAGGGCATCATATTTGTAAGATCCATCACTATCCGAATTAGCAGACCTTGGGGAATGCGACATTAGGGGAATAAATTCATTCATACGATACTCGGGATGGGATAGGCAGGTCACCTTCTTAAATTTCGCTACTATCCATATCAGGCATCAGACATCACAAAGGGACCAAAGAACCCAAGTGGGCCGGTTTTCAGAAACCGGCAGCCTGTTCAACCTTACGTCGCCCAACCTAGCCCTTAGTACTTTCCCATAAGGACCTACCTGTGTACCAAATTTCAGCTTTCTAGCTATACTAGAAGTGCCCCATACAAAGAAGAGGCACCCTACTCCACCCAGGTGAAAAGTACCTATTTTCAGATTTTTCTAGTTAATTAATCACCAAGACCTACCTGTATACTAAATATTAGCTTTCTAGCTATAGTGCAAGTTCAAAATAATATTGATGAGTCAATGAGTCAGTCAGTGAATATGTACTAAAATATGTACTTTTTACACCTTCATGTCTCGGGAAGCTTTAATGGTACAACTTTCAAATTTCATTTAAAAGCTTACCTCTATAGGAGGAACTTATGTTTTAAGTTTCATTATTTTATGCTTCAGCCCAGCAAAGCTATGATGGGGTAAAAAAGCTCGAATGATTTCGTGTAATATACACACTGTGTGGCTGCTACTTGGCCTGGCGCACTACAGTGCGCCTAGATATTTGATAGTAAAGGATTTAATAACATACTTCCTTTTTAAACGGTTCACAATGGTTCCAATTGGAGCAAAAGAATCATTGAGATAATTGCAACATGTGCCGTCTTTATTTTAAATAAAAGTCCTCAGAGCTCACATAAAGCTACCTTTTCCGATAGCCAAGTACCTCTGCAATCTCTCCTTTCATGGAAATCGGGATCCGAGTATATGCCAGGGTCTTAAGCTAGCTACAGAAGCTATAAATAGGTAACACAATTTTTATTTACTGCTACTCTCCATAATGGGCTCAGAGCATTTTTATGGCGTCAATTGGACAACGGATAACCAATAATAGGGTAAAATGGAATTTCTACCTCCAAGGTTATATTTAATTTCTTTTCTTGATTCTAGTTAATTAATTTTTATAATTATTTTTCATTTTCTAACGTGATTACTACCCAATTTATATATTACTGTTCAGTGAAATATTAAAATTTGTATTAAAATACATTGAAATTAATTTTCTTTATTAATTTTTCATAGTTGTTATTATGAATATAAAGAATGAAAATATTTTACATTATAAATTGATTGTTTTAATTAAAAAAGAAAAATCTCGAATCCCGAAAAATCCTGATATCACGCTAAATCCCGGGATTTGCAAACACCAGTGCCTTTCGGCATCCCTATTCTCTAGTATTTATATTAATTATATACTTTGACGTATTAGTAATATTATATCAACTTTAAGCTGGTTTATTTGTTTTATAAGTTTTTGGGTAAATTTTTTTCATAATTTTGTTTTATTATGATTTGGTAGAATAAATTATTGGTCACACTTTAAGCAATAGTAGTATATATTTTTGCCTTATTTCTTACTTCTTCTCATGAATTCAATTCTCTCCGCTTAATGTATTTCCTGCATTTTAATTAACAAATTGTTTTTATCCATTTGTGTGTTTGTGCCTCCTGAAAATGTTGCAGACTTCACAATGAAACGTGAAATATTTTCACTACTTTTTATCAATAAATATTTTAAATTTAAATATTCATAGTTTTCATACCTTTTCGTTTGTTACATTCCATGAAAATAGATTTCTATTCATTTTTTGCAATTTTTATTGTTCAGTTGCTCTAATACGCACCAAATAGACCAAAGCATCATATGCGGAAAAAAGTTCATAATAGTTTTACCTTTTTTCATTTATTTCTTTGTTCAATATGAATTGAATACTTTTCGCCATTTTAAACTTTTGGAGTGAGGTTTTTCTCAATAGTTTGCGGCATCGAATAAATGCAATATCAATTTCAAATAAACTTTTTTTTCGTTTTTCGTTTATACTTTTATTGTTATTATTTTTTAACATATTTTTTATAGTTTGAATTGTTTTAGTTTCATAGTGATGTTTAGTGAAATTAATATTTAGTGTTTTTAACACGCAATCGAGCTTTTTTGAAATGTCTTTAACAGTAATTCCATTTAAAGCATTTTAAAAGTGATTTTTAGATTAGTTTGGCTTTGCTAACTTTGAACATGGCACTATTTAATCATGGGAAAGTTTTTATTGAAGTTATCAGTCTATATAGTGATTAAGTATAATAAAAAGTAGTGTAGGCATTTATAATGGTATTTCGTTAATGTATGGTATTAATGTAGGTTGGAGTAGTTAAGCAGAAGGCACACTGATTATATTAATATAAGCAAACGAAAGTAAATATTTATACTTGCACGACTATACTGAATGGTAGGTTCGGAATAAATATGTATGTATGACTAAATATGAACATACAGCTATAATATATGGGACATTCCATGCCAAATCGGAAAATTTTTGACCTGACCACCTTTCATTTCGCTAGTTTTTGGTTATCTTTTGGCAAGTACGTACCAGTTTTCAGCCATTGACTCCCAAGAGGTATAGAGCAACCGGGTTTTCAAAAGTTTGAGCAAAAAGGTTTATTTAATTGCACTATACGCCAAATGGAGACTTTTAAATAAACATACTTACTGTACAATACAGGCCCGATTGTACTACCAAAGGGTAGTAGAAGACTAAACACAGTTTGATGAATTTATTGAATAATTTTTTCATGGGCCCCCAAAGTTTTTGAAAAACAGTTGGCCCTCAACAAAGAGGTGTCATCAGTATTTGGCCAACAGCTAATTCAAACTTCGTGATAGCGCGTAACTATATATCACAATAATGTACCTAGGAGTGCGCTAAAAAAAATAATTTATTTGGGAACTTTGTTAGGTTGTGCTGTCATCAGCTGAGGTTACTCAGTTGCGCCCAGGTTCTACTTACGGATCCACGAACCTTAAGTAAATAATAAGACTAAGACCTATCTGAAGTTAACGAATCTAATCTTAATTAATTATATATAAATCCAATAAGTGATAGCTTCAATGACACGACTAGCTCGGTAGATTGTAGGTGTGCTCGGTACTTGTCGGGCTCTGCTTCAGTTTATTATTATATTCGGGTTCGGCTTGTAATAGCGTGCTCGGCTTTGGCGTATCTCTGGTATATATTGGATTCGGTTTTAGTCCACAGATATAATCATCTTGTGCGGGTGTGCTCGGCTTTCATGCATCTTCGGTATATATTGGACACGGTTTTATTTCACAGATATAATAGGCATATACTGGTGCGCTCGGCTTTAACGTGTGTTCAGTTTATATTGGACTCGACGTTAGTCCACAGGTATAATCGGCTTGTGCTGGTAAGCTCACCTCTGACGTATCTTCGGTATGTAAGCATATCAGGATTGGTTATTAGCCTATGGATATATTTGACTTCGTTCCCTTGCGACTGCTTCGGTAACGAGATGGTATCTACATAAGAGAAAATATCTGCTTTTAGTCCTGACCGACAATATGGTAAATAAGGGAACAGTTAGTCCGAAGACTACTGAGGGAACAGTTGATGCGAATAACACTAAGGGAATAGCAAACCCGAATATTAATGATTGAACATTTCGCCCGAAGACCACTGCGGGAAGCTATTTTGAAGACTACAGAGGGAACATCTAGCCCGAAGACCATTAACGGAAAAGAGTCCCGAAGACTACTGAGTGAACAGATGGTCCAAAGACCACTAGTGGGATTGCTAGCCAGAAGACTACTGAGTGAACAGTTAGCCTGAAGACCACGGGGCGAATAGCTAGCCCGAAGGCTACTGAGTGAACATTTATCCCAAAGGCTACTGGCGTAATAGCTAGCCCGAGGGCTAATGAGTGAACAGTGGGCCCGACGACCACTGGGAAAATAGCTAGCCCGAACACTACTGAGTGAAGATGGCCTGAAAACCAATAATGGAATATCTAGCCTAAAGGATACTGAGTGAACAGTTAGCCCGAAAACCACTGGAGGAACGTCTAGCCCGAACACTACAGGGTGAACAGTTGGCCCAAGGACCACTGAGGGAACAGTTGGCCCGGATGCCACTTAGTAATGTGTAGATCGGAAAAAGTTCTGATCTTCTACTTACCCGTGATTCGTAGTGCTTGTACAACTATATAATTGGCCACTGTGACCGGTTTGTTCCTCCCATCTATTGTGCAAATCTCAATCATATATCCAATTAAATTTATGAAGTCAATGAGAACTGGATCATAAAAATGCATAACCTAGTGTTTATTAACAGCAATGATATTATTGCATATGTACGTATGTATTTGTGTACGTGCGTGCGGAGGTATTTATATCAAACATACTGCGTATGGTCGAATATAAGGAAAAACATTACAAAAAATAATATGTACGTATTGATATGTCATGCAGTCTACGTTACATTGATATGTCCGTAGTGATATATCATGTACGCTACGTTACAACTTTTTATTGGAAATATATAGGAAACTTTTTTATTTTTATTTTCAACTTACAGAGAATAACTTACAGGGAATCCTAAGCTACGGTAGCTACGGTAAAGCTAAGTCACTTCTCTGCGCATATCAATACAACCTGAACGAACGTGTCTAGGCACCCTAATCGCTCATACAGATACTTTTTAAACATTTTTGTCGCGCAAAATATATTTTTATATTATTATCTAGAGCATACTGCTCTGTTATGTTTCTTCTGTATTAATTTTTATTTCACACCCATTTTGTGCCAAAAGAATAATTTGTTCAGGCACTTTTTTGTTTAGTTCATATAGAAAACAATTATTTTATTAACTTATGTCATTATAACTTACAGGGACTTCATTTTTGACATAACGGCATATATAGAAAACTAGAGCTGATAAAAATATTAGAGCGCCGGTTGGCGTTCTGCTGCCCAAATAACTAAAGGAACAACTTCAAATTGTAGGAAAGGAAAAACTTTACCGAAATTTCTAAATTATTGTAAACATTGATTATTATTTTTATGGACTTATTTATTATTATTATTATTATTTTTAGTTTTATGGACTTTCTTCGATATTGCTGTTTACTTCGTTAATTATGTGATTAAGATAACACGCAGAAAAAACTAAATTTCATTTTCAGTAAAGAAATTCAATGAGTTAGTAAATATATTATCTAGAACCGGACCTACAAACAAATTTGTAAATATAGACAAAAATATGTCAACAATTTCATAGAATAAACCGGGGTTTTCAGCCAACAAATTGAATAAATCTATTAAACAATTAGTCCGAAAATATTTACAAATTCTAAACAACAAAATTTACTGAATCAAACAAAAATATTTACTGAGCTTTTTGTAATATATCAAACAAACTTTTTGTCTGAGTCATCATTATCCTCCATTGAGCATTTATGAAGTTTAACTTTGTTAAATGTATTTAACTCTGAATGTTTTTCAAAAGACTCTAAGAAAATTAACGCAGCAATATTAACGAATTTAATTACACAAAAATCTTCAATAAACAAACTTGGTACAATAGCATTCCTTTCGCTATCATTGTTATTGTTGTTGTTGTTATTTATGGTATGTCGTCGTCGGGGTTATTTTTTTACGAAACCGAAAACTAGTTTTTGTCGTTGCTTTTAGTTTTTCGTCCTAACTAAAAGTAAACAAAAATTGCTGGTTCGGTAAAGAACATTTATTGAAAATAAAATTTATTTTTATAAATATTTTTTATTTTACTTTTAGTGAAGTCGGCAAGGCAATCAACAACTGTTGGAAACTTCATAAGTAACATATTTTTAAAAGATCTTTTTTGTAAATACTATACACATTTATTACGTCATGGGACATAAAAATTGAAAAATGGCATTTGCACACGATGTAATTTTTTTGGTTAGTTTTTTTCTAAGTACCAATCGATTTTGGGTATGGAACTTGAAGAAATCCAATATTAAATATTTTACGATTACTCAAGTGTGGATACATAGTCCCATCTTTTTGCATAACAACTAGAGTTTTTCTTTTTTGCCGGACTTTTTCATTTCCCGGGTAAGCGGGATTGATTTTTCAATTTCCCGGGAATTCCCGGGAATTGCTGCCCAATACAAAACGATACAAAATAGCATTTCACTTAATTTATTTGACCAAAAACAAATACTAATTCACGAGATCTACTAAATAAGTTTATGAATGCATCAAATTATAAAATTTGAGATCTTTAGCCGTGCCGCATGCTTTTTATTTTAAATTAAAAAATTTTATTTTTTATTGTATAACTTCTGATTAGTAGCCACCCTAAGTAAAAAAATTTACCAATTTCATACTTTTTTATAATTTCTCTATCTTCTTAAGTAGAAAAGATATTGCAATGATTTATGCTTTATTTCATAAGACACTAATGAGCATTTCATACTGCTAAGCAAAACTGAATTGAAATAATTAGATGGCGGAAAAGTGACCACCTGCAAATTACCTTTTTTTTTCGTTTGTATCGATTTTTAATTGAACCCTATGTGAACCTGTTGTTTTTTTCAAAAATGTATAATTTTTGAAGAATTCAAAATTTTGAGCTACAAGAAACTTATGTGTGGCTTAAAATAACAATCTGATTTTTTTCAGAAAATATAGACCAGTACTTCTTTACTATGCCCACTTTCGCTATGTCCACTTAGTGAAAATCTGTTATTTTCATTTCTTCACGATATATAATTTTTTGAGAGCTGCTCTTGGAAAAATATGAAAATAAAAATGGAGACAGATAAAATGTGCTCAAAAATACATATTTTTTTTTATTTACATATTTTTCTAAATAAAAGCAGCACTAAAAATCTGTGCGTACAAAGAAAAGTTACCATAATAATATTTGAAAAATCCCGGGAATTCCCGCTCAATTTTCCCGGGATTTATTTCCCGAAAAATGTGCGGGATCCCGGGAATTTTTTAAATATTATTATGGTAACTTTTCTTTGTACGCACAGATTTTTAGTGCTGCTTTTATTTAGAAAAATATGTAAATAAAAGAAAAAAATATGTATTTTTGAGCACATTTTATCTGTCTCCATTTTTATTTTCATATTTTTCTAAGAGCAGCTCTCAAAAAATTATATATCGTGAAGAAATGAAAATAACAGATTTTCACTAAGTGGACATAGCGAAAGTGGGCATAATAAAGAAGTACTGGTCTATATTTTCTGAAAAAATCAGATTGTATTTTTGGTCAAATCCCGAATGAAAAACAATAATAACAACGCACAAAATTACTCCTGAGTATGCTCACTGGCATGCAGGCTAGCCTTTTATACTGATAGTCCAAAATATATTAAAGTTTTCTTGACCATATATAATATGGCATCTAAAAATGACAGATTCTTAAAAAGTATAGAAATACAAACGACAAAGTTTTAATTGAAATGAAAGATTTAAATATATATTTAGCAGCTATTATTTCAATTGAAGAGAATATACTTACAATTCATTTAAAATAATTTAGTATCCTTAATCAGAGTAATTCATAGTATTCCGTGTCACTTGATTTTATCTTTGTGTTTTATAAGAAAACTATATTGATTATAATCCTTTAGTAATTGTGATAACAACATGCAAATTATTACAACTTTTATTACGGTTATTTTGAAAATTTTATTTTATTTAGTTGTTTTTATTGGTAAGTGCTTATAAATTATTTAATAATTGCATTATCATGATTTGATGCATGAGCGAATTTTAATTCATATTAATATTTTTATAACACTTTTTTATAGCAAGCAATAATCATTGATTGACACTTTTTTTTATAAAGTTTATGTATTTCAATTATCTTTGAAGTTTTGCATACTAATATAGCACAAATTTATTTAAGATTGTTTTACACTCACACATCCACAAAATTAAAGACTGTTTTGCTTGATGACTATATTATAAGCATATACTTGTTGTGTATTAATTGATATTAATCATACGCAGCGTAAGATTTAGACATTTGGAATTTGTATATTTTAAGCACTGGTTAACATTTAATTTATACTACTTTAAGCTTTAACAAATTTTAAGCTTACAAATATTAATATTAAATACAACTTTTTTTACACACTTATATTATATTTTAAATGCAATTTATTTGATATGTATATTTTGAAATTTTTAAATTATAATAAACACTTTATCCTTCCTCATTACAATAACAGGGATTTTTTTATTTTATTTAAATATATTTTCCCTTTATTCTTTAAAATTTTTTTTCTTATATTTTCTTAAATTTCATTAATTTATTTTGATTTTCAAATTCAGAACATTTTCACTTTTTAATTTTGTAAACCAGTATGTATATTTTAATATTTAAATTACACGTCGCGTTCCTTTTTTAATTTTAGTTTCGAATCAAGTTGCGTTTGTATCCTTTTGCGTAAATTTCTCGCTAAGAAACACGTCTACGCCTCAAAATACCGCCATTGACTGAATATATGAAAAATTATTCAATACTTAACCAATATTTAGTTTACATACGAATGTCAGGCTGTGTTTAGCACAGAATAAAAACATCTTGTGTCTTGCTCCACATTTAGATAAACAGTCCTTCCAATCCTTTAAAACTCACGTGCTTTAAACAAATAAAAAGCTTTTATATTTAAAAACTCTTATACTCAACTAAATGCGCACTACATTCTCGTTTATACTATTTTTTAAAAGCTTAATATTGCCATTTTATGAATTTTCATTCTCTCATTCGCCTTGCATTTTTTTATACGGGGCTTTTACTATTTAAAGCTCATTGTGGGAGAGATATTAAAAGTGAGTAACAATAAAAAAAGTTTTTACGTGGACTACCTCAATGTTGTTTAAGTTGTGCTGTTTTTTTTATCTGTAACGTTTTTGATCTGATTTTCGTGTTTTTTTTTACTATTTTGTTTGCTTTTTCAGCTGCATGTAAATTTGCTAGAGACAGCATTTTAAAAGTGCACAATTTAACTTGTCTGGTTTGTTAAGTGGCGGCAATTAGCTAATTATAATTTTTGCTCTTAGCATATTCTTTAACGAATAGTTCTTCGTTTTAGTGGTGCATACCTGTGCTTCTTGTTAAATATTTTAAGAAGGAAAAAACTCTAATTCATATTCTATTAGTTAATTCATAAATTCAAATATTTTTTTCGGAAATGGGACCTACCACAAAATTTGTAAAATTAAAAACTAAAATTCGTAAATATTTCATAAGAAAAAAATCTAAGTATTTTCTATTATAATTTTGTATTGGAATACATAAAAATTAAACAACAAAAAATAAAAAATTTAAAAACGAATTCAAACATGTGTGTTTCTTTGTGAAGTATTTTTTAGTTTTAACTTATTGTTCCAATTGCACAAAAATTATAGCCAGGTAAGCTTTTTGTTTAGAGGCTAAACAAGTTTATGTAGTTCGTTTCGGTGAAGCTTACTTATGTCAGATCATCGTAAAAGTGTATCAAAATAAAAAAAAAATTTTAAGTTTATACTTAGTCAAGTATTTTAAAGTTGGGGTACCAATAGTGAAATATTAAGCAAATAATACAAAAATTTGGGTAAATTATAAAAATTCCACATGTCACTACATCTTTAAAGCTAGAGATGCTAGGAAAAAATTAATGACGCCATCAATATCAGGAGATAAAAATACATAAGAATCAGCTTTTTGTATTTAAACACTGTGCTATGTTATACATTCGAGAAATTATCGAAAATATTTCGATATTACGAACATTCACATTCCATGTATTTTGGCGATTTCAATTTTTTATCGCGACATTATCTATAAAGCTTCGCTTTAGTGATTATTCCATTTTTTAGATTCGCAAGCGTTTATCGAACAATTTTGTTTCAAAAAAAGCATTTATTTATTTAGAATCTCAGGTTTAGTGGGTATTGCCTGTTTGTAATCAATTTGACCGGCTAATCCATCACATTCTCACCTATTAATTAATGTTAGTCTATCGAGAAGTACTTTAAAATGTCCTTCAGGCAAAATTTAAAAAACTGTATCGCTACGTGATTCACTAAATGTATAAATATTACTGTGATTTTACCGTGGTGTCACTGCTTCCTTCTTAGCAAACGTAATATATTGATATTAAGGAAGATATATCTGAGATGTTAGGTATTAAGGACTTATTTATTTATTTATTTATTTATTTACTCATTATATAATACACAAGCCTCTCGGCCTTGCTATAGTTTTTTGTAATGTATATTATTTAATTAGAATTTTAACGTGCATTTTTCTGATTTATTGCCTAAAGAGCAAATGATTACCATTGGAAGCAGTTGTTCTAGATTTTAGTGGGGTTACAAAACCTCCGAAAATAGCGTTACGTAATATGTGAATAGGCCCTTATACTTTAAAATTAATGTTTCAACATAAAAGAACAAGGTTCGCGAGGAAAGATACAATATAGAGTTCAATTACCTGTCTATTGTTTATTTCCTCCGGATGCTATTCTAATGTCACGTACGCAGTGCAAAAATATTATTTGTCTACGTCATTTGAATTTGACCGGTCGCAACTGTTTCAAAATTTGAGTTTAAAGCAAGAAATTTGTCGCAAACATATATTCATCGACACTTTTTTTAACTTGGTGTAATAAAAATTTTATTAACATTTAAAGCTCGTCCCGTACGCTATTGTAGTACTACAAATGCAATTAAATGCAAATGAAAAATGGCAAAATTTCAAAAATAAAAAACTTCATGCGTTTTCGTATCATGATAGTCAGCATTTATTAAGCAAAAAAAAAATTCAAATTAATTAGCGGCGCTCGGACTTTCACGCAAACGCTTGATTTTTGTGCTGATGGATAAGGCAGTATGAAGTAATTATCTATGGGAATCATTAATTTAAGTTAAAATTAAAAATATGCGAAAATATATGCATTTACCTACGAACAAAATACCAAAACTAAAATAATATAAGAATATTTTTTTAGTTTTTTATCATTATTAGAGAAAAAACATAAAATAAACATAATTTTGTCTATTATTTAATGCAACCGAAGTCCAGTTGCGTTGCTAGTCGGCAACTGAAAATTGATGGTTGCCAGAAAGGCACTAAATAGCAACTGAGATTGACAGCTGTCAGTTGACAGTTGCCATCAGTGGTATCGTTCCATCAATCCATCAATCCAACTCAGGCTCGGTTACCATCTATAATCGGCTTATTAATATTGTTTTCAAAAATCTAGAACCACGCATCGGTTTGTATTGCCTATTTTTGCATATTTTGGCAATAAATGCATATTATTGGAGTTATAAAATTTTTTTAATGCGTGGTTCTAGATTTTTGAAAACAATATTAATAAGCCGATTATAGAAAATTTTTTGAAAAATACGTCGAACAACTAAACTATATTTTTTATCAAAATTTAGCCATTTTCCACTCTCATTTCAAAGTCTTGATTTTTAGTCTTTTTCACGACTAGATAAATTTGTATAAAAAATTTTTTCCTCATATTATCCAGGGATGTGTTAAAAATCATAAAATATTTTCTGAAAATTTTGCGTGCGCAATTACCGCAGACTTTTACTAAATAAAAAACAAAGTCGAGGCCAAAACCAAAATTTTAAAATTCATAACAAAATATCTTTGCAAATAATAGAGATATCTTAATGAAATAAAGTTTTTTTGTTTATCAATTAATAAACTTTACAATAAGTTCATTAAAATCTGATCAGATTTGTAAGCTTTATAAGGCCGACAAAGTTTTTCATGCACAGTAGTCAAATATGACACCCTGTAAATCAACATGTGGTCCAAATGTCATTATTCTTAAAGCTTAAGTTTTCCTCTATGATTTTGCATAAAGTATTTATTAAACGGCTCCAAAGTTCAAAAATTACCAATTTACTACCCTTTTTGCCAATTGGAACCACTGGCTTATTTTTCTTCACTCCCAATTATAAAATTTGTTTTAATTATAGAGTTGATCTTAATTAATGATTAATATTTTGTAGATTTCAGGGATACAACCAACACAAGGTTCTTAATATAAAAAAAAACATACAAAAATGTTACGCAGCTTTTATTTCCCACAACTTTCCATTAAAAATTTTAAAGATAAAATTAGAAAGTTATTAAATAAAATGTATCATTTTATTGTAATACTTTTTTTCTGAAAAAATATAAGAACATAAAATAACGCCACACGCTAAATACCGACATAGCGGTTTTTATGTTTATAAAACAGAACCTTAAATAATTTTTATATTGCTGACTGTTTTCCCTCAACTTAAATCTAATTGCACAACTGTGTATTAACAATTACATGACTATTGTGCATTAAATAAAAACAAAACGTAAAAATATATAACCAAAGGCTAATTATTTTTATGTTTTAAAACTTTTTCATTTTTTTAACCATTTCATATTTTTTCAATTCATATTTTTTATTTACAGTTTTTAATACTTTTATGTCTGACAGAAAAAGAAAATTAAAACCGCAGAGTTTGTAAAAAAAATTTATATACACTCACAAACACACACACACACGAACATGCATGAAATCAGGCAAATATGTAGGTGCAAGTAAAAATTCGTATTACATTCTACTGAAACTAACATATTCGTTTGTAAATCATGTGAGTATGTAAATATATATGCCCTGCAGATAAGATGACTAGTATGTGGTTAAAAATCTACTAGTTGCTTTTTTATTCAGCCTAGTTGTCTAACTATCCTTTTTCCATATATCGAAATATCGATTTTAACATTAGGATGTCATAGTTTTATGCTAGTTGAAATACTAGTTAATATAGACTAGTGCGCTTAATAGTTTCTTTATTTATAGTTTTTTTATATTAAAAAACACAGAGACCTCATTTTGCAAAGCATCTACTTTATCCACTGAGCCACTTTCTACTTATTATATTCAGAGCTAAAATTTTGTTTTATGTATTTACACCTGAAAATATGTCAATTTATAAAAAAATAATTTAAGCTACTAGTACCATTACAACTAGTTGTATGACTGTTCCAAAACGTTGTTTTTTGACTAGTATCGTTACTAGCCTCATTACAACTAGTAAGATGACAGTCCTTTGACTAGTAACGTTACAACTAGTAATATGACTGCCCCAAAACGTATCTACTTATACATTTAGCTGCAGGGTGTATACTACATATACAAACGAACACACATTTGTATTTCTGGGAACAATCATTTTAGTTAGCATACATGACCTTAGTTTACTATGATCCCTTTAAAGACTTGGTATTACGTTTAATATATTAAAAAATATATATCTATTGATAAAGTCAAATTGATTCAAAACCGTAGATAGAATAGTTCCGTATTGCTAAAAATGTTAGAGCTACGTGGTTCCAGTTGAGAAAAAAAGGGTTAAAAACCTGTAACTTTGAAATTTCTGGTCCGTTTTTGAAACGATGTGTGTAAAAATCATAGAAAAGGACATAAGCTTTAACAATAATGAAATTGGGACCAACCTGTTGCAACACACTTTGAGCTACAGGTTGGCAAATTTGAGTACTGCTGGCATAATATGTAAAGAAAATACAATTTATAATTACAATTTATTTTATAAAGATATCTTTATATTTTCACAGATATTTGACTCTGAATTTTAAAATTTAGATTTTTGGCCTAGAGTTTGCTCTCTATTCCGTCAATATCTCCGGTAATAGCATTGCCAAAATTAAAAATAATTATTTTATGATTTTGAATACAATCTTTGATATTCAATAAACAATTTTAAGTTATCTTTGTTCATCCAAGTTGAAGTATCTTTAGATTTGTCTTCAGCTCACTCACCAAATATTGTCACTCTATATTCACATACAACTTCTTCTCCAACTTGTTATTTAACGATGACAACCACACGTATCAATTGGTTCATATACAAAAAATATTTGAGTGCTCCTTGCACAGAAAATATTCCATTAAAAACGCCTGCTTACATAGATGACTGTATTAGAATGTTTGCGGCAAACCTTCAGCAATCTGCTCTAAAGGTGAGATATAATAAAATTTACTCAGCAGATGTAGAACGGCTTTTATCGGAAAAAAAAGAAGAGTTCGTAGAGAATGGCAACGCTACAGATCCCCTCAGCTAAAATCTAGGCTGAAGGAATGTACTACACAGCTTAAAACTCTACTAGAATATTAAAAAACGGCTTCTCTTCAAAAATTTCTGAATATGCTCGACGCAACACCTTAAACAGACTATTCGCTACAGAGAGCAGCCCGAGGTCACAAAGGACCAGTGATATATAAGCCGCCATTGCGAGCTTCGTATGGAGACTGGGCAAGAACTGACTCTGGAAAAGGTACTCTGTTTGTAAAACACTCGCAGAAAGTATATGCTCCAAATACATCTCATACTATAGTTGAGCTGGCACCAGTCCTCGCTATACCAGATTTTACCTTGAGGTTTCATATTTGTGAGATTGAACACTGTATTGCGGGTTTAAATTCAAAGAAAGCTCTAGGCCGCGTAATAAAATGCTCCTAGAGCTACCCTATACTGCAAAAAGGATGATTCTATTCATTTTCAACGGTATTTTGCGCCTCAAATGCTACCCCGTAGAATGGAAGGTTTCGTTGATTACCATGATACCTAAGCCAGGAATACGAAGGTGGAATCCTATAAACCTATTATCTAAGATTTCAAAATTATCTGAAAAACTATTTATGAGCAACCTAACACCCATACTGAATGCTACTGGATGAATTCCAGACCACCAATTCGGTTTTAAAAGACAATATAGAACGATTGTACGAACACATAGACTCGTGAATGTGGTTAGAAAAACCTTCGAGGAAAAGAAATATTATTCTGCGCTATTCATCGATGTTCCCCAGGCATTTGACAAGGTATGGCAAGAAGGTTTAATACATAAACTAAAGCAAAACCTACCCGCAAACACCCTTAAGCTTAAGGAAGGTAATTCTCTAAGCCCTCCACAAGCGATCGAAGCCAGAGTTCCTCAAGGCAGCATTCTCGATCCGGTATTATATATGTCGTTGTGGTTGTATATGATTTTTACACACATTGTTTTGTAATCTGATCTCAAGTTTCTAAGCTACAGATTTATTAGTCTGTTTTTCCAATTGGTTTCAATTGTGCGCATAGATATAGGAAAATAAGACAATTGAAATCAAAATTATAAGCTCTGGAGGTATATACATAAACAAGTGCAAAACTGTATACGTCTTTAAACACGAGGCAAATATACCACATATCTGTGGCGAAAAGGAATAAGTGCTTAATTCGACTTAAGAAAAGTAGTTTTTTCGAAAGTTTTTACGCTACTTCTAAGAGGTTTATAGGCTTATATGATTTATTCCTTGCGTGACTCTTCTTCAACCTTCAATTGCATGTGATAATATTTATGGAATAAAACAGTGGTAAAAAGCAACATTTGCCTAAGTCGATTTAAGCACATATCCCTTGTTGCCACAGATATTTTTATGCTTTAACACAGCCACTTGTAAAATTCATTTTGCAAATGAAAACAAAAGATATAAAAAGCAAAACGCACATTTCCCTATACGAATGTGGTTGATTATGTTTATGGCGGACAGGACTACGGCAACACGGAAAGCTCTTATAAGACTGACTTGGCATATTCCTTTTTTGTTTATGTACTTCCTCATGCCTTTACAAAAGTACGAGTTTGCTGGTTGGCTTCCGTATTTTTTTTTTTATTTAA
The DNA here is from genome assembly GCA_956483635.1 of Panzeria rudis. Lineage (NCBI taxonomy): Eukaryota > Metazoa > Arthropoda > Insecta > Diptera > Tachinidae > Panzeria > Panzeria rudis. The sequence continues at coordinate 48,143,635 of OY101448.1, read as the reverse complement.
GCAGGGACTTCTTGTGTTCAAGTTACTATCAAAAGCACTTAACATACTCTTAACTTACAATAGAGTTTATATACTACACATGCATCATCATGTGTGATTATGTGTGATTGTGAATAGCGAGTTTGTGTAATGGTAAGTAAAAACAAGAAACCTCAACTCAACAACTGATGTGTTGGTATGTTGCCAGTAAACTCTTTTTTTCTCTAAGAGCAGGCATATAAAAATTGCTGCACAAATACAAATGCAGGTATTTTATAAGTAAGTGTGTGCCAAACATAAAACAAAAAAAAAACAAAAGATAATAAAGGAAAAAAATATGGAAAATATAATATGGCAGCATGAACACTCTTCTTGTCCATGTTCCTGTAATAGTAGTACTGGCGGTTATAGCTGGTTTTTCTATGGTAGAAATTTCAGTGATAGTGTCAGTATGCTCCATAAATATTCTCATACATGTAAAGTTGATGTTGTAACCTTACCGCACATATACACATATATATACAATATGACACCCAAGTGGCATCTGCTTTCGACACCTTAATATATGTACGCTATTTTGTTACAGGTTCTTTACCATATTTTTCATTCATTTTCTTATATTTTTTGTTCATTATTAAAGTGCAGACATATTGTAATATGAAGGCGATATAAAAATCTGCAGTACATAAAAACAATGTTGAAATAAATTTTCAATATCATTGTAATAATCGGTTATTTGGTTGTTGTAACATACGCAAAAAAAGTAAAAGTTTGTCATTAACTGCCTGTTCATCTAAATGCGATCGTCAGTTTCTTTCTTATAAGTATGTTGAAAACAAAAATAAAAAACTGAAATTTGTTTTTGTTTTCAATATATTTATAAGAAAAAAACCTAGTACATATCAAAATACTATGCTCTTGAGATACGGAAAAAATTACAGCAGTATACTGAACAGGATATTAACCCTAGGAGGTTCAACCAGGTCTATACAGACCTTTTTTGTGTGCATAACTTTGTTGTTTTATGTATTAGATTCGAGTCCGTCCATGACTTCCTTAAAGCGGCTACGGCCAACACAGTGAGCACAAAGTCAAACTGCTTGGTTCTCTGTGTTCGGTTCATATGGAACAAGCAGGTCTATGTAGACCTCTATATGATATGAGTGGTGCGACAGCCGATTGAAACTGGTTTTGAATTGTATCCGTGTAGAACGTGTATTTAGAGCGCACAGATTGAATAGAGCGTAGGCAACGTGTAAGTATAGTAGCATTTGGAGTGTAAAAATCACAAAAACAAAAAAAAATATTGATAATTTTTTTACGTGCAACGTGCTACTATATTTTATAAACATAAAATATATTTTTATTGCTCAGATTGTCTGTTTCCTAGAAATAGCCATATTTACCTACACTTTTGGGACACCTGCGTATGTATTCCCCTACAAATCTCATGCAGGTCTGCGCAGACCTAGTTGTACCAGTTAGTGGCAAAAAATCCCTGAACCTTCTAGGGTTGAAATTGTTATTAAAATAAAATTATTGGCTTCTAAAATTTACTTCTTCTGTATTATGAACATGATGTTAGCAATTGTAAATACCCTCTTCCTTATCAAAAGAAGCTCCAGACCACAAGAAGAAACAACATTTAATGTTAATAACGTATGAGATTTGTGGACTTCAAATTTAAAAATTACAATTTGCAAAATGTAGAATCGAAGAAAATTATTGTTTCTTGCAATTTCATTTAAAACAAAATGAAAATTTTGAAAATCGCAGTATTTTCAGATTTTATCGATTTGAACATTTTTGAAAGACTTTTTCTAAAATAAGGCACAATGGGGATTTAAGCAAAATAATTGGTAATATATCTAGAACTTCGGATATTTTTAGAGGAGGAGTCTCACTTAATAACACGTTTCTTGATGGTATTCTGGCTTAAGCACGAGAGGAGACACATTGGTTACAATGTTGACCACCTGGGACTCAAAAAAACGTAAGTGGCTGGTAACTTTTCAAATGTTAACCGTCCTCACACCTGTTTCCGTATCTCTCGTAACTTAGTCGATCATTGACTTAAAATATAAGAATTTATTTTTGACAGTCGGATTTTAAAAAGAAAACAATTCTTTAATATCTGCATTCTTAAAGTCAAAAAAGGTCTAGGAAATCAAAATTTCTATATTGTGCAGAAAAAAGCATGACTTTTTTTTAAATATTATCATCATTATTTTCAATTTTGTAAAAAAGTGTATTTAGCACATTCACTCTTTAATCACATACCGCAAAAGGCAATATGTTTGTATATGTTAGTATTTTGAATATGTGCTCCACATTCACCAATGGCCGAAAATCGTAGATTTTAGGAATATTTTGGGTGTTTAAGGGCCTAAGAAATTGTAACGATGGATTGTTAAAATACTAACTATACTGTTTTATAATTTTAGGAAAACTTGAAGAGAGCCTGTTCATAAATGTGAATATACGCGCAGATTTTCTGAAAATAAAAATTGTATAGTAAAATAGTTTTATTTTTTTAAATTGACATTTTTTACTTTTATATAAATCTTTTTACTACGCCTGAAAAAAGTATTCGAATATCTTTAACTGGTCTGGAGATATTACGATTGTAAGGCATGCAATTCAAAGAATATAAGAAATTCTCTTAACTTCTTTCCTTCCTGGTTTGGTTGATACTACTAACCGATTAAACGGTTCGCATCAGCAAATATTTATTATTTCAAAATTACTTCGTTTTAAATTCAGTAAAGTGCGAATTTCGCTCGCACACTAAGGGCCCAAAGTACCCTAATTTTAGACCTCACAGCTCCGATCCTGAATAATATGGAAAGCTCGTCCTCTTAACTTTAATAAGAATACTACCGTGCCATGCTTTTGTGAATTTTTATACTGAAAAATGGTTGATTTATTTATAAAATTTTAAGAAATATTATTATGTCCACTGTGAACAAGCCAGCTCAAATTTTTCCAAAATTTGAGCTGGTTTGTGCACAGAGAAAACGGATTCATTGAGACAACCGAATTTGTTGTCAATCGCATTTTGTCAGTTGCACCAACTAACATAGAATTCTCATTGAAAAAAATGCTATTTGAATGAATGAATAATTCCTAATGCGAACTGTTTAATCGCTTAGGTGTATCAATGATAATAAAATGAATTACTAGTTAGTTGCCACAACCGATAAAAAGTAAAGTAAATTTAAAAATTAAATTTTTTAGTTGATAATACCAATAATTGGTACTAAAGTAAAATTCGTAGTATTTTATTCGGTTGTTCTCATCATATTCGTTACTTAGTCATGACAATTAATTAATTAATTTAAAAATTGTCAGAATCATATCTTTATTACAATTATGTGCTTATATTAATGAACATGGATTATTTTTTGGATTCATAGGAAATTGATAGCGTGAGACTAATATTTCATCGGCATAACCAAATTCGAATTAATCTTTTTTCTGAGTATTGCACGTCTGATTACGCTTGATCGTAAAATTAAGCAGGATCACTTTTTAAATTAAATTTTCGCCAGATTGGTGAAAATCTAATTTTTATATTTAAGGTGCACCATAATATATATACATATTTATGTGAACATCTTTTAATATCAATTTTTATTATATTCATATTAAACATACGCTACTTCTAAAACAGAATACAATATCATCTAAACTTCCTGTTTACAAAAATTTTATTTGTATTGTACGATAAAGTTGTCTTGGATAAATTCATTTACGAACATTGAGACAAAAGATAATTTATGTACATACTGGCCAAATACAAACATTTAGCTATACGCACAATGTACAGGCAAAATTGGATTACACACGCAATTTTACTTAAATACCAAAAAAATAAAAAATTTTATATACGGCTGTACCGTATCCTGTATACCCTTTACTAAGAATAATAATGCCGAAAAAAATTTTCTAAAGTTTTTAATATTACCGATAGGTAACAAATGATTTAATAAAAAATGATTAAAATAATATTTTTTATTAAATCATTTGTTACCTTAACACATAAACAATCATTTGTTAAGTTAACACAATGAACAAATATTTTCGATTTCCAAATTAGTATTGTGCAAGCAAAATAATAAAATTATTTATATCCCTTTGTATTTTTGATGAAGGGAGCAACAGCATGTGGCTGGTCAACTATGTTTGTACATAGATATAAGTCATCCTTCGTTAAGGATTACTTGCTGCGTCTGCTTAATTTAAATGAAAACTTCAACAACATCAGTATTTAAACCCATAATACTAACGAAAAATGAGTAAACGAATTCGTGCACACATTTGCTCTCTTTGAAATTGGAACAGCAACAAGAAAAATGAAAGCATTAGCGTACAAGTGTGTATACAGCAACAGCATGTAACAATGACAACATTGAAAATGATATTGTTGGTTGATATATGGCATTGGGTCAACAGTTCCAATAACAATCCAAACGAAGTGATATATACACACAGCGATGTGCACACATTTGCATGTATTCCAATATTATTATTTTTTTTTCAAAATGTCGCATAAGCCCTGTTATGTTACGAATATTGTACATTGCACTATGGTTCAGACTGCAATTATTTTTAGCCGAAACTATTTTTAAATGAAGTTCTTTGTCCATTCTTATGAAATCCTGCACGCACAATAAGTTCCTGTGACAATATTGAAATTATAATTACAAAAATTTGTAGAAAATTGGATAATGCCACAGCTATTAAAAGTAAATGTTATTTTTTAATTATTTTTAATAAACTTATTGAAGTTATGAACGATACTGCAGCATGTAGACAAAGAAAATTTTTACTGCGCGGAGGGTTGAACTGACATGTTTCTGACTGACTGCAACCCACTGACTTTAGCCTAGCGGTCTACGCGGTAAAGAACTCTGACCAGAATAGCGGGAGCTATCGAAACATGTCAGCTCAACCCTTTGCGCAGTCAAATTTTTCTTTGTCTAAAAAATATAAATTAATTGAAAAATAAAATAATTAAATTTCTTTGGACATAAGCCCATACAGTTCGACTAAATCTCATAACTTAATTGTTATGAACTGTACGTTTTTCAATCCAAAGATATTTAATTACACTGAACCACAAGAAAAAATCTAAATCTTTGTGGCCTGCACATCGGCTCCATCCCCCCTCACGCATTTCTATTTGAGCGTGGAATATTCGCTAAAGTATAATCGTGAGGCTAAAATATACCCTACTAGATTAAAACAGAACATCCAAAATATCCATTTCCAAAGAAAGTATTTATCTCACACATAGTGCATTATAATAAAAATTTTTGTATCCATCTGTTATTTATTCGTTAGTATCTCATTTTTCTAGTCAATTAGTTTTCAAGGTAAGAACAGTAAACAAGCAAGATAAACTTTAAAAGTTGGTTGGCGTTATTTCAAGTTAAAATTGTTCAGAAAGACTTCCATTCATAAATTAATTAGAGAATTATGTAAAATAATTGTATATATTAATTTGCGTACTATTAAATTTTGCAGTAATTTATCTCTTAAATATAGCTGAGTAGTAAAACGTAACAAATATTAAATATTTTTTTATAAATTGAAAAAAAATATGAGTTGAAATTTGTTTGATATTTTGCAAATCAGTTTCAAAATCATAAGTAAAATGAATGTATCGTGATCTACTAAGAAGCGAATATTATTTATTTTCCCCGAAGTTTTTCATTCTGCTTAAGAACTTTATCATAACTACTATGATAAATTAAAACAATAAAATAAAAAAAATTTAAGAAATTAAAATTCTCAAAGACACTATTGTAAGTGAATTATATTTTTACTTCATACACTAAATTTTTACAATGAAATATTTCATGAAATTTGATGCATTATGCTTTTTTATTTGCTCATAGAATGGAGAGGGAAACAATTTAAGTGAAAAGGAAGTAGGAAATAAACTTTCAGATAGTTCTTGTCAATTTTATTTATCCCATTAGCTTTTTCCCCCTTGCAATAACCAAATAAAAAAGGATTCATGAAGAAAATTTCATTAAATATTTCATCGTGTAAACTAGGTAATATAAACATATAACAATAGCTAGTTTGCACTTAATAATGGCATTTTTTCAACATTAATATATTTGACTATTTACTAATTATTAACTGCTTTATTAAAAACACATTGAAGAGAGTGTTGTAGGTCTAGTTGAGTATATCCTTTTGTGGTTTTAAAAATATCAGTACACCCTCAAAATCGAAAGTTATCGTTAAAAACAATTTTTCGAGACGCCACGGACAGAGACAATTATTACTGTGTTGTTTCTGCGCCGATTTTCAATTTTTAAACTGTGGCGAATAGAGGAGAACTAAAGCTTTCCAAGTATATGTAAAATATTTTATATTGACTTATATTTCTTGCAAATACAATAAAAAATAGCCCTAATTTATTAAAATCGGTTGCGACTTAGCAAAGTAAAATTTTATTTAAACAAACTTTTAATGTACAATTATACATTCAACACATTCGCTATAGATTTTAGATCAGCTCACAAAGTAATACTCCCAAGCGACTGTTTAGAATTATTTGAAATTTGACATATCTGTAGATGAGGTGATAGTTATAATTGCACAATAGTTATATATAGTTTGCGTAAATTTGCAGAATTTATAATAACGACTCTATAGTAGGATAAAACTAAACGCATCGTAGTGTAGTAGATAATGTGCTAAACTATTAGACGGGAGTCACAGGTTGGATTGCTGCCAAGACCTTGGGTGTTTCTGCAGATAAGCCGAAAAAGGCTTAACAGTATGTGTGTTCGTTGAAAAAAAATAAAAAAATATAAAAAAAAGCTTTAAAAGTCTTGTAACTTTCGCAAATCTCAACCCATTTTAAAAGTGTTATACACTTACAATTTGAAAAAGAAGATAATAAACTAAAACCATTATATTCTAAAAACGTGTCAAAAATAATGACTAACAATGCAAAATAAGTGTTTGCACTCGAATGTCTATTAAATTCTAAAAGCAAAAATATATAAAAAGTTTTAAAATTAGTTGAAATTTTGCGAAGGTTACAAGACTTCTAAAGTTTTTCACAAACGATGCAATTAGTTTTAGCCCACTGTAGTGTCGTTACTTCATATCTTGAGCAGCTCCACAATGCACTGGGGAGATGATGAATGTATAATTTTACATTGAAATTTTGTTTAAAAAATTTTACCTTTGCCAATTCCCCACCGATTTTAATAATTTAAAACTTTTTGTAATCGTTATAAGATACAAAAAATGGGTAGGTCATCGAGCAAAGTTTTGCAAAAATGCCGCAAACATTTAAATAAATCGGAAATAATAACAAAGTTAAATTTTCTTTTGATAATTTTTCCACGAAATATAAGTTAAACTAAAGGTGCCTATGATGAGCGGCATTCGGTTTTCGATGGTGATCGAATTAATTGGTCGAACGAATTTTTATTATGTATTATGCTGCACATACGATAAAAATAGCGCTATTGTGAATTTCATTTAATTGGATTGTTCACAATAGAACATACATATATGTATATCACCTGGCACTATAAATAATTATTGTTTGTTTACAAATTTATAAAAGAAACAATTTTATTAACTATTAATTAACATGGCCATGAAATTAAAATAAAATAACTTACAAATAGTATTTGAAAAAAATAATTCTTGCAAAAAAACCCGACTACAGAATAGGCGTGGCTCCGCCTCCATATTTAATCATCATGTACTTTTACGAGAACTGATTTTGTGTGCGAAATCTCATAAGAATCGGAAAGAAGAAGAAGTTAAAATGAATATTTAATTTTCGTGGGCGTGGCACTGCCCACTTTTCTAACCACAATGTTTTATTGTAACGATAATTAAAAGTGTATGTAAAGTTTCATTAGAATCAGCTGAAGTTGTTGAAAAATAATATTTACTTTGCATGGGCGTCACACAACCCACTTTTTTGATCCTGATGTATTTACACAAAAGCTTAATTTTTGTGTGCGTAAAGTTTCATAAGAATTGGTAGAGTATAAGTAGTTGAAAAGGAATGTGTATTTAATTTGTATGGGCATGACACCGTCCATTTTGCAACGAAACCAATCTGGAAGTACATCCTTTTGAATAGCGAAAAAAATCTGAAATCGTTTCATAAATGGCGGAGTGTTGAGGGAACATACATAAAAATAAAGAAATACATGACGAATTGAAAACATTTCCCCTTCTTTGAAGTCGGTTAAAAAACAAAGCAAAATCGACAAATACATTTTTAACAAGTTTTACAAACTGGCATACCGCGTCGAAAGCAGAATTGAGTATTATTGAAAAATCGATGTACAACGAAATTTTCAACAGCTACCAGCTCATAATGCGAATTTGACATTCGATACTCATTGTTCGATAGCCAGCGAAGATCGAACATCGAATGCAACTTATAATAAGGGCCAAAATCTTTTAACTATATACTCAAAGCTTAAGTGCAGAAACCACACATTGATTTATTTTCGCGGATTCGAAAAAAAATATTTTTTCCGATATCTTCCGACTTTGAGGATGTAGTTCGATTTTTTAAAATGGCAAAATGATATACTCAACGAGAGTTATAAACCTCGCTAAATTGTTTTTCATGAGAAAAAAATTTCTATTTTGTAACAACGTTGCTAATGCAGATCATAAGAGAACTCTTAAACAAAAATCTCATGTAAAACTAAAGAGAGATTTCCGCAACTGTGCAGAAATTTCCTTAGAACTTCATAGGAAAACTCTGTAGAGCTCGTACGGAATTTTCTTGGGCATTTCGGAAAAGTTTTCAGAATATACTTAGAAAAAGAGATTCGCATTCTTGTCAACCGGTAATGCTATTTTCTATACGGTTTCATACCAACTTCAGCATCTTGTGCAGACTCTCTGACAGACTTCGGAACGAAATCAGCGATCAATAATTGTTGGCTGCGTAGAAAAATACATGTAAAAATAACAATAACAATACCTTAAGTGTAGAGCCCTCAGCGTGGCGTTGTGGTGCATTCGCGCAGCAGAAAAATGATTTTCCCTAGGATATTTTAAATGACGCTTTAATATATAAATATTTTAAACTGTAAGCAAATTTTAATTAAAGCCTTTAAACGATAGTAGTAGCACACCAAAGAAAATATATTCATATAAGAAAATTTAACATATTATATCCTAAGGTCACTTTCCTTATTTACAAAACTTTTTCTCCTTTCCACTTTTAACTATTTTAAAAGGAAAAGTGATATATTTCACTTCTTTCATCTCTTCTTTTGGGCGGTTAAACATCCATATACAAAATCCATTTAATAATATCTGTATAAAGTTCATAAAGTGTGTTTGTATTAGAAGTAAATAAATACTCATATGCCTCAGAACTCCTTTAATAAATATTAAATTTGTTGCCAGCAATAATAGCAACAACAACATAAAGCTCTTAACGAAGAATGCCAGTAATTTAGAGAAGAAGTGTAAAAGAAATAAAAAGTAAAACGACAGCAACTTACACATTTTAAGATAGTTTTTGTTGTACCATAGAAAGGACCAACTTTTTGTAATGTTGTTTTTTTGTTGTTGTTATTTTTAAAAGAAAACGTATGTTTATAATATAGAAATACTTACGTATGAAGAAAACAGATATACACATATAATAATAAACACTCATGCTCATATATTTGTAAATACAAATATTTAATATATATATATACTATATATTTGTATTTATTTTACATGTGAATGGTTATTTTCTACATTATTTTACACTATCGTAGATCTTTCAATTTGTCTCTTCTTAAAAGTATACTTAGGTTTTATAAACATTTTAAACAAACAAAGAAATGAGCAAAAAGTAATAGAGCCATACATATAATTATGATGCCAGTACAGAAAAACACAGTGTTGAGAAAAACAGGCAAACTTTTAGGTAAAACATACGGTTTTCAATGAGCTTTCGAGTATACATATGAAAATTTTAATAACGATAAAAGATTATTGTGTTCATCGAGGGTCAAATTTGTAGAAATATCATTTGTTCTAATGCACCTATTCAAAATCCCTATATATAGTTTTAAGCCCCCAAACTTTTTCCTACAATATATGTTTAACCTTAAATTCTCGCTTATATAATAAATCACTCCATTTGAGTAGAGTGATATCGAAAAATATTTTCCTTGTTTTAGGTTTACCTGAGAAAGTAAGATTTTGTTTGCTGTCAGACAGAAAAATCTAAATATCATTTTTAGTAAAGGAATTCAATGAAATGGTAAATATTTTGTCCAGAAACGGGCCTGCAAACAAATTTGTAAATATAGACAAAAATATCACAACAATTTTATTGAAAAAAACGTATTTTTTTCAGTGAACAAATTGTTTAAATCTATGAAACAATTTGTCTAAAAATATTTACAAATTGTAAACAAAACAACTTACTAAATCAAACAAAAAGATTTACTAGATTTTCTGAAAATATCAAAAACATATTTTTGTCTGAATTTATAAAATTATTCGTCTAGAAATACTAACAAATATTAAACAAAATTGTTTACTTAATCAAACAGAAATATTTACTGGATTTTTTGTGATATATCAAAAAAAAATTATGCCTGGGTCATCATCATCATCATAAATTAAGTATTTATGAAATTTCACTTTGTTGAATGTGTTCAAGTCTGAATATTTATTTAAAGATTCCAAGAAAAATGAGTGAGAATTAACGCATTGATCCACTCTAAAATCTTCAATAAACAAACTTGAAACAATCGCACTTATGTTTATCATCGTTGTTTTTGTTGTTATTATTTATGTGTATGTTGTCATCCGGACTATTTTTCTACGACAGGGAAAATGGGGGTTTCTTGTTGCTTTTAGTGTTTGCGTCCTAAATAAAAGTCAAACAAAAAAAATTCATTGATTCAGTAAAGAACATTTACTGAAAATGAAATTTATTTTTAAACAAGTTTTTGTTTGAAATTTTTTGGTGTTAATTTTTCCTGTGCAGATTTTTTTCTTAAGTTTCTTTTTTCTTAGGACAAAAATACAAAAAATTGACTTTACTGCTTGAGAGTGAATTTAGATATTAAGTTTTATATATATGTATGTACTCTTTACTTTGGAACAATATACTATTACATCAATGTTTGTACTTGACTTCAAGCGAGTTTTTTTTAACTATATTCCAGAATTGTAAGAAAGAGTACACAAAGAAGATTACATTAAATAACATTTATTGTCAAATACTATAATATATGATCACTATATAATAAGGGCTCTTGGAATTTTCTACAACCCTTAATGGAATCTATGGAATTTTCTACAACCCTCAATTTATTTCTTATATCTGAAGTATACGAGACAGGCACGTTTGGTTATCTCTTGCATTTTTGGAAAGATATAGCTGTTGTTGCCCCAAAAATATAATGGCAGTTATATGATTTCGGGGAGTTTGTTGATTCTGATTTGAAATTTTCTTTCCGATGTGTAAATGATGAAACAGAACAAGACTGTAACGAAGTCCGAAAATTAACCAAAGAGCAACAAAGTCCATAAAAAATAAGAACCGAAGCGACAAATTTCTTATTATTTTAATAATTAATTTATTTGTAGTAAAAGTAGTAAATTGTAGTAACTAAACGAACAGGCATGTTGGTAACTTTTTTGTGAGAGTAAGACTTTTAAAACAAAAGCAAATGACAATACGCTCTCATAATAAAATAACTTACCGGTCCTGTTCTTTGAACCGAGACCGGGGAAGTTTCTCGCTTTCCACAAATAAATAACGCCCGCATTGATGAAACCATTTCGTTTTGAAATTGGCAACTTTCCGAACAGAATTCAACCAAAAAGCTCACTTATTGCAGCTTTTCAGTTAATTTCTATGTCTGAGATATTTTAGATAATTTATCCAAACAAAAACAAGAATGCATTAAGTTGTCCGATTAAAAGAACACGGTTTTCAGAACATGACAGAATATTATTTGCTAGCTTTTGTTCGTTATTTTTATTTTGTATTTATTTATTTTTTTCCAAGTGACACAAAAAAAACAAACCAAAATCTTTTTTGTAAACAAAAAGCCATGTCCCTTATGTAACCATAGCTTGATTGCAAATAAACTGCTTTAAAATAGTATAGACAAAATCTATATTTTATTCTATGGGTCTACTGTTATTGAATTTTTAAATATGCCATAATTGTAGCTAGAATTTTTTGACAATAATTTCAACCATGTTGTTAGCAATATGAATCCAAATAGTCGGTTATGTTCTCTGTTTCATGTGGAATGAAAATGTGCGAAATTATCAAACCATTGTAGTTGCAAACTAATATATATATATATATATATATAGCAACACTGCTTTGATAGTTCCACGAATTTAAATTCCACATGAAATACAGAACATATCGAAAAATATTTTCCTTCTTTTAGCTATATGTCAAGAATCGCTTTCTTTTTGCCTGCGTAAATAAGATTTTTAAATTTTTTTTAGTACAAAAAAATAAACTTCACTGCTCGAAAGTGTATGTAGATATTAAGTTTTATATGTTTATGTACACTTTACTTTTGAATATTTCTCTCACTATTACATCAATGTTTGTACTTCACTTATTCAAGTGGGTTTTTAGACTAAATACAAGAATCGTAAAAAAGAGTGTACACAAAGAAGTTTACTGTAAATAATGCGTATTGCTAAATTCTAAAATGCATGCATACATATAGAATAAGAAGACTTAGCCAGCAGACTTGCAAAATTTTCTAAAACCTTTCATTTCCTTCTTATACCTGAAGTATACAAGATGGAGATTGATGTTTCCTCACACAGTTCCTTTCGCGTCTTGAAGGCACGAAAATTAAAAAAATCCAACATTATATAGTTTTCTAACGGTTGGCTCTTTAATTTTCGAAAACATCTTGCTGTTATTACCCACAAACTATATTGGTAGACACCTACCACGGCTCCAAGGTCATGGCCGACTCATTAAAACTTCAAAAACCATAAAATTACGTAATGTTTTAAGAATTAAAATTTATGTACGTATGTTCTTGATGGTTATATTCTAACACTATATGTGTATAATAATAATAATATGTCAAGCTGATTTCCAAAGATAATTTAAGATACTACTGTGAGCTATACTTCAACTCCGGAATAGGTTGTACAGGTTGGTAATAATCAGTTTTTCGTGTTTCACCTTTGTTACCAAACTAAGCTTACACATACATGCATATTGCACAGTGAATAGTCTGAAGGACAAGTGTCGCTTAAATACACTAGACCATACTTTTTCGCACACCAATTACGCAGTATATAAACTTACGTATGTATATATACATACATACATATTTGTGTAGGTATTTCCGTATTTAACTTTATTTAAATCTTTGTAAGTGTTATTTACAACAACGACAAAAATATATAATTTTTTCTCATTAGACATTTTACTTTTAACAACTATAAAGAAATAAACGCAAAAAGCAACTGCATGAAAGTGGAAGGGTATAATTTTCTATAAACTCCTGCACAAGTATTTAATTTTACTTCTTGCTACTTTTACTAAATGACATCGCACAGTGTGATTTTCTCAATTTTAGGTGGCCAGAATTAATGACTCTTGTTCAGGAGCAGATATCAAAATAATATTTGACATAGATAATGTCTATATATAAATATATATAAGTGAAGCTTTGTAGAAAAACTTGGCGTAGTCAGACCACTTTTTTTGGTAGCCCCCATGAATGGTGAAAAAATTGGTCTGTAAATTTGACCAAACCCACTTATCTAGCTATATGTATTTCCACGTGGTGAATCCGATTATGATGCTCGTTTGGCACATGCTCTGTTAAAATTTTGAGTAAATTGTGCAAAACCATTATAAAACAAGAAAAAGGGCAGTTTTTTGCAATCAACTTGAAATTTTAATGCTGTTTGAGCCTCAGGTTCGGATTTAGCGTGCCAAAATACATACAGGTACACACAGAAAAAAATAAGCTTCATATTTGTTTCATGTTGGCTCTACATGATCTTCAAAAAAGAAGTATATTTTATATTGATTTAATATTCCAGTAAAGTTAAATCAACGCACTAACAACCACTGCAGGCAGCCACAACAGCTTCAAATAATTAAATAACTTTGGATTAAAATATTTAGTTTAAAAAACTAAATTATACGCATTTAAAATTATAAAATAATCAAATTGATTTGTATTAGTCACGATATACATGAGTACCTATCAATTTCACCCTTACTTAAATTCATTGTACAACAAAAACCAACATACATAAATTTTTTGAAGAATACGTGGTGAACAATATTTTCAACAGTTTCAAGTTTTATAAGAACCGGCTAAGTAGAAGTATGTAGTTGAAAAACGATATTTATATCGCATGGGCATGGTACTGCCCACTTTATAATTATTAAATTGTACTTGATTACTTTATTAATTTGTTAAGAGTGAAGCTAATAAAAGTGTTAAAAAACATTGCACTTTATAGTACTTAATTTTTTATTTATTTTTAATAAGAGACTCTACTTAATATTCTGGTAGCAGTATGATAGATGAACTCAGTGAAACAATTAAATATTTTATATAAATTTTTTGCTTCTTTCTTTTTAGTGGACTTATACTTCAATAAACTTTTACCTAAATTATATATTATATCACTCAAAAAACAATCAATACTATTTAAAACGAACTCCATTTTAAGAAAAGATAATAACATTAATGATAGTATGCATAAAAATTTTTTTACAACAATATTAAAATCACTACATTTGTAAAATTCAAAAGCCTGTTTCTTAGATTCTCTTGATACTGAATACTTGATAGCCGTTATATGCAATACCATTCCTTTTCTTCTTTTTCTTATCAGCATAGTTTTGTATCACCTGTACTTGTATCTATAATAAATCAAAACATAAACAAGATCGGCGAACTGTTTCTTTTTTTTAATTTTTGCCACCTAAAAGTACAAAAAGTCACAGTGTGCATCATTGTAAATCTTTTACGAGTAATTTTTAGTGTTTTGCTTTTTGTTTCTTTTTTTGTATGAATATAAATACATTTCCTTGTGAAGCCATAGTTCTGTTTCTTATTATATACACTCAAAAATATTTTACTTTAACTGATTGTAGCTTTCTACAGAAGTTTTCAGTTTTGTTAAAAGTAATTACAGATTATATGTATGTACATCGTACAGGGTGCCATCTTCTGAAAAACGGATCACTTGAGTTCTTTGATCCCCTAGTGATGCCTCAAACGGATACGAAAATTATCTGCCTTTCCCAGAAGCTAAGCCGAAAGGCCTGCAAGTTCAGCCAATTTTACGGGCTATCTATAGACAAAGCTGGATATCCACAGAAGAAGTGTTTGAAAATTTCCTTCTTCTCCCCATTTTTAAAACTTCTTCAGAAGTCATTGTATGGAAAATTATACCTCCCGCGTTATGACCGATACGATTATACAGAGCTGTTAACGAGGAAGCCCCAGTATGGTTGCAGTCCTTATGAAGTTATACTGTGGCAAGATGGAAATGGAAATCTCCCATGTAGTTTCACTACTCCATCTAGTTTGTTCTTCCATAAATAATTGCTGCTGAATTTGTATTTTGCAGATTTTCAGACGGAATCTTATTGATTGTACTAGAATGCTTGTACGTGACAGACAGCCACGTAAACCAACCAAACAACTAACCAACCAACCAACCAAACAAGCAACCATCATACGTTTTCAGTACGAAATAAAGAAGACCCATCTACTTCAATAGCATACTTGGATCTTTTCGTACAACACTCGGGCGCGCATCCTCTCGTTAATAAATGTCATTTCTTTAGGAGGATGTGAAGGAGAAGTCCATCTGGAATCATTTGTCAGATAAGAGATTAGTCCAGCAATAGTCAGTGTGCTCGGAAAGTAAGATGAGCAGTGTTTAATATAGTGTACCAGTAAACATCATAGCAGATATTCTCAGAACTTTTTCCATCGTCATAGAGTAGGATACTTCGTTTAAGGAACTCCACAGCACGACCTGTTCATACATTAGTATAGGTTCACCTCCATGTGAAAAAAACCAACTGACCTTAGTTGGATCAATATCCCATATATTGCCGACTGCTTCTTAGCCGTGAGACACACTAACAGAGTGAAACACGTTTAACAAAATAAAACTTTATAAATGCTTAATAAAAGATGTTGTTATTATTTAAGACTTAAAAATATTCAAAAAAATGTTTAGCTACTCAGACAAAAAGTTTGTTTGATATATTACAAGAAACCCAGTAAATATTTTGTTTGATTCAGCAAACTACTCTGTTTAGAATTTGCAAGTAGTTTTAGACAACTTGTTTTATAAATACACACAAAAATATTACTTTATATTTAACAGAAAATCCAGTAAATACTTTCCTGTGTTTAAAATTTGTGTATGTGTCCGTTTCTAGACAAAATATTTACTAATTCATGGAATTACTTTGTTTTTTCTGTGTTTTTTTTTCTGTGTTGAGACCACTTTCTAAATATTTCATTAAAACAGAGTATAAAACACATTAATTTTAAATGAATTTTAAGCGGTCCGAAAAAGGTTATATATTTTAATTTACCTGCATATTATCTTGAGTGAGATCATGCTGTGCTATGATTATATAATTACATCTTAAATATTTATTGTTTTATAAGATTTTTTTTAGTTATTATCCTAGTACCAAATCCTACTTCTTTCTCATATGCAAAGATTTCACTTCGTTATTTTCACAATATTAGAAAGTTTTTGCGAATTTTCGCCATTTACTCGATTTGCACAAGATTTTTTATTCGTTACTGTTTTGTCTTGTTTTGGCTGTTTTAGAGCTTGTTTTTAATTATGCAATTTTTTGAAAATTATGAACATTTTCTCGGCAAAAGCAATTTTGTACGAGTGTAATATTTTTTTTAAAGAGATGTAACACAATCAGGCAATTAATGCCTACCAGTTAATTAATTAATGTATTACCTTCTTTGGGAAAGGGATAGGAGAGATAGAAAGCTTAATTCATTTACAACCCTGCTATTGCGCGTTTTTTCTAGAGCAGTGCTGCAAGCCCCTCTGGTGTCAAGTAGAGGCATTAAGTTGTTTAAGCTGTTTAGCCATTTTATTAGTTATTTGACTTCGCCGACGGTTCTGCTACAATACCGACGAAGGAGCGTGCTGTGAAGTGCATTAGGATATGTTAGTATTAATCGCTGCCGGTACTGCCAAGGTGATCAGTGCTATGCCTTCATCACTTTAACAGCCCAACAACAACCAACACAATAACACACCAATGCACATGAGAAAAATGCATGATGTTGTTGGCTTGCCTGAAACTAGTCTTGAACTTAAGACCTCAGTGTTTGTAGGCAAACGCGCTAACCACTCAGCCAACAGCACCCTCAAAATTAACTCTATTTTTATTGTGAACAATTGTAAGGAACTTTTGAGCTTATTTGTACTATTGGATTATCGTAAAAATTTTTTTGGGTCCGTATACTAGGAAAAAAAGTCGTATGTTACGATAATTAAATTTCTTACGCTTATAAAATTTATTGCAATAATATATTTTTAAATTATATTTGAAATTTTGCAAAAATATTTAATATTAAGGCGCGATAGACAAACAACGTAAAAGCTAATTATCTGAAAATTACTAAAAAGGAAATGTCAGCTTCTTAGGAGGGCAGTATCGTGGTGCAGGGAAGCATGTAGAACTCATTGATGTGAAAAAACATATTTGTTAAAAACATGCGAGATGTCCCTTTTTCGAAATTGCATATTCAATTAATATTACGAGAAAAACTAAAATTAGCCTGAATTGTACCCTTTAGTTGTACTTTACTTTTTAATTATAAATTGCATTTCTGTTTTAAGTTCTCATCAAATATATTAAGTTTGAGTTAATTATTTCCTTGAAAATTAATTTCCCCTACCTTTTTTTTCCTACAATGTGGTTTTACAGTTAAATAGCGGAGATTGCAGCACTAATGAGCATTTTGCGGCAAAAGGAGATGAATGTAATAATGTGATTTGCTTCAAAGCACTTTTTCTGCGGAATATTGTAAGTCTACAGATACAGATATAATAAAATAACAGTAAAATGCTGTAAAAAAACTTAAACGAAATTTATTTAGAAAAGGAATAATGGGAGAAAAATATCACGATATTTAGCAATTATTAAAAAAACTGTGAACAAAATAAAATTTTTGATTTAGAAAAAAATAAAACAATGAACTTATGAAAATTATATATTTAGTCAAACTATATGAGTTTTAATCCAAAGAAATTATTATTCAGGCTTTAGTTCGTTGAATTTAGTTTTACATTTGCGAGGCTTAGTGCAATAACTCGCTAAGCCACAAAAATAAAATATTGAATAAATGGATTTTTAAATTAAAAAATAAAAAAAATTTTATTCTATGGCTTTTGGAATTTTCTACTATAAATACTGTAAATACTGTAAATTTATATAAAAATTTTTCTAGAATGAAAAGCTATGGTACCTAGCAAGGGAAGCTAATTTTTGATTTCATGTGGCTTACCGAATTATTGCACTAAGCCTTTAATTAAATCATTTTTACAAAAAAAAAATGCAAAGAATGTAATAATTGAAAAGTCTTGTCATCGATCAGCTATCTGCAGTCTGTCACTTGATCACTAAGGCGTCCTCTGTGTACGAGCTGTGTTGGTTGCCTCTTATTTGTACGAAGAAATTCTACTATAGCTAGAAAGCAGAAATCTGTTATACAAGTAAGTCTTGCTGGGAAAGTAATAAGAAAGATCAATAAACGAGCATTTTATATCTATGGAGACTAGGGAGACCTTTATTTGTATGGTACACTTCCATTACAGCTAGACCAGGGTGCTCCTTATATGAACGGGACACTTTCACTATAGCAAGAAATTTAAAATTAGACATACAAGTCGACATTGCACAGTTTGAATTTCGCAATTTGAGGTGGCCAAAACTAATAACTCTGCTCCTGGAACAGATATCGAAATAAAATTCAGTACAAAAAAAAGAAGTAAAATCCGTGCAAAAGCATAAATATGGTTACTGCATTGACTACAAAGAGTATAAAATTACGAACTTATTTCATTTGCAAAAGAGCTTTGCAGATTAAAGATAGTTGGCTTCAAGGATTTTCTCCTCTTGGTACATCAACTAGTGTATTCGCTGAGAAAAGATTTTCCAGTCGGGCTAAAAGCTTTTCTGCATCGCCACCTTTGGCTTGTCTCAAGCAGGAATCAAGAAGCGTTTTTCTCTTCTGAGTAAAGATTTTCTAGCTAGATTTTTGCCTAGTCTTTCTGTTTAGAAGTAGACGTACATAAAATTATGCAAAAAGTCTTTACTCAGCGGAGTCACTATTCGACATATCCAGACGAGAAAATCATTGAGCAGCGCAGAAAATATTTCCTAAACGAAACCACTTTTCGACAGACTACGTCAAATTGTCATGGAATAAAGAAAAGTTTGAATTGTTTTCTTTATTCTATGAAAATTTGTCGTAGTCACAAATTCGACTTCGACATACATAATCAGGTGCGGGTTCTAGGGTGGACCCATGACCTCTGGACTGACAGCTTGCATCACTACGAATTAGCCACATTATATCCTTATACGTTGTTGTATTCTTGCTATAGAACAGCTAAAAGCTTTGCGGGTGTAGTATAAGAAAATTTGTAAAAAATAAACAATTTTAAATAAATAAATATTGTCGCGCATTTTTGATGACCATGAGAGAGAATAAAATATGTATAATATGATTTGACTACTATACAACCTTTTACATATATCATATATATAATGATGCTTTTAGATTATGTACGCTTTAACCATGCCTTTATATGTAATATTTGTTTACCGTTTGCACAAATGACTACTTACAAATACCTAGTTAAACACCTATACTACTACTTAAACACCTATAGTTTGCTTACATTCATTAAAAAAAATAGAATAATTAATTTTATTTAACTAAAATAACACAGATAATAAACATATTACAAAAACCTTATTGACTGAAAAGACATCAAACTCTATATCATTAACACAATTCATTTAATTAAATTCTACTCATTTGGCATTTAATTAATTTATTTAATAGCACTTGCAAGTTATAACAAACATTTATTCTCCCCACCTCTTCCACACACCAACATGGAAACACTAGTACGCGGTTTTTGCTTCAGTAAGTAAATAAAATCGAAATTTAAAAAGTGAACAAAAGTCATCAGCAAATTAAATATTTAATATTTACAAAATTAAGCAAATAAGTGAAATGTGTGATAGATGGTTAGATAGCAGATAGTCGAACTGCACATTACAAAAAAAGAAATAAAAATAACTGATATATCTCTAAGGCATTTCAATTGGTTTAAATTAAAAAGAAATGTGCAATGCATTTATTAATATGATTATTTCGAACGTATTTGCTTTGTGAATCTAAATTTATTATTAGGCTAATATTCGTAACGTTATATTCAGAAAGAATTGGGCATGATTAATATTCCAAGGAACAAGGGAAAAATTAATTAACATCAACTTAATTTTTCAACGTACACAGCAGAACAGAGTAGCGCCACTTTCGGAAGCCGCTACACTTCCATCGTCAGTGCTCACGTGTATTTGCTTATCACCACTTGTCAGGTGGCTCTGTTGAATGTGATTTTAATTCTTATATATACAACCTTTTCGTGAAAATTGAATACGAGAATTAAATCACTCTCAAGCTGATATTAAAGTGCACTTTCCCAGCGTTGCCATCGGTTTTATTTTTCTTCATTCCCATTTTTCTGATTTTTGTTCTACTCAAGACAAACTTTTTTGGTTTGATTTTATACTTAAGTATATATGAACATGTAAACATGTGAAAAGCTCAAGCCAGTAGCTAATTGTTTATTAATATGATTATTTCGAACGTATTTGCTTTGTGAATCTAAATTGATTATTAGGCTAATATTCGTAACGTTATATTCAGAAAGAATTGGGCATGATTAATATTCCAAGGAACAAGGGAAAAAATTAATTAACATCAACTTAATTTTTCAACGTACACAGCAGAACAGAGTAGCGCCACTTTCGGAAGCCGCTACACTTCCATCGTCAGTGCTCACGTGTATTTGCTTATCACCACTTGTCAGGTGGCTCTGTTGAATGTGATTTTAATTCTTATATATACAACCTTTTCGTGAAAATTGAATACGAGAATTAAATCACTCTCAAGCTGATATTAAAGTGCATTTGTTTGTCGGTGTACTTTGATTAGGTCGATAAATTTAATAACAGAAAATTGAGTGGCAATATAATAGTGGAAAATTGCAAGCTGTGTCAAAATAAATAATGTTTAATAAATAACTGTGTATTCAAAATAATTAAATAACAAATTTACGCAAATGCTTTGCTTGACTATGATTAATCTGACGGTACTGGTATAACACCAAATTAATAATTGACATCACATATAATCTGAGAAACAAAATAGTTTGGCATTAAATAAAGTTAGCTTCAGATTATGTGAGTTTAAACCAGAGGCAGGGAATGCTTGTCATGGCCCACGACGTTCGTCAGCCAAATATCCGACAGTTTACATGTAGACAATAGAAACAATCAAAATAAACAACAATAAGAACACAACAGTCAGTTGCACCGATCAATAAAACAATTAACACTAACAAACTTAAACATCAACAAAAATCCCAGCGTGAAAACTCAGAACACCTTCTTACATCTGGCATTATTAAAGGCCTGCATAGATTTTTTTTATTCAATTACCCTTCTTATCTAATTTCTAAGCAAAGCCTTAAGCCCTTATGACACTACATTTTTTCTTCATATATTAAGTTTTGGAGAACAGTGCAAATATAATATGATAGGAAATTTTACCAGGTGCAAAGAGTTTAGCTGTATTACGAAAAATACCAAATTGTCAAAGCTTTTACTAATGTTATCTATAAAAAAATTTTCAACTTAAAATTGACGTTTCAAGCTCGAAACATTAAAGTGTTACCAAGCTAGCGGTTTTTTCACGCATGCAGCGATTCAGCGCCTCTTTATTTCAACTTTTTTTCTGTTGGCGTTTTATTATAAATAAAAAGTAGGCAGCACTTAAAGAAAACTTTACAATTTGTTTACATTTTGTATAGCTGTTTCTTTCTATAATTTGCCGTTTCTTTCTTTCAATCCTATAGCAAAACAATGCAAGAAAAATGTAGTCTCATAAGGGCTTTACAGAAGGCCTTAGCTCTTTTATATAAAAGATAAGATACACATTCCACATTCGCTTCTATTTTATTTTCAAAGCAACAGAAATTAGTTTTGTTCATCAAAAAAATACTTTAAAAATAGCGAATATTCTCATATTCTATTTTTCGCAATTAATTTGTATATAAAGCTGAAATTCACGTACAAGAGACATCATACATGCTGCTATTATGCCGTGTATGATAGAACTGATTAACTTTTTTTTATTCCGGTGAAAGTATTCACGTCCAATTCCTTCTTAATAAATGAGTTTGTATAAAAATTACCTTAGATGAAAGGAAATAATGCGAAATAAAAAAATCACATTCATCAAAAACAAAGAAGCCGCTATAAAAATACCGAAATTAAAAAGTGTATTCCCATTCGCTTTTTGACAGACCTTCCTTACAAAACCCTTCAAAATGACCTTTTTGGAAGGTCTTTTGTCAAGCCTTCCATAATTAGAAAGCGGAAGATATGAGTATGGAGTGGAGCAAGCAGGCCTTATACATCAAAAAGAAGGCCTCCGTATTCCTTCTATTTCCCGCAAGGTTATTTCTCATTTATTTAGTTTTCTCTTTGCCTGGTTCTGGTCTATGAAAAAATTCCTTGGATATAAGTATTGTTTTTTCTGTGTAGTTATTAATTGAACTGAATAGGTTAAGTCGGAAGTTATTATTTCGGCTTACGTTCAATACTTGAATTAATGTAAATTAAGAATATTTTTTAAGAGTGGAATATTATACAATCCAATCAGATTACCAGAACGCATTAGTACTACTAATTTCGACAGCCGATATACTGTCATCATCAATGTTCTTTGTACACTTCTACCACGTTTGATCTTGGATGCTTGTATTAAGGAAAGATCAGCTATTTAATAAATTTTTATGACGAAATAGCATATGAGATTCTATGTTTAAATTTACTTTAACTCAAATATTATGCTGAAGCCGAAATAATAACTTCCGACTCATTTAATATAACTAAACTGGCATTTAGTGGTTAACCGCTTGCTAATTTCCAGAAGCATTTTGTTTACTTAATTTTATAATTTTTATTAATTTATTATTATTTATTAAAAACATAGCAAACTTGTTAACGATATATTTACTGATCGTGAATTTTTTGTGAATTTTTAATTCCAAGAAAAGGGCAAAATTGTATACGTATGAGTAATATGATAGTTTGAACTCATTAAAGTTGGATTATATTTGTAAAACCTATGATGACAATAAAGGTGTTCATGCCCGAGATAGTTAACTTTGACACGCTGTAGCTCACCGTGTGTCTCAACAGGTTGCTCCAAGCATTATCACTCGTCTTTCGTTTTCAACTTTTGACATTCTACTTTCAATATTTTTAAAGCAATAGCTAAGTTTACATATATTTTCATTTAAAATATATGAAGTATGAAAAATTTTCATTAATTTGAATTATTTATTGCAATTTTATTGTAAAAGCAACCTAAATACTTTCAGCATTAACAGAATTATTTTTCAAGTTTTTTTCAATTTAAAATAAAATATTATTGTGGTAAATTTGGCATGCTTGCGGTTAATTTTTAAACGAATAAAGAAATTTATTTGTAATTATTTGCATACATACATATGTATAATTAAACAAGATTGAGATAAAATATTTCATTATTACAAAGTGTGTAAATAATTGTTTATGTATTTGTCAACTTTATAGCAAAATAATTTATTATTATTATTTCAAAGCTGACATTATAAAGTCAATATTAAAGCTTATATGATTTAATTGTGATATGATAGGATAACAATCACACATGATAAATTTATTGTAAATTAACCTTTTTTAAAAGTTTCTACTATAATATCTTTTTAATAATTTTTTTAAATTTTTGTAAAAGTTTAAATCAAATTTGAACGAGAACTTCCATTTTGTGCAATATGTCAACACAAAAAAACTTAAATGTTTTTAAGAAATATGAAAGCAATATATAAGCTTTATTTTCTGTGCTGGACATACTAAAGAGAACTACTGCAGGAAAAGTTAAGGTACTTTGAATGTATACTCACATTTATTATTATTTCACTAAGTGAAATAAAAAAAATTGTATTTAGTATTTGTTATACCATTATATGAGATCATGTCATAATATGTACCCAGTAAAAAAATTGCTTCAAAAAAAGCAGGTTTTTATTATAAGAGAATTAAATTAGTTCTTACAAAGCTGCTGATATCATCGCTGCTGATTTTTGTATGGCAAGTTTCCGGCGTAGAGTACTACATTTTTGATACAGAAAACGCTTTTTGAAGCGCTGAAAATCAGCATCATTTTCAGCACTAAAACTGTAGGTATATGTAACTTTCTCGCTTATAAACCTGCATTGTATCAGCAATGAAAAATCTGCTTTTTTGTATAGTTTCTTTCATAGATATTCACTGCTCTGCAAAAAGCCCTTCTTTTAAAAAGTATTATTATGCGCTTCAAAAAACATGAACATTTTTTTACTAGGTACCATAATTAAAAGTTTGAAGCCTTGAGTAATGCAAATAGGATTTTTTTAATGACCCAAAATGGGCCTCTGAGTTATCAGGAATTAATTATGACATAATGCAATTACTCTGCTTGTGCCAGTCAACCCCAATTATCGTGACAAATCTTCATAAACAGTAGTTTTTAAAAATATATTTTGCAACAAATCGCATTTATAAATTCAATAAATGTATTTTTTCTGTAAAATTTGTCCTTGAGAATATTTATATAGCAAAAAATTAATTTGGCCGCGTAGATAATCCTAATACCCGTCTTTGCAGCTCACAGTGATATCTCCATAAATGATGTCGTATGAGTATCATTATTTAATGTATTGCTAATATATTAAGTATACGCTGGGGATATATTCAAGCACTTTTTGTTATTTTTTCTGTAATAAAGGCGTCATGCTATGGGAACAAGTAGGCCTGCTCCTCTAATTTCTTGTTCGAACTTTAGCTGAACAAGACTAAACTATTAATTGTCAATATATTCGGAGTGACTCTGGTCCAATCAGTGGTGGTTGGCTTTATACGAATTACATCATTTAAAACATATTTTGGAATTTCGGCAAGCTCTAGAAGAAATATGAAGCAGCTTATTTATCAAGCAAAAAGTCGCTGCATGTCATTATTTTTAATGTAATAAGTTTTACGCACCTGATGACACACAAAACATATAATTATGTATGCATAACCATGCTCGTAGTGTCACTTTTGACAGTGTCACAATGCCCACTAATTATGTATCATGGGCTTTATGCCTGGTTGCCAGAAAACTTGTGCTTTCTGAAGCTTTTTTTTTGGAAAAAAGAGAATCTGTAAGATCGAGCGATACTCTAAACTACAGAAAATATATTCTCAGCGATGTCCGGCTTAAGGCTGGGTTGTCTAAAATTTTATATATGAAAAAAAACACAAAAGTAACCCCCTAATGGACAATCAAAGTGAAAGTAATGCATATACGATTGTTTACATATTATATACTATGCATGTGCAAATGTAAATATAAATCATTGTTGATTATTAGGCTAAGGTTCGTAACGTTATATTCAGAAAGAATTGGGCATGATTAATACTCCAAGGAACAAGATAAAATTAACATCAACTTAATTTTTCAACGAACACAGCAGTACAGAGTAGTGTAATTTTCTTTCTGAATATAACGTTACGAACCTTAGCCTAATATTCAATTTGGATTCACAAAGCAAATACGTCCGAAATAATCATATGAATAAATAAATCATTGTTATTTTTGTTGTTTTATACAATTTCATATGCAATTTCATAAGTGGCTTAACAACTTGACCTGTATTTTAATTTATAATATAAACTATGTTCATTCAGTACACACACAAAATAAGAGGTAAAATGTTACATAATTTATTTGTTATCAATTTTGATACATATCATAATGAAATTTTACACATTTTGATTGTGCACTGACTCTCACGATAATCAATTATAACAAAAATAAATGAAAATATGCATAAGTCGTCTGATTTGGTTAAATAAAATTTGAATTTGAACTCCCGTCAAATCGAGCTAACATAATTTTTTTATCTTATGAATAGCATGGAATATCTTTTAGAAGTTGAGGCGAAAAGTAAATTATGCATAATTTGAAAATTGTGATTTCCATACAATAAAAACGCACTTAAAACTGTGTGAGTGTTGTATAAAAATCGGACTATTCGAAGTTTTGTTTGTAACATCGTGAATAGAAATTGTCCCAATACTCATATCGGGACCCAGTTGAGAATGCATGTGGCAAACCCAAAAGGTTTATCATATTCAGAATCCGGCTGGGAGTTTGTTGAGATGCCCCATCTATAAATTAAGGATTATGTGCGCACCTAGATACCAGAGTACCTTTGTCGTTTTTAACTAAAATTTTTTTATTGAAATTGATAATCTGCATATCTGAAACTCCTTGAGAACTACTAACTTTCAAAATACTCTGGTACCTATTAGAAAGTTACGTGAAATGTAATCATTTTCGCACTAAATATCAAGTTAAAACGTTGTAAAATATATATGAAATTGACCACAGATATATATTTTCAATCCAAAAAATATTTCACAACTACATATTAAGTGGGAAATGCTTTTTTTACGTAACTTTCACATATATACCCGGGTAACTTGCAGCGCAATATAAGGTGTTTTTTTACCGTGCACATAAGGTTAATATCAGTTCAACCCAAGTGGGAGCTTATTGGGA
This sequence comes from Panzeria rudis, assembly GCA_956483635.1. NCBI lineage: Eukaryota > Metazoa > Arthropoda > Insecta > Diptera > Tachinidae > Panzeria > Panzeria rudis. The sequence goes on along the minus strand of OY101448.1, from coordinate 48,116,666 downwards.
ACTTGTTGGGAAAATTCAACACAGCCTTTCAACAGTATTGTTTGGTTATTTGCGATATGAGTAATGCTTTCATGTGTTTGTCCTCTTACACTTTTAGCTAATATTTTTGTGCGAATTCGCCTATCTTTGTATGCCATAGCTAAGACTAAGAAAAATACTACATTTAAAAGTTTTTCAATTTATTTTCTAAATATTATATTCGTAGTAAGCAGAAAAAATAAAGCATTTGACATTAAAATTTTTAGAAATATGTCATAAAATTAATCATAAAATGAAATTTATTTGCTGGTGTTTAAGCATTGTCTATATGCAACATTTCATTTGTGCTTTACCAAATCGTCAGTAGACTTCAAACATAACTTTGCAAAGTTACAAATCCTTTACCTTATGTACAGACTTTCAAAAATCATTTGAGAACTCCCAAATACGTAATTGATTTTCAAAAATAAGCAAAGTAGGCTTTGAAAATTATACAAAACCCAGCAAATAATTTTGTATAAAGGATTTGTAACTTTGCAAAGTTGTGTTTGAAGTCTACTGAAATGTTACATATAGACAATGCTTAAATACCAGCAAATAAATTTCATTTAAAATAAAATTATGACAATATGTCAAATAAATTTCATAAAGGATTAATCATAAAAAATATATATCCCAAAAAGAAAACATTTGAAATTAAAAATGTTCCAAATATGTCATAAAGTTTATCACAAAAAATATTTCCCCGATGAAAGCAAATTAGTAAGTATATTAGCATACACGCTGAATTCATTGAATAATATTGAAATAATTCATAATGAATTTTTCTCTAAGGCCTTGAAAATTGCAATAGTCGATTGCTGTCGACAACGAGCAAACAAGTACATTTTATCGAATATGTATGTATATATGAATATCATGACATAGTCGATTATATGCGAATATGAAGATTTATTACAGCACTAATGTGTATAGTACAATACTTTATGTAAGTATTTGTATTTAAATCATCAATTGTTATTTATTCAACTATGAGCTTAAATGCAAATTTTTTGAAACAAATCTATAAAAATATACATATGTCTACTTTTGCATTACTTATATATTGTACAAACTGTAATCAAATTGAAAATATTTGATACTTTAAATTTAATTTAAATTAAAGTACTTATACGCTTAGACAATAAATAAACATACAAATATTGCTAATTTTTGTAATTTAATATACAATTCGAGTTAAGTTCAGGTTTTTATTTTAATTCACAGTTATTATTACTGTTTCGTTCTTTTGTTCAGTTTAGGCTTATGCATAATAGCAAAATGCTTTATGTACATTATAACGTTGCTATTTATTCTACCTTATTTAAGAAAAACAATTCAAAATATAGTATATGAATATAGTATAGAAATTATCGAGTTGTCATAAAGAAACAACTGTAACTTTTCAATCTGTCTTCATGCAATATTGAAAATTTTACATAATAAGGATATCTCAGTCAGCTATTTTCTGGAAGAAAAATTAAAAAATTAAAATAACATGTTTTAGGTTATTTAAGGATGAAAAATAGTTTGGCATTTTAGAAGCACTTGTAGCACGAATCTATGCTCTTTTTAATTAGTACCCGTTAAGAAGGTCCTGAAATCTTTTGAATAACGCTGAATCTATTTATATTCGATGATGTGTTCCAAAGTTATTCAATCATCAATATGACGAGCTTTTCTTAAAAATGGCTGAGATGCCCTTAATAACTATTTTCCATGGAGAGGATAAAAATCGAGACCGTGTCGAAAATTTTTGATTCTACTTTTAGCGAATTTAATATTCGGACATATAAAATATAAAGAGGTTCTTATTACATATATTACTGACCTCTGTAAATCAAACTTTTCTTGAGATATTTGTAATTATGTAACTACGCTACGGCAAATGGAGTTGACATAAAACAAGTCACGCGAGCGGTACCCAGGTGGCAGGTGCTAGTCTGAGTTCTAACACTTCCTATGAAGCCGTCCATTCACTTTTACATGCGTATGGCACAATATGCCAATGAAGTATATTATGAATACCTAATCGGTGTAGAATAATATAAATTATATATAAATATTATTCTGACATTTAGCTGTAATAATTGAAATTTTATTTTTTTTTATTATTATTTTTTCATTATTACAAATGCAAGTAGAAATTGTATTTTATTTTGAAGTAGTCTTTGATGAGATTCTAACCCACAACCTCCAGGATGATAGGCTCGAGCACAGGATACTTATATTTCAAAACTATAAATGAGTTATATGGCGGTCTCATTGGAGGTGTACAATTAACACCATTTAAATACTATGTGATAGGACTAAGATCCAGCTGAATCGAGTTTGTTCAATACCGTTTACTACAATTCTAGTCCGAGTCCAAACTAAATTGACTAAACATAATTAATATGTCATCATTTACACGATCCTACTCCTTAGTTTTGGTACCACTACCATTTTCTCAAATCACTGGACGAGTACTTTTGGATCATATGTCACCAAATTTTCCACAGGGTAAAGTCAAATTTTTAATATATATTTTTTATATCTTAATGACGTTATGTCTCAATAACTAGGCGATTCAAGTGCCTAACAAGTAAATATTTATAATTTTTTAATAAAAAAAAGTTCCTACCGAGTTTCATTAAAATCGGAGAGGATGAGGTTCATTTCAACATTTTTAATATTTGATTTGAGGTTGATTAACTTATATAGTATATACTACAAATTCGCATCTCACTTTTTGTGTTTTGATAGGCTTACGCATAAAAACGTATTTTCCTAATTCTTACCTCAACTAAGAACATTGATGTCATTAAAAGGTTTCCATCTTTCCATATAAACCAAATATTATACCCTTTGTAAATAAATATCTACATTGATGCAATAATAAGTGTAAATATAATGAGAACTTTAAATATTTTATATATATTCTCAAAAGACTGCGTAGCTTTATGTGTCCTGATCACCGTAATTACTTTAATTGAATATATAAAATTCATCAAATAATTTATTGCAATTACTATGTAATAACCAAATTTTTGTGACTAAAAGAACATCAGAGCACAAGAATTAAAGTTGTGAATACATTAAGCTCTTTTCAAATCCAAAAAGAATAATACACAGAGAAAAAAATGTACTGTAGTAATTGGAAGAAAAAGAGGCTTAAATAATATTTTATATGGACTAGAAATATCTAATACTATCAATTACGGATAGTATTATATATAACTATCATTTGGAAGAAGGCAATTAAGCCAAACATTTATATTTTAATAATAAATTATTTAATCTTATTAACATTTTCCACACACTGCGACAATTGTTATTCTTAAATTTTTTTGTCACAACGAAAATAAGTTTGTCGTGTAAAGGTGTGCCCAAACACATGTATGTTTACATAAATGTGTTTTTAAATAACTGTACGCTACTAACCCTAGTGCATATGTACATACATTCATGTAATAAATTATTGATGTATTACTTAGTGAGTGTGTATTTTCGTTGCTTAATTTTCCTCCCTTTTTTCTTCATTTTTGGTCTTGTTTCACTTAATTTTATGTCTTGTAAGTTTATGTTCACATAGATACGTGACTGTTGAAAAATCCAACTTAAATAAGATTGATGAAGAATGGTTTTTATACATTCATACATACATACATAGTATATAAGTAAAATATACATTTGCCAGCATTAAGCCAATGTGCTATTAGTGTATGAAAGAATAAAAAAAAATGGAACTGAATATATGCTAATGCATTTATAAGAAAGGATCTGTATATTTTATTTATGGACATCCTTTTATTTTTCAAGTTTAATGGTAAGAGCATTTTTAATACTCGTGACATAATTTGCTTGTAATTGTTGGTTACAACGAACATTTTTCTTTTATTAAATTAGGTGGCTTCTTACATGATTTTTAATTATTTATTTTTGTAATGCAAACAAATTTGTTCGGCCCTTACACTCTCAAATACCGTTTCCTAATACAGATTAAGAATATCACATTGACTAGTGTTTGTTCAGGTTTAACGGATCTAATTAATTAACCTTTCTTAATCGAATTAATTTCAACTAAATATACTAGTGTACAAATTAACACCTTTTTGCCATAAATTCACAATTTAGATATTTTCTTCATTGGGGCCACTGAATATGAATATGGATGGCACTTATTCATTTATCTTAGGAAACATTTTCGAATTGTTTGTGAACAAACAAGATTTCCCACAGTTTTCCTAGGTATTTCTAAAACTCTTGAGAAATGTTCTTCTTAATTATGGGTATCTACTTTTAGTAAGTAAAAACTATAATTAATTTTTTACAATCGAACTTTGTACTTCAGGTATTTTAGTAACGTATAGATGAATTTTTCATTTTAAATCACATATGTAAATGTATTTCCTTTACCCTCGCTAGGTCTTAGAAATTAGATTTTTTCATATATGTGGATATATACTAGTGAATTCCGCAAAATTCGATGAAACTGTTTTTACATCTGAGAAGAGCGAATATCAATGATATAGTTCCGGTAAAAAAAATTTTGCGTATTTTTGCGCCTTTTTGAGAAAACACTGTGCGCTATGCTATGTGTAAGCGCTTAACATAACAACCAAATGAGCACTTCATCGAAAAATATTCCGGGTATTGTATCTCTCCCACCTCGTGCAATATTTTCCTACATGATCCAGAAATAATATCACATTCGTTGTTTCCCATAGGCCGACTATTTGAGGAAGCTCAAGTGACTTGAAACAAAGAATCTAAGCTTTTCCGAGGCAGTTTTTTTTTCAAACTAAACACAACTAATCTAACTTACTTTACAGATTAACTGGAATTACATGTGGATTAAAGAAGAAAATTTTTTACCAAATGGAAAGCAAATCAACTCGATAAGTATGAATAAAAAATTTTAGCTAGTATTTTTTTAATTTCCCACGTTTGAAAAATTAGTTATAAAATGCAGCATGGCATTCCTAATTTTTAATTCATGCAGCATAAATATTTTTATTTCATGCTCCCTGAAGTGTTTATACTACTCTTTAAAATTAGAGGAAATTGTAAGTTTGATTTAAGACCAGTCAACATGATTAGTACAGCAAAGCAGAATTCGCCTTCAAGGTAGGATTATTTTCTTGCCAATACTTCTTGCTTTACTGACCACTACTACCTTGTCTCTATTTTTTCTATAGCTCCTTATTTGGAATTCTGTTCATCAGCCTTCACCTAAAAAAACTTTGATTTCTCAGTTTTATTATCTTTTGTTTTTTTCATCTTTTTTATATATCCTTCCTTTTTTAATTTTTTTCTTGTTTGTCTTTTGTTTGCTTATTTTGTTGTTTGTTATTGTTAGTAGAACGAAAAATCTGAAAAGAAAAAAAACTGAATTGTTAAATAACTTTGATCAGGGTTGAACAAACATACTCAGGTGTTGCACAAAGTTTAAAAATAAAACTTTTTTTTTGTTGTTTAATAACAAAATAAAAAGTCTTGAAAGGCTTCCATTTGTGTTTACTCGATATTTATTTCAAAATTTGTTTTCTTCGTAATTCTTAAAGTAATTTTTCAAAACCCATATAATAACACATGTGTCTGTATTTCTATTGTTTTAAAGCCGTATTGATGTTTTGAAATATACAAAAAGAAATTGTTTGAAAAATTTATTCTAAGAGCATAAATCAATTGGTTTGTAGTTGGAAATGTTGTAAAGTTTGAACATAAAGTTACTTCTTTTAGCAATAGTATGTTAGTATGCATGTTTGTTTTTAAGTGTAAAGATTATTTTAAAAGTTTAAACATTATAAATTTATTTCCTTAGTAAAACGATAAATTTTTCTGTTAAATAGTTCGTCTGAAAAACTAAAAACAAAATATGTTAATTTCGACAGTATGAAAAAAACAGCTAACCACGACATAACTCCCGATAACTAAAATGATATAAATCTCTAATCTGCAAATGAAATAACTTTCCGAAACAGAACAAACTGAAATTAAATAAATCTTAGGGTATACTTTTCTTCTACAACGCATCACGAAAGTTAATCTTATATAGGAAACAATAACAAAATTAGTCAGGTTATATAAGTTTGTTTTTGTTTTTCATACAAATTCTAAAAATTATGAAAGGCAAAGCAAAGCTCAAGATTTTTATGCATTTATTCAGTGAAGAATTTGTTCGAAAAAACTATAGAATTTGAGTAATTTTGTTATTTTATAATGAAATAAAATCGCTATCAGAATTTATGAAAACCTTAACTTTTCTGACCATTTTCGTTTTCTGTTAGTCCGACGCATCACTTTTTTGTTGATTACATTTAAAAAAATGGCAAATCCCTCATTCTCTCAGTATCTTCGCGATTATTCATTACTAACCATTTAGCCCGAGTTTTTGAGATGTGGATTACGCTTAAACTTAGTTTAAAGTAGTCTGAAACTCTGCTTTTTTCGGCGAAATGTGTTTTATTACATTAAAGGCCAACATTTTAAGCAAAACTAAGCTGTTCCGCCAAAAATTTGGTATACAAATTTGGTAATGGCGGCACAAATCTTTTTTCAGAATAACTAAACCTAGTTTAACAGAGATCTCAAAAACCTAGCCTTAGTGTAACAAATGCGTTTGAATTGAAGTGACATATCAGTGTTGGATGATCAGTTTGTCTGTGAGACCGACTAATAGTTATTTGTAACATTTTCATCAAGTAAGTTAGTTTTGTCAAATAAACAAAAACTGTAATTTCTATGGAAAAACTGAAAGTCGTTGAGCGTCGCGTAGGATCAAATTATGAAGCTAATCTTGTGGGAGAGCTTGTTTTATACCTACTAGAAACTTTTGAGATAGTAGCACTTGAAAAAAATCAAAAAAATGTTTTTTTTTGCAGCACTATAATATATATATATATATATATATATATATATATATATATATATATATATATATATATATATATATATATATATATATATATATATATATATATATATATATATATATATATATATATATATATATATATATATATATATATATATATATATATATATATATATATATATATATATATATATATATATATATATATATATATATATATATATATATATATATATATATATATATATATATATATATATATATATATACATACATAAAAAGAAAAACAACATTTTATTTTTGTTGCTTTTTATAAATGTTTTATTTTTGTTTTATTTTTATGTTAGGTCTAAGATCAAAAATTTTTTAACTATTGTAATGAAATATAAACTGATGCTGTGTGCCTTAAAAGAGTTTGGTGTTCTTCGTTTTGCTCTAGTTACTTTAGTTTAGTGTGTTAAATATGGCCCCTTCATAATGTTTGAATATCTTGAAAATCTTACCTCCTAGAACCAAGAGATTAAAATCGGTCTAAGGGACCGAAAAATGTAAATCTGTCTCACAAAAACGAAACTAGTCAGGAGGGTTAAGAAATAATTAAAAAAGTTTTTGTAGAAATGAAGTGTTCATTAAGAATCACTTATGATCCCAAAAGCAACCATATTTATATACTTACATACATATATCGCAGCATTATTGGAAGATCATGTTCATTATTATATCAAGCAAAATTTCTTGTTCACTTGTGAAGCGTAATATCTACACTGTCCAATATGTACATTTCATCTTCAACTTTAATTATTTAACAAATTAATTATTTAACAAATATATACATTTTTTTATACTTTCATTTACAACTTCGTATGTGTTTTTTTTATCAACATTCACAATTTATGCAGCTTTAGCAATTTTTTTTGCCTTTATCACTACTGGTTATAATTTCACTTGAAATCTTTTGAAAATTGTATCTTGTTTTACTGTGATTTTAGCACAATTTCATTTTAGCATACAACAAATAGACGGCAAACTTATTCATGCACCCAGATATATGAATACATGTACAGCTAAAGAGTGCATTTTTGAACTTTTCTTTTTAAAAACTGCACTCGTATGGCTGTAACTATGATTTGGGATTTCCCGGATTTTTTCACTTCCCAGGAAACAGGAATGAAAAAACTGCATTAACTTTTTAAATTAAGTAGATTTATTAAATGATAATTGGCGAAATTTCCATTGTTTTATGAATTTAAGCATTCTTTTTCAATAAAAGTTAATATAAAAGCAATTCTAAAAATGTATTTATTTTTAATTTTAATTGAATTCAAGTAAATAGAGTTTGTTGTTATTAAACAGTAAGAGATCCTATAAAGACTAAATGGCGAGTATTACCGCAATTAGCTAAACATTTTATTTTAAGGCCTCCAAATCATTTTATAAAGAACTTACCTTAATATTTCTTATTTTTCTTGAAAAATTTCCAGGAAGAATAATATCGTTAAAAGCAAAGTTACAGTACTCATCTGCGCCAAATTTTACATACCCTAAGCCACAGTCTATCTGAATGTCTCTGATTTTTCATCTTATTTCTCTTAAAACATCTCCTTCAGGATTTCAATAATAACATCTACTTATAATAAATTTAAGTAGTGCCAACTCTAAGGTTTTACAGCTTCTATGAGTTTAACATTTCCACTACACTTTCCAAAGATTTTTCACTTATTCTGCGGAAAATCACTCAAAGTTCCTTAAATATCGAATTATTTACTTTACGAAACAATTAGGGCACTGCAATCATTGATAGTTATGCAAAGTATTCCACTTTGTTCTGTTATAGTGATTAATCGACGCTCATTACTAAATTCATCTTGCATGTACTTTTCAAACCATGCAATAATTTTTCTCGTAGACGGATGAGGAGAAATAGTACGAATTCAATTTCATGAAATTTTTATGAAATTTACATATAAGTTTGGACCGTCCACATTTTATTGTATTAATAAAAATGGCATGGACATTTTATTGCCGATTTATCGATGTCGAAGGAACTCTTTCTTTCTTACAGTTACATTTGAAACAAAACACATATATCAGAATTATTTTTACGTAATTTTATTTTGAACTGAATAGGTAGGTATAAATCTGAAATTTATTATTTCGGCTTTTTAGTTCAATATTTGAATTAATGTAAATTCAACTTATTTTTATTAAGAGTGGAGTGTTCGAATATTCAAATCAGATTAGCAGAACAGATCAGTATTACTGATTTCGATAGGCCGCTATACCGTCTCATCAGCGTTCTTGTTCACTTTTACTACTTATGAAGGTGGATGCTTTTTACAAGGAAACATAAGCTATTTAACTAATTTTTATCAGCAAATAGAATACAAGACTTTTTTCATATAAATTCTTGCATTCATTTTATTTCAACTCAATTTTTAGTTAGCTTTGAAATTTTCCCATCTGATTTAATCCAACACTAACACACTTTTTGTTTTTCGCCATAATGGGTAAACGGCCATTTCTTCTGTAATAATTGTGTTTAATTGCTGTGTCGAGTCGTTGTGTGCTTCCGGCTAGTCGTACTCGTATGTATGTCCTTTTTTGGAAACAAAAATACGATCGCACGTTCTTCTGCTGTAGTAAGCGGTCACTATTGTGGTACTGTGGTTTGTCCTTCCGGCTACGCTCGTCGTTGCATGTATCCTTTTGTGGTCTGAGTGCTATGCGCGACAACAACACAAACGAAAGAAAACAAAAATAGTACCACTACCTTATCTTGGTAGCTTAATTATACCCTTTGTTTGAAGTGTGTAATATAGAAGCCTCCACTTACTCCGATACCTGCACTTCCTGATACATTGACGTTGTCTACACCAAGGTGATAAGTCGTGAAGAGTAGTGCTTTAGACCAGATTGATGTACGGAAGAAAAATGTTGCTTTCATGATGATATATAATAGCCATTTCACAGCCGCCAAATAAATTTTGTTTCGCCGTTAGAGAACAACTTTTTGTATAAGCCTTAACCAAATAAGCACTACAAATTTTCATGGACATGGGTAGCTAAAAGAGTATAGAAAAATAGAAAAAAGCCAAATAGTTTATGATATTACATTTAAAAGTTTTTTCTTATAACTAATTTAAATGTTCATAAGAATACAAAATTAAATTATATCTCTTTACCATGATATTTTTAATATCATCATTATCATTTCGCAAAGTTTAATGAAAGTTCAGAAAAAAAAATGAAATTATTATTTATCTCGCACATACTGCGATGATAAAAGTTTTAAACTTTTATTCATATACTCTTCAATTTGAATTCAACTTAGTGAAGAATCAGATAAAGAAAGATAAGCATAAAAAAGTGAGTTTTTTAAATAAAAGAAATTTAGCAAACCAATTGTACATTTAAAGTGTCGTTTGAAGAAACTTGCTTATCATATTATTAAATCGTTCAAAAAGAAAATTAATTAATATATTGCATAATTTTTAATTTAACTCTACTAAAAAAATCAAATATCACCAGAAGAAACTACTACTTCCTTTTATAATTTATTAAAAAAAAACATAGACATTCTTTGTCTCATCCTTTACATGTAAATCTTTTGAAAAGCAGCTACGTTTAACAAACAATACGTTACACCGTTTAAGACAAATAAAACAGAGCATTTGTAAAACATCGTCTGTATTTTAGAGAAAAACTAAAATAAAGCAAACCTCCATTAGGGAATCCATTTATACGAAATCATACACAGGCAAATTGTACAGTACATATATAATGAAATCATAAAAAATATTTAAAACAAAGAATAAAAGGCAAGAGAAAAAGCAAATGAAAATCAAAGAACTTTTATTTTAGAGCCAAACTTGAGTGATGTCTTAAGTGGTAGAGGTTGCCATTATAAATATTATTCTATATAAACATTCACATACCCACAAGCAAAAAACAAATATTGTTTTTCTTTTGTTGGGTGTGTGAAAATGTGGGTAGCAACTTTCTTTTGGTAATAGCTTTTCTTAACGTCTGTACATTTTAATATGAGTAAATTGCAATGCATATTTTCATATGCCTTAAATAAAACTAAAACGAAGCAAAGCAAATATATATGAAGATCTCGCTTCTATTGTATGATCGAATAACTAAATATATAAAATATTTATTAACGAATCACCGGAATATATAATTCAATTAAAAATTAAAATTTATATGTGTGTACACAGAAAAAAAAATAAGTTTTGTGTTTGATAACTCCAGGTATTCAATTAATTTGTTTCAAGTTTCCTGTGTTAAAGAATTCCACTATATTAATAACAAAAATTAAAAAAAAAATAATCGGTTTTGTAATTAATAATCGAAATATTTGAATGAATAAAACATTTTATCAATAACTTATATATTTTTTCAATAAACTTCTTGTTACTCCAGAAATATGTATTTATTGCAAAATTGTGCAAAAATATGCACTTACCACCAAAATATGCAAAAATATGCAAATACAAATCGATGCCAAACTACTTAAAAAATTATGATTCGCATAGATAATTAGTCAATACCCCTTTATCTATAACCACAAAAAAACATGCATTTGCATGAAAGTCCGAGCCCGGATAATGAATAAGGAAATATTTAGCTATGAATCTCTTTCGTTTGATGGTAATTACGACTAGCCTTTTCAAGTCCAGTTTTCAGCACAGTCATCAGCAAACTGTATCTGTTTTGTGCGGCTTCAATAATATTAATAAAATATACAACTACAAATTTGATGATTCGCATAGATAATTAGTCAATACCTATTTACCTATCACCGCAAAAAACATGCATTTGCATGACAGTCCGAGCCCTGATAATGATCAAAATTATTGAAAATATCGAGGGTTTTCTGATGCAACCACCTATCTCAAAAAGCTTCACTTTTTTAAGAGAAAAAAAACTTTTCACAAACGTGGCGCTTTTTGAAATACGAAGTTGCTTCAGAAAATACCCGATATTTCCAATTATTGTTGATTATTATGATTGGTACTGGAAAGGGTAATGGGTCGTATGATTAATAAACAATCATATAAAAAACATACGCAATTGTGATTCTAAAGCGGCCCACCCACTTGCAATATAATTGTGGAATTTTTCGTATTGTACAATAATATCGCCAATGTGTATGTCATATTCGAAGGTGGCTCAATATATTGGCAAAAATGAAAAGTCCTTTGACTTTTATTGAACAATCAAGAATATTGTGTAACATGGTGGCGCATTGTTTACTTTTTCACTGTCAGGAAAACTTGGCAATATTTTCTTTAAAAATATTGTGCAATTTATTGCATAGTATAGGTTAAAACGACAATAATATGCACAATAACATATGCAATAATATTGTATAATAGATGGGCCGCTTAACACAGTGTCAGTTAATATTCAGCCCAATCATGAATATTCCCTAGAAATTTCTTTCCCACGGAAAACACTTTTCTCGATAATAAATTCCTCCAATCATAAACTCCGCGGGAACAAAAATGTGAAATAGCGGCATCATTTATTATCAATTTCGGCTGTTTTGCTTGGTAACATTTATTTATTCATTGTTTTTGTGTGCAAAAATAAAAAAATTTATGTTTTAATTAAATTTAAAGTAAAATTAAATAAATAAGTGAATAAAAAATTAATATCATAGCTAAACAAGCATTTGTGATGGAAATGGGTGCTGTAGAAGAAAAAATATCGTGCAAGTTTTTCTTTGCTGCATATATGGAAACCACAAGCAATTGATCCATTAAAGTTAAAAAAGTTTATGTTTGTGCTTTATTTGTGGTATTTGACCTACACGAATAATAAAATATATTTTTATTGATAGAAATTTTGTTTCATTTAAATATTACTTTGATTTTTATGCAAACTCCCTTCTGTTTTGCAAATGAAAAATTTTGGGGGAAAAATGAATTCAAATGCATTGAGAATAGCTACTTTTTTCCCCATCGAATTTTTTACGAAGGAAAAGTGTAAAAACTCACATGGAATTCTTGTTTGTGATTGGGCTGATTGTTTCCAGTCTCTTCGAACATTTCTTTTTTCAGATCAAAGCCGTTCAACATCTACAGATAATAAATTATTAAATCTCGCCTGAAGATTTGTAAAAGTACCATTTATAGTAGCTTGCTTAAGGTTTGCCTCCAGCATTCTAACAGAGTACTCTGTGTCAGCAGGCATTTTAAATCACATATTTTCTGTGAAATGAATATTTTGTATTTTTTTTAAATTTTTTTATATATTTTAATCAATCAATACATGTGGCTGTAGACTTTGAGTCACAAGCGGGTGATTAAATTTTATGTGACTATATAGTAAGTGAGCAGCTTGTAGTTAAATCTATAGATGCATCTACTTGAATTATTTCGCTTGTTACACCGACATTTTCAACATATTACTTGAACAAACGACATGAATTATTCGATTAATTTTAATAATTCAAATCATTTGAATTATATAATTAATTTAGAAACCCAACTCGATTAACCGATTAATTCTATATTTTAACAATAATTATAAATCCCCGTTGTTCGGTTAGGAACACAGGGCCGCAACATATCTGTCCGTCGCTAGTGCTTCAATTTCGTTCCAGCTTTTGTTGTCTTTGGCAATTTCTCTTTCAAATTGGCGTCGCCATGTGTGTGAGAGTCTACGCCTTCTCCGGCTACCTTAGGGATTCTATATTTTATTAAAACTAAAATATTTTTAATGGATACCCTAATGCTTTTATGTTCTGTTGAATCACTACCACAACGTTTCTGCTATTTGGTATATTAAATACTTTATTTGTCTTTAAATAATGGGGTTATTATCTATGCATAAGTTAACATTTTATTATATAACAGTGACAATTTAAATTATAGGAATTTTTGTCAAAAGAAAACATGAAATGGTTTTGTCAGTGACCAACAATTTAAAATTAATAAAACGTATCACGATGGGTGTCATAACATATTAAATACATATATGACCTCAAAATAATTTTAATAAAAAATAAATAAAAATAAGTCTAACAATTTAAGACCCGACTATTTACTTAATAATTATGCTGTGAAAAGTACAAAATAAGAAAGCATCCATTGTCATATGAAACTTCATCCGAAGTGTCACTTACTATAAAATATATTGCAGTGTGGCATACGACGACGGATACTTTCTCGATACATAGTTTTCAGAGTACAGTTTCTAAGTAATCGGGTCTTACTTTCTTAATTTAATTTTTTTATAAGAGTGCATTTCAATATATTAGAACATACTTCAACATAGATTATTAGGCTAAGGTTCGTAACGTTATATTCAGAAAGAATTGGGCATGATTAATATTCCAAGGAACATGGGAAAAATTAACATCAACTTAATTTTTCAACGTACACAGCAGAACAGAGTAGCGCCACTTTCGGAAGCCGCTACACTTCCATCGTCAGTGCTCATGTGTATTTGCTTATCACCACTTGTCAGGTGGCTCTGTTGAATGTGATTTTAATTTTTATATATACAACTTTTTCGTGAAATTGACTACGAGAATTAAATCACTCTCAAGCTGATATTAAAGTACATTTTACCCAGCGTTGAGAGTGATTTAATTCTCGTATTCTATTTCCACGAAAATTCACGAAAAATAATAATCAATTTGGATTCACAAAGTAAATACGTTCGAAATAATCATATTAATATACTTCAACATAGTTTTAGTCGATATTGAGCAACAACATTTTCATTGAAGATTCGGTTCATTTTCTAGTTTATTCGCTAGGGATTTAAATAAACTAAAATAAAATAAAAATAAACGAGAGAAAAAAATTCAAAATTATTTAGTAGGTACTCTTACCTAATTTTCGGTTGTCTTATATGGAAAATAGGAACTTTTTTTTTAAAGATTTATACAACGTTTGTAAAAAATAATAAAAAATTACTTACTTGTTTTCAACGTATGACCATCGAAGTATTTTGATTAAGGTGAAAAAAATATTTTCTTCCGTGTTTCCTTTTCCTTTTTTGCAAGGCTTGGAAGCCTTAAAATTTATATTTATATTTAAATTTATATTTATTAAAAGATAGAAAAGTAGAATACCTATAGCGATTTTTTTCCGTGTAAGTGTACAGCAAATTTTCCTCTTACAGTTTTGTCATTCACAGTTATATTTGCTTTATGGCTGTCTGTCATTATAACGACGAACGATGATGGTGTGAAGGGATTTTAATAAAATGCAATTTTAATGTTAAATGGTGTCAAAATTTCAAAACATTTTAGCTTATGACAAACATCATTATATTATATTGTTTTTATTTTATTATTTTTAGTTACGCACAAGGACTTAAATGTTGTATAAAATATGTTAACATATAAGTAAAACATTTAACTTGAAGCTTGTTAAATATGTAGTTAAATAATAGAGCGCTGCCAAGACACTCTTATTCACATTTATGGGGCATTAGTCTTCTGTTAAATACTTTCACTACAGCAATATGGCCATGAAGACATGATTAACACGCAAAAGATTTTTACAAGCTCTTTTCTATGGATTTTTTTTATTAAATTAAATACGTAGGTGCTAAAGAAAAATGGGCTTAACTTTTGGGCGTGGCATAAACTTAGTGTATTAAAAGCTAGACATACAAATTTTCGAAGAGCAAAAAATTGGACATTAGGCGGGAAGGATCCGAGATGACATAATTGGCGCCCAGAATTCGAGCTTTAAACAACGATAGGCAATATGATGAAATCGGACTTCAAATGGCGGCGCTGTACATAAAATATAAAAAGTGCAGTATTTTAAGGCGTGGCAAATTTTGGTCCCTTTCTTAGAAACGTCATTGAAATATCTTGCATTTTAGGAGTTGATTGCTGCAACTATAATACTACCAATATTGGAAAATATATAAAATGTATAAAGTGCAAAACTTAAATAAAATTGCATGTAGAAAAAGTAGAAAAAAGTTAAGCTTAGATGCAACTATAGATATTCTGTTCTCCTTTGTGTATATAATAGATATGGGAAATATTTTCATATAAACATGAATCTGGCAATAAATGGACCATTATTTTAAATATATTTTTACACAAATCCTCTCGCTAAAAATCATACCAATACAATGCGAAAACAAAAAGAAAATTTTTTAATGAAAAAAGTTCATATTTTCATGTCAAGCTTTTCTATTTAAAAAAAAAATTTACATTTTGAAAATGAAATTTTTTAATTGATTTTGCACTCAAACCTGGGATTACAGAAAGACATTTAGAGAAAAATTTTGAGCGCGAGACATAAAAAAGTGTCCTCTTTCAAATGACATAATTTTTTTTTTAAATCCCATTTTTGATTTTTGTTTTATCGCGTGAACTCCCCATATGTCTGCATATGGGAAGTTCACAGAAAAAAATAGACAAGAATTATATTCAATAAAACCATGTTATTAAAAAAAATATGAATTTCAATAACATTTATCTTTAACATAATAAAATATTTCGTTGTAAGTATTTCTTTTCCATGCCGGTTATTTCTTTTCTTTTTATACACAAGTACTTAAAACAAGTTGTATCCCATAAAAAAATAAATGGGATATGGCTCAGCTATAGAGAGTATGCTTTACGTCCGGAAAGCCCGGGTTCGTATTCCAGCCATGTCAACATTTGTTTAATTTATATATATATATTTTTATTTTGTAATGATTTTTTTATCAATATAGGGGAATTCTTTATCACAGGAAATTTGAAAAAAAATTATTGAATACCGGGATTTTTGTTATCAAAAACGAAACTTATTTTTTTCTGTGTACGCACAAAAAGAAATAGGTTTTGTTTTTTATAACGAAAATTCCGGTATTCAATAATTTTTTTTAGACTCCTGTGATAAAAAATTCCGCTATATTGAAAACAAAATTAATTTAAAAGAAAAATATATATAAATTAAAAAAGTGGTGACATGGATACGAACCCGGTATTTTCGGACGTAAAGTATACTCTCTACAGCTGCGCCATATCTCAGTTATATTTTTATGAGATACAACTTATTTTCAGTATGCAAAGAAAAGAAATAACCAGCATGGGAAAGAAATACATAGAACGAAACATTGTATTAAGTTAAATGTTATTGTCATACTTTTTTCAATAACATGGTTTTACTGAACACAATTTTTGTCAAATTTTTTTGTGCGTGTATCAAAAAAAAATACTAACCGTAATTGTGGGGTTTTTATATAGTAAACTTTTCAAAGTTTTTATCGAAATTCTAATGTAATTTCGTTATCTGATAAGTTGCTAAAATCTGTTGCGTATTCTCCATATTTCACCATGTGTGTAAAATAAATAAACAACTTGGATTCAATAAAAGAGAATATACTTATGCCTAGTCTGTATACCATGTGAAATGAAAATAATCAAAATTTTCCTAAATTTTTTAAATATTTGCAATAGTTATTTTTATAATTATCTTTTTCAAGAAATGTTTTAGTTTATGAATAAATATTGCTTTACCTTTTAATATTTACATAGAACATTATTCATTTTTAATTAATTAAAGAAATAAAGGTACGTTATAATTAAGTGTCCGTCAATAAATTATTCACTACTATAGTCTAATTAAGATACCACTTAGTTAAGCAAAAGAAAAAGTTCTTCGTCTTCTTAAAGTGTCTTACACCTGACACTTTATATTCGGCATTAAAAAGTTCTTGTTCGTATATATAGATTCCTTAGAAAAAAACTGTCTGAAAATATTTTGAGCCGCAAAAAGATTGCAGTTTTATTTAGTTTACATTGCTACTTTTTTCAAGTTTCTTTTTTATTTGGAGAAAGCACTTTTTCAATTAAAACTTACCTACTGACCACAAAAAATCGTATTCTCTTTTATATTTTTTATGCTTGTACTTATTTATTCTTTATCAATTCCATCACATGCAGCCGTTTGTGCGAATCTGTATTTACTTTTGTTCACTCCAATGATGGAATAAAAGTATGTCAATTATTGTTAGCGCAACAAAGAGGTGACTGACTGTGTGGATAAAGAAGAGAAGGGGAATAGAATAAAACTAGAGAAATTCTAAAACTTTCACTACCAATTTTTGTAATGGTATGCAACCACTGTTATCATTGTATATGTATAGTGCGTGTCCTCTATTCACAAACAATCCATAAAACCAACTTTAAAAACAGCTATGACAACACAACAACAACAACAATACGAACAGTAAGAGCCAAAACCACAATTGTAACAAGAATATGGGAGACAGATTTCATACGTGTCCAGTAAAATTGCCATAAAAATATCTGCAGCTATTTTTTAGTATTTTGCAGGCATGCAACAAGTACATGTAGATGAACATCATAATGCATTTTAGTTTCTATTTAAATATATTTAAAAGCAGAAATTGTTTTACATCTATAAGAGTACAATATGTATTTACCATATTGAGCCTTTGCTGCAATAGAGTCATAATTCAAAAAACGTGATTTTTGAGTAAATAATGCAGAATTAATCGCCATATAGTTCTTCATATTTTGTAAAAATTTCATACAAATATCTTGTATACTTAATTTCTGAGAGAAGAAAAAAAATCTTATTTTACCATTAAGTAGTTAGTAAACTTAAAAGTTTAAACTCGTTTTTTGCAAAACAAGTTTTGTTTTGAGTTATGACTCTATTGCAGCAAAGGCTCGATATGTATAATGTGCTTTCCTTATATGGTAAGAGCCCTTGAGAGAAAAGGAGCTAAGGAAAAACAAGACTAGTTCCCAAGGACTAGCAACCGGCTCAAATTCTGGAACTTTATATGAGAAAAACGTGCCACTTTTACATGGTATTGTAATTGGGCCGGGACCAGGTGTTTTTTGCCATTCACATAAAGGTGAAAATCGGACAGCGTGAGGTCATTTTCATTTTCTTAGTTGATTTCAGGTGGATTAACTCACTACCTGGTTGTTGTTGTTGTTGTCACACTAAGTACGATTTTCATATAGTGAATGATTCTTTTAAAAGATGCTGTGCAATACCATCCAAGATATGAAGACCGAAGTACAAAATGAATTATAGCCTCAAAAATTACCAAAATAATATACGAATTTTTTCAGCGTTTTTGTAAATTTTTGGAACTGATCTTAATATCTTGATTGGGATGATTTTGTAACTTTTTTACCCAGCACAAAAAGTCGGAACTATTTCCAAAGAGTTACTGTTTTCATTACATATCAATCACTACAAGTACTGAATTTAATATTATAAGGTTGTTGTTTATATCAGCATTTCCACAGGAAAATTCTATTTTTGATCACGTGCGACACCCAGCAATTAACCTCGTATTCCAAAACCATGACGTTCGATTTTTCTTAAACTTTTACTTAATCTAGAGCTATTTACGGCATACACAAATATATAAAGAATTAATGAACTTTGGTTTTTTTTCTTTGGAAAAAAACAAACGTAGTTGCTTGGTGTTCATATATTAAAAATTGGACCTTCTTGTTCAAATGCCCATAAAAAATTGTTCTAGACAAGCTTTTAAGCGTATACTATTCAGTTCTTTGGATCCCTTCCTGCTTAGTATGACCATGTGGAATATTATTTGTCAAGCGATATGCTAAAAAATGGTAGTCTCCGATTTCTATAGTGTCTTACTACATTATACCTGTATATAAGTTTTAAAAGGTTACAAAAAAATAGTTTTATTTATTTTTAGTGAACTATCGTTCATTAAATCAGCTTTTTTAAATAAATGTTTGGATTTTAGAAAAAAATCTGTTTTTGGAAAAAATTTATTTTAATAAATTAAGCTAAAATTTCCCAAACTTCCTCATTTGTTATTTTTACCAGAAATAACTTATAGTGTATGGATGATTTGTTCTAAGTTTCATAATGGGCACCAAAGTCCTTCAGTCCTTGGGCAGGTTAAAGCAGCAAAGCGCATGTAGCTAGCGAACCCGACTAAAAAAGTTTCCAATACTCATATTAGGGCCCGATTGGTAATGCATGTGGCAAACCCAAAAGAGCTATCTCATTTGGGGATCTGACCAGGAACTTGTTGGGACAGCCCACCCATAAGCATAAGCTTTTTCCAAGTGGCAAACTATTGGGAACTTGTTGGGAAAATCTAACACAGACTTTTAATCGTATTTTTCCTGATTTTTAATAGAGGTGATTGTTAGTTACTTTTGTCTCTTGGAAAACATCAGCAATTATAATTCAATATTTTTCTGATTTGAACAAATTTTGCAAGATTTTCATATTTTCCCATCGAAAACCAATCGGGTCCCAAATACTTTTCTGCGTTACATCGCAATTAGGATCCCAGTTAGATCCAGAATGTGTTTGCATGAAAATTTCTAGTTGGTAATAAGATACATCTTAATTATGTTTGCGAAGTACTGTTTCCAGTCTAATTTCTGATCGACTTTCGTGCCTATTATGAAACTTGGAACGAATCATCTTTATACACTATAAACTAAATTTGGTAAATATTAAAAAAAAACTAATAACGAGGAGGAAGTTTGTGAAATTTTAGCTTAGTTTATTACATATATTTTTTCCAAAAAAAAATTTTTTTTTCTAAAATCCAAATATATTTAAAAAGTTGATTTCTGAACTATAAACCAGATATTTTTAATAATTTGTTTTTAATTTTTAAAAACTAAATAATAACACTTGAAGAAGCGCGTATATCTCTATATCTATATCTCTTTAATTGCTTCTCAAATCGGGAAGATATGCATGTCGCATCCTTTGCCAAGCACTAAAGTTTATCTTTTTTTGTCAAAGCAAAGCTCAAGTTTAGTTTTCCGTTTCTTTTACTTCATTTAGAGCTAATTATGTTCTACACAAAAATATAAAGAAGTAAAAAAACGTTAAGTTTTTCATTGAAAAGCCAGCTTAAGTACTTGGCGACGGACGCGAAAAAAAGTTTAGTTTTTCAGGAAATGCCCATATATTTATTTATAAATGTTTTTTAAACATTTTTCAAATGTGGAACTAAAAACGTAGAAGTACTTTTTAAAGAACTACACTCAAAAAAAAAGAACTTTCAAAGCACTTCAAGGACGAATTAAAACGTCAGAAAAATCTATTTTGTAACATTTTAAATACAGTTTCAGATTTAATAAAGAGGTACATATCGTCACTTTATATGGAAACGGATGTTCACGCAAAATTTTAGATTCTTGCGATCAAAAACGCCGACTTTATTGAAGAAATTGAAACGGACATAACTGCAAGCTCATGTATATTTTAAAGCAAAAGAACGTCAAAAACTTACAAACTCATGTATTGCTTGAGATAATACATGACGGTGTTAGCGGTGCTTTGAATTTGCGGTTAGCGTTTTGTATTATTTCATTTAGAAAATTATAATAAGATCAAATTTTTGTTTTTTTCTTCTGCTTTAAAAAAAAATAAAAAAGTAGTTACGTCCGTGTGCATTTAATTATGAGAACAATTACCAAATGGTGAGGCCAGTATAAATTAGTTAGATATTATCCGAATTTATACTGAAATAAAATGAAAATTTATTTTATAAAACTATTTGTTGCAAACAATGTATTTTATGTTTGCTGGGTTGGGTATAAACTGGAAAAAGAAATTAAAAATTATTTAACAATTTATTAGAAATCAGCTAATGTTAACCAGACAAATTGAGCTTACTTGTATTTATATACTTTGCTACATATACTAAATGCAATTGAAAGCTGACATGCTCAATACGAATAGTTTTTGATTTGACATGGATTTACTAATATTCAGCTTTGTTTTCATATTGAAGTGATATTTCATGTAACAAATACTATTTGAGTAAGCTTATCGTTAGTAAATGTAATTCTGGATAGTAATGGAATTGATAACCAAACAAGCTAAAAACCACAATCTCAAATAAAAATTATATCACTGATACATTGAATTATTTATTACCAACTCATTTCCGTATAATTTCCTTTGCTTTCGTTAACGATCCGTAAAACAAAATTTGTTCACACTAAATGCAAAAAAAATAAATAAATAAAATAAAACTGTTTCAAATCTAGTCACCAAATACTAAACAGAACCAGTGTAGTCAATTTGAAACAAACCAACAATTAGTTGTGGTCTATATTTAACTCAGTAAATGGATGCAAAAATAAATTTCAAGTGCTTGTACACATGACTATTCTTCCTGTTATTTATATGACCTAAATAAATAAAATCATTACGTAGTTTTTACATTCTCCACAAATGTTTAGTTGCAACATTAAACAAAGAAATAGTTTATCAACTGAATCCAATAAATGCAAAAAAGTTTGGCGAAAAAAAATATATAATATTTGCTGTAATAAAGTTCGTATACATGTTTTATGTTTAATATTTGATGAAAATAAATTTTGTTGTTACGTGGTTGTGTATGCGAATGTTTTTTTTTTGTCACGCATTTGTTATTTGTGCAAATGGCTGTGTGTTACTATTCGTTGTGTATAATATGTACAAACAAATACACACCCAAACAGAATGGGAAGAGCGAACTCACTTTCAAATTCAATTTTATTCGAAAACAAGTTGCACTCAACCACAAAAACAACAGAATGCAATATAATACGCGTGAAGTTGCAGTATGTAAACATGGAAACGGATGCGATGTTACCAGATATTGGCAGCAAGTCTTCTCCGGAACATATTTTGAGGATTTAGTCTACATTACCATTTGTTTAGGGTCGCAGTTAATTATTCATATATAGACTCTAAAATATTTTCAATATTATTGGTTGCGGTGTTGCAAAACCATATATTTAGACTTTTGTGTTGTATTATTGTGCTTGATTTGATTTGATAGTTTTTAAGTTACACTACTATTTTTAGTGGATATCGCTATGACTATTAACGGGTTTCGCTAAGGGCGCCTTCTCCAAGAAACTGACGCTAATCCTCAAATTCCTCTCCTGTTCTGTTTCAATGAGTTTTGTTTGGTGCTCCACCACGACTTCGAAGTACGATTTCTTAGAAAGCTAGATTAGGTTATCAAAAATAAGTTTTTGCATGCGGTTAACACGACTCGAAACAGAAACTCGGAACCGTTACCTCACACCAACCGCTCACCGGTGGTGAGAGGCAAAACTCTCGAAGGCCAATAAACGAACAGTGGCCTGGTAGCATTTATGAAGTAATTGCCAACGACGCGTGATGTCAACTCGCCCAGAACACCTATTGGTGCTAATATTTTTTTCGAAGCCGCCAAAAATGTGATTATTATTGCGCTTGATTTATTGAATTAACTTTATTTTGAATTTATTTATGTGACGTTAATTTTTCCATGTACCTTTGAATATTGAACATGTCCAATTCTTACTGAATATAACATTACAAAATTTTTCGTACATATGTGATTATACGGGAAAAATTTTAAAAAATTTTGAAATGCAAAATTAGATCGAAATAATCACATTTTTGAAAATTAAGACTTACACTTTTTACATTTGAGCCGTTCATATCAGTTATAGAATTAGAAAATGGGGGACTCTCTGGACACGTTGGACTAGATTTTTCTGGCAGCTCTATTTGTATAAGAGATAATCTGTCAGTTAATGCTCATGTAGTAACAATGGAGGTGGAGACACTTTTCTGGTTAGATAATAAACAAACACTTACACATAAACGAATGCGCTAACACAATTTTTGAGTGTAGACTGCCTCTAACAATAGTTTATTAAAAGTGCGTCACAAATACAGTAGTAGCAATAAATTACACTGCACAACATAATAATTCTTTTTTTTTAAAGTAAGCTCTAACTTGAGGTCTACACGTAACATAATATGTAAGATGAGATTGTCAAATTCAATCGCAGAGAGAATTATGTGACGTGTAGACTTCAAATTAGTGCTATGTGAATGTTATAGGAATTTTTATGAGAGCGTCTTATGACATGAACTGTCAAAAAACACATGTACATGAAAATAAAATAGTGTGCACGTGTGAGTGTTTATTAAAATAAATGAAAAGCGATGTTTTTGATAAAATTGCTGTGTTAAATAAATGAATAAATGTGTTTAATTGATTCATAAAATTTAAATTTGTGTGAAAAATTAAAAATTAAATAGCTAATTATGAAAAAGTAGTACATGCTAACTCGATGAGCATATGCACAAAATGAAATCTTATCGGAAAAGTTAAATTACGTCTTCCCCTAGTGTAAGATTAATAGAAAATTTGACATATTGTTTTTATTATTCTGCCAACGTTTTTTTTTCTCATGTTGTCTCAAAGTTAATGTCTCGTGAAGACGCTGTGTAACGACAGAGTCTGGTACACTGAATGGAATGCTTTTTTTATGTTACAGTAATGATTTTGTCATTGTTTTTCAAACAACATAACGTTTCATTCCTGCTGCTTCATTAATTACAATAATAAAAAAACAAGTTTTTTTTTAATTTTTTAATTTATTTATTGAATCTTCAATGGTAAAATTGTACTAGCAATAATTATTCAAATCTTAAAAATAAAATTGTTGATAGTTAGTCGAGCCACTGCCAGACATAATATTTTGATTCAACGGTTGCTTCTTTAGTTGTCTTACGTCTCTCTTGTTCGGCTGAGAGCAAGTTTGTCTCTCCTTCTCAGCCGAGAGTGCCCGCTAAAATTAATGATGTTGTGCGCAAGTGTATTTGGATGCGACTCGAGCTTTTTTTTATATATGTTGGCACATGTTTTTACTAATGGAACAGTCTTTACTAATGTAACATCCAGATCTTTATGAATGAGCTGGTTTCTGACCTACCATGGTGCCACTGTAATCAAACGAATAATTTTATTTTGTCGCCTTTGAATTTTCCCTATATTTGATGCAGAGGGAAATGGGTTTTATTATCGTATTGTATAGAAGAAGTTTACAGTCTAGACTAAGTGGGGAATTTCTTCTTATTAGCAAATTAAGTTGAACTGCTTTCAATTTCATTTGGGTCAGCTTTGATTCTATGTGGGTCTTTCATGTTTTTTTTTTTTTAAGAAAAGTAACACAATCAGGCATTTAATGGGTACCAGTTAATTAATTAATGTGTTACCTTCTTTGGGAAAGGGATTGTGTAGAGACAACAGGTAGTGAAGTGGAAGAGAGATAGAAAGCTTAATTCGCTTACAACTCTGCTATTGCGCGTTTTTTTGTAGAGCAGTGTTGCAAGCCCCTCTGACATTAAGTTGTTGTTTTTTAAAGCTGTGTAGCCATTTTATTAGTTCTTTGACTTCGCCGATGATATTAATCACTGCCGGTACTGCCAAAGTACTCAGTGCTATGCTTTCATCACTTTACGAGTCCAACAACAACCAACACAATAACACACCAATGCATATGAAAAAAAGTCATGATGTTGTTGGCTGGGCTGAAACTAGTCTTACAGTCAAGACCTCAGGGTTTGTAGTCAAACAGAACCCTCATGTTAGACGACGATCATGGTGAAATCCTAGATATCTAACCTCAAAGTGCTGGAGTATGATATGGTTATTGGTATAAATAGGCGGACATGTTACCCTGCGAAATATACGCGTAACATGTATACATTTTTGTTCCTTTATTTTTATTCTCCACTGCTTTAAACATTTTTCCAGATGCAATACATATTCTTGGAACTTTGTGGATGCTTCTTGAGAACATGGGCTTACGCTTAGAAAAGCTGTATCATCAGCAATTGTTGATGTGTGAATATCATTGCCTGTTGGGATGTCGGAGGTATATATCAAATACAGGACCCAAAATGCTACCTTGAGGAACCCCGGCTTTAATCTTTTGAGGTGTGCTTAGAAAATGGTCTTCCCTGATGATTAATTTTCGTCCAGTTAAATAGCGCTCTAATAGCTTGTGAATGTTAGTGGGTAAATTTTGTTCTAATTTCTGGATTAATCCTTCGTTCCACACTTTATGAAAAGCCTGAGTAACATCAATGAATAAAGCAGAAAAATATTTCTTTTCTTCGAATATTTTTTTAACCATATTTACAAGCATATGCGTTTGTTCGATAGTACTATGTTGTCTCCTGAAACCAAACTGATGATTTGGGATGCATCCACTCTCATTTAGTTTCGGGCTCAACTTATTCATAAGCAGTTTCTCAAATAGTTTTGAAATATTTGACAATAGGCTTAAAGGCCTATACGATTCCACTTTAGTATGGTATTTTCCAGGCTTAGGTATCATGGTGATCAATGACATCTTCCATTCCGCAGGATAGTATTCTATTCTTAAAACTGCATGAAAAATTAACTGCATTAAGAATGAATATATGAATGTTGTTGTTGCTGATTTTATCAGCAGCTGGGGCTTTCCTCGAATTTAAGTCAAAAATAGCATTTTCAAAATCCCGAATGTTAACAATCAAAGGAACGAAAGCTTCAGCGACAACTGCTGGCAGCTCAACTATATTAGAAGGTGTGTTTGGAGTAAATAGCTTTTTTTAAGTGTTTAACGAACAGCGTACTTTTTTCAGCATCAGTTCTTGCCCAGTCTGCATTCGATGGAGGTTTACACGTCGTAATGGAGGTTTACACATCATCGGCCTTTTAAATGCTCTGGCTGCTCGCCATAACGAATAATCCCTTTGTGGTGTTGCGTCGAGTTCGTACGGGTATTTTTGCAAAGAAGCAGTTTTTTGGAGTTCTATTAATTTTTTAAGCTTCTTGGTGCATACCTTCAGCATAATTTTTAACTGCGGGTATGTGTAGCGATGCCAATCTCATCGAATTCTTCTTTTTTCAGACAATAGCCGTTCCACATCCTCAGAGTAAGTTTTGTTAAATCTCACCTGTCGAGAAGTAGATGTAGCATTTTCAGCAGCCTGCTTAATATTAGCCTCTAACTGTGTAATAGAGACGTCTATGTCTTCAGGCGTTCTTAGTGACAAATAGTCTATGCAATGGGCACTTAAATATTTTTTGTATTTTAGCCAATTAATTGGTGCGTGCACTAAATTGCAAGTGGGTGAGATTGTTAAGAGTGAGTATATGGTAATAATAGTGGGTGAGTGGTCTGATGATAAATCTAAGGTAGCTTCAACCTTAATTATTCCGCTGGGAACTCATTTTACTACTCGAAAGTTAATAACATTAGGAAGTTTTTGCCGATCTATTGGCCAATAAGTTGGGTGACCACTTGAAATAAAATTCAAGCCCATTTTAGTAATTGTGTCGAACAAAACGCGAACTTTAGGAGTGATTAGCCACGATCCACAAAATGTATACTTAGCGTTGAAGTCACCGACGGTCAAAAACCGTGCGCCTAATGAATTTAAAAAATCTACATATTGACTTTCTATAATAAGAACCTGGGAGGAGAGTAAATTAATGAAACCACCATGTTTTAATGAGCATTTTTAGTGCAGATTTTATTTTTTTTATTTTATTAGTATAGCCGTTCCACCACAAGCTCTTCCTTGGGGGTCCTTCGTGTCAAAGAAAGGAAGTTGCAAATTTATGTTTATCCTTTTTTTTAAGAAAGGTATAAAAAGACCCATAGAGCAAATAGTTAAAGGGTTAAAATGTTGCTTAAAAATGTTTTTGGTGGTGTTTCTTATAAAAAAGCTAATTACACCATGTATATTAAACGTAGGGCGTACAAAATTCTGTATGCCTAGTCACAATAAATGTGTAAAAAATTGTGAAATTTAACTATCCTAAAATTTATCGCAGATGAAAACTATCAAAACACCGATACTGGTATATAGTTTTCGGTGCCGTTCATCATAATCCGTCCTTAGAACTACGTTATTATTTTGTTTGCGTTGTACAGTGTTCTCAAAAATACTCACATTAAAAAAGGATATGATTTTGTGTGCATTAGAGAAATCAGCGCTTTTGTAAAATCAATACTTTCTTATTTTTACTTACTTACTTGTATATTGCTGATACTATTTGGTTTTCATATCTATGTCCGTTCATTTGCTTGTTTATTTCCCGTACGTTGTTATATTTTGTGTGCTTAACCGGATCTGTGTTTGATAAGAGCAACATAAAATAGTGCAAATTAATTTTAGTATTTGGTCGGAAAACCACGATAGAATAGTGTGGGTGTAAAATAAAGTTTTAGCAACTAGGTTTACTTGCGAGTGCACGAAATAAAGGGAAGAAATTAACATAATGAAACATTTATTATAGAGCCTCATGAATAGTTGATAAATTTTTCAGTTTATGATTTATATTCACAATAGATAGTAATGACAGAATGTATGCTTTTTACTTCTACTGAGGTCACACGGCGGCTTTTGAAATGCATTTATAGTTTTGATTTTTACATTCTATTACACATTGAATATCATTTTACAGCCTTATTCTGGCAATTTGGTAATAACAAATTTGTAACCAAATTTTTGTTACCTTATTGTAACTCTTATTTGTTCCGGTATTCCGGAAATATGGTAATAAAAAAATAATTCAACAAATGTGGTGAATCCAATTTACAAATTTTTGTAATAAAATTCAATTATTTTAAACTATTTTTTAAAGTAAAATACATTGTGGAAAAATTAAATTTATGAAAATTTTGGATTCTACACGAATAATCGCCTAAGAGAAAATCGCCCAAAGCGCCTAATTTCTTTGAGATTTTATTCATATTGCAAAGTGAAAACAGTTGCAAATCACACAAAAGCTTAGGGTAGAATAATCTTAGTGGCAAAATGAGCAATCTTCCATATTGTTGGATCATTATCGATTATCTGAAATTGCGAAAAATCGCAAAAACTTGCTAACTTTAAATAGATAGGGAAGTCTGAGAGTGTATAAAAATCGTCAAGACTGTAAAAAACCAAGAACTAGCAAAACAATCACGTTTACCGTAAAAATAGCGCGAATTTGCGAAAATGGCAATATTGCAAACAAAGCTTAAAATTGTTTTAACATAGCTAAAATTATAAAGAATGCAAAAAACTCGAAAAAAAATCGCGAAAATTACGACAATTCGCAAAAACTTGCTAACATTAAAAAGATAGAAAATTCTAATGGTGATTAAAGCTCGGTAAAACTGAAAAAAACCAAGAACTAGCTTTAAAAAATCACTTTTATCGCGAAAATATACAAAAAATTGCAAAATTGCAAAATTTCAAACAAGCCTAAATTGCTTAAAAATAGCTAAGTAAGAAATGTAAGTAAGAAATGCCAAAAGCTTAGAAAAAATCGCGAAAAGTACACAAATTCGCAGTTTTCGTGGTAAAAGTGATTTCTTTTTTCCAGTTTTTGGTATATTTGAGACTTTGCCATATTTTTAATCTTGACAAGTTTTTGCAAATTTTCGTGGTTTTTTCCGAATTATTGCTATTCCACACAATTTTAGCTACTCTTAAGCAAATTTAGGGCTCGTTTGCACTTTTGCAATTCATCGCGAATTATCACTATTTTCGCGGTAAAATTGATTTGAGCAATGTTCAATGAATTTAAGGGATTGTTTCCATTTTTTCGCCAACTATAATAACGAATTGATTAAAAATTTTTTAAATAAATTCTGGTTACCTACTTTTTTGTAGGTAATAGTTTTATTGATTTTTGATACGACAAACAATTATCAGAATACCAATTTTCTATTTTTATAACTTTGGATACAAATTATAACCATTGTGACTAGTATTACTGTGCCATAATAGGCCTGTAACAGCCTAAAACTTAGTTTCTTATGAAACAGTTGTTTGTAAATATTTAGCTATTTTGGTACTTTAGCTGTAGATATAAATTAATTAAAATTATTAACCTTTCCCGAGTTGATAGCATTTGCATGTGTATAAGGGGTTTATAAAGAACAATTTATTTTAAACATTTCACACAATACCATTCTCCTCAAAAATGGAATTAATTCCGTAAAGCTGTGAAATCTTTTTTTCCATTATGTTCCTATGCACTAAAACAAGTTTTAGACTATCCCACAAGCGGCTCGAATTCTGAAGATAATGCAACAAAATTAAAGATTCAGTACGACTTTGATTCGCACACGAACAGTTCCACATAAACATTAAAGCGATTCATTGAAAAAAAAATTGTGTTACCCCTCGCGGCCTTTTTAATAAGATTTCCCAAAACATTTGCGGGATCTAGCGATGACCGCCCGTGAGCTGGACCGTATCTAAAGGAGGTATATTTTTGCAGTTTTTTGCATGTTTTGGTATTTTCTCCCAAGACAACATTCAAGATGCATCTAATGGTGCATTAAAGTTTATCATTCATGCCATCAGCAAGGCGTGATTTCATAAAAACTACAATTTTAAGGCGTTTTTATTGCATGTACTACTTATCTTATATAATTTAAGGCATTCTTTAATTATTTCTATTTCCAGTTATTGCAAAGTTTACACGTTTCTAAGATCAGAAATCAATAAAAAATGCCTCAAATCAAATAATTTCTAAAAAACAGTAGAATTTATTTTAATATAAGTAGCACATGCAATCAAAACGTATAAAAAACCGTTTTTTATGGAATATCGCATTGCTGATGCTATGAATGGTAACGTTTAATGCAACATTGGATGCAGCTTGAAAAGGTCCTTGAAACGATGTAACTTTTTTTATATATTGTCTTGAAAGAAAATACGGAAATATGCCAAAAATTACAAAACTAGACCTCTTTTAAACATGGTGCAGCTCACGGGCGGTCATCCCTAGACCCCTCAAATATTTTGGGAAACCTCATTAAGAAGACCAATCTTTAATATGAATGTTGTAACAAAAATTTTTTTCTGTGAGTCGCTTTAATGTAAATATCGTTATCTTAATTTACAAAAGGCATATCTAACTTTTAGAAAAATTTAAAAAGAGACATAAAATCTTAATAAAAGGATTACACAACAGGATTATATATATTTCAAGAACTATGAAATATGTAAGTTGGATCTTTTCCTACAATTCTTTTAGTTCTAAGACTACATATATTATTTTGTAACTTTTTTTATTATATTTTATGTCCCATACTTAAAAAATTTTTTAACTGTTAGATACGCCTTTTGTAAATTAAAGTAACGATATATACCTTTCTTCGTTTTTGAGACTTTTTGCGTATTTTTATTTTATAGTTTTTTTTTTGATTTGAGGAGCTCCTTCGCTTTGGCGTTTTTTCATTTCTGTGCTTTTTCTTCGTTTTAGCGCTTTTTTTATTTTGGCGATTTTGTTCGTTTAACAATTTTTTTTAATTTGGGATCTTTTTTCTAGTTTTTGCGTTTAATTTTGTTTTGGTGCTTTTTCCTTTTTTGATTTTTTTAGTTCTAGCGATATTTTTCGTTTTTGGGAGTTTTTTTGGTTAATTTTTTTTTGTTTTGGCAATTTTTTTCTTTGTTGGCTAGTTTTTCGTTTTTGTGCTTATTTCCGTTTCAGTGCCTTATTTTATTTTGGCGATTTTTTAGTTTTCGCTATTTTTTAATTTTGATAATTTTTTGAAGATTTTTTTCCCTTTTGCCAATGTACTATTGGGCGTGTTCCTTGTCTTACTTTAAGAGATACCCTTTCATTATTGATTTTTTTTCTTTAATTTAAAAATTACATTCGTTACTGTTGCCTTTGAAAGGCTGCACTTAGCTTTATCATAGTTACACATATTCTGTGAAAATTTCAGGTACGTACCTTTTAGATTACACGAGATAGACGCCTGTGACAAACAGACGGATTAACAGATAGAAAGATAGATAGACAGACAGACAGATGTTCGAACAGTGTATCGGTTCCCCTTAACCTTTGGTGTACAAAACCATAAAAATACCTTATATGATGAGATTGCAGCAGTCAATATTGTATTTTAATGCTTGAATATATTTCTTCACAAGACTCTTTTTATATTTTGCAAAATTAATTTGTTATCTGTTGAATTTTTTTATTAATTGCACCTGTTTGTATTAAACGTGCAATAATATACTTTGCGTTTTGCAATCAGCTTTTGCATTCAACTCTTGCATTTAATCATTATTAACGAAACTGTAGAAGTCGAATTCCCATAAAATAATGTTAATAAACTTAATTAACTACAATTTAAAACAACTTAATTAAGATAATTAAAAGTTTTGCTTTATATATCTCTTCTTGCAAAAGTCCACTTTAGCGTATGAGTTATAAAAACTTACATTATTCATCTCTTAATTGTACTCACAATGACGTATGAGCAATATTTAAATAAGTTCCGGGATTTAATAATTTTAAACTTTCAACTTTAAACAAACAAGGTTCACGTTTTTACAGTAAAAAAAAAGAGCACAAAAAACTTCACTTAATACCATTAACCTACTTAAATGTAATTAAAATATATATTTGCCAATATTTGCTGATATCAAATTATAAAACATTAAAGAGTATTACGCAATAATAACATTCATATCGAACAAAAGAATTTTTAATACGATAAACTTTTATACCATACCGTGCCATTTCATACCAATTCAATACAATTCATTCCATTGGTGGTAATCTTATTAAAACTCAGCTTGCTATGAAATTATCGAATGAAAAAACATAATATTTTAAAATCAAGAAAAACTAATTACACTTTGTTGTAAGACAAACTGAAATCAACAGCAGCATCAGTGGCAACAACACAGCGGCTACAACAGATAAAAATACAAAAAAAATTAAACATTAACAACATGTTGTTGCTGGTTATTTTTATTATTAGTTTTAAATACAGCAAAGAAAGGAAAAAATGTAAAAAAGGAATTCTGAAGTTTAATGAAAACAAACAAACAAACAAGGAAACGTTGAAAGCAACAAAAAGAAAAATATATGTATTCTTCTTTGTACTCCTGCATTGATACCCTATGCGAAGAAGTATGCTTTTTCTCCGTAGTCCAAGACTTTGAAACATCATCGATTCATGTACGAAACATATATCTATCACCGACGTTGAATTGACAGTCCAAGCCAGCTGTTGATGACATTTGCGAAAACAGGGCACAAAAGCTATTGATGAACACATTGGTAACAACTTGCCGTCAATGAAT
Source organism: Panzeria rudis (assembly GCA_956483635.1). Classification (NCBI taxonomy): domain Eukaryota; kingdom Metazoa; phylum Arthropoda; class Insecta; order Diptera; family Tachinidae; genus Panzeria; species Panzeria rudis. The sequence goes on along the minus strand of OY101448.1, from coordinate 48,083,879 downwards.
ATATAATAAAATTTAAAAATGTAAAATTCGAATCGAACCCAATACCACCACACTGATAAGCTAGTAAGCTACTTACTAGCCTGCTGATTTACTCAAAAAACTTTATACAAAAACACGTTTTGTGACAATTTTAAGTTCTTTAATGTACATAAATGGAAGCACGACAACTTCTACTTGTTAGTCTTGTTGTTGGAACTAAAACCGTACACACGACAAGTTCGATGCAGTTGTTACCCTTGTTTCCGGCTATAAAACTGTACAGATGTCATATAACATAAAGTTGCTCTTCAGTTTGTCGTCAATAAATCTTTGTAGGACCAATTTTTATCATCTTCTCAGAACAAATTCTGTATACACGGCAACTTACACCACCTTGTCGCCATACTTATTGCTAAATGTGTTTTATAGGCGACAGTTCATTTATTGTCTTGCAGACATCATCGATAGGGTCAATTTGCCTTTCACTATGCTATAAGAAAAGTTAATGGTATTACGAACATGTTGTGTAAGTTAATACACGCATACAAGAGTGGCCGTAAAAATTAAAATTGGGATTTCTTACGGTCTCATAAGCCAAATCGATGGGTATTTATAAAAAGTAACCAAAAAAAATTGCAGCTCAATCAAATTAAAATTAAATCCCACTAAAGCGTGAGCGAATGATCTTTTCATATTGGACAAGAAATGGCGGCGTAAAGGGTATAACAACGTAAGATGCCTTATTTATGAGAGCGGAAAAGATTTAGAGAAGGCAGTACAATGGAGTTCAACTACTTAAGTCACGTAGTAATATGCATAACTTCACAAAAAAAAGTTATTGAGCTTTGGTTTGTGCGTTGGTTTTCATTTGGTATATATTTTTCGGAACTCGAACTTAAATCATGAAATATTTTTATACAGTCGGAATGCGAGAAGGATAATGCATTAGAAGTCGTCGTTTACCAAATAAATTCCCAATGCCATACATGTTTTTTAAATAATAAACTCTGTCGGTATTAAAGATTAAAATTGAGTGCCAAGCTGATTTCTAATATTTTGTGTTATCTAAAGTTTTTTTTTGTTATTATATTTCTTATAATTTTTGCATTTGTATTAGAAACAAACAACAATACAAATGAGAAAATCTACCAACTATAAAAATTACTTTTTTTAATGAAACATTTTTTTATTATAAAAAAATTAAAGCTATAGAGTGGCATTAAGCTGCAAAATGCAGGGATGGTCTATACATTTCCAAATCAATACCACTGTATGAAATTTTCCACTGTGTGGAATTTTTTAAGTCATGGAAATATAACAATATACGGACACCACTACGTGATAAAAGAACAAAAACTAAAAGACCCGTGTCTCCAAATATTGCCCCAAGTCATGCACTTTTTTTTACAGGTCCCCAAAGATTTAGGGCAAAAAACTTTTTCCCCTGTTCAAGTCCATAGTTTTTTTTTGTTATTATTTTTTTTATAATTTTTGCATTTGTATTAGAAACAAACAAAAATACAAATGAGAAAATCTACCAACTATAAAAATTACTTTTTTTTAATGAAACATTTTTTTATTATAAAAAATTAAAGCTATAGAGTGGCATTAAGCTGCAAAATGCAGGGATGGTCTATACATTTCCAAATCAATACCACTGTGTGGATTTTTTTAGTCATGGAAATATAACAATATACGGACACCACTACGTGATAAAAGAACAAAAAATAAAAGACCCGTGTCTCTCAGTATTGCCCAAAGTCATGCACTTTTTTTTACGGGTCCCCAAAGATTTAGGGCCTCGGTGACTTTTTTGCAAAAAACTGATAATTTTCTCAAGCTCATATCTTGCAAAGCGTTCAGAATTTTAATTTATTTTCTGAGCCAAAATTGTAGCTCTTGTCAAAAAAAAATTGTGAACATATAAAATCAAAAAAACTTCACCTTCAAGATCAAAATAGCAAAAAACTTTAAAAAATTCGATTTTTTTACCTGTTTCCCTTGTTCAGGTCCATAGGTGGCAAACCGTTTAAAATTGAAGGAAACAATTCAGTACAAAAATGTACCTAAGATCTCAATAAATAACTTTTTAGAATATATAAAGTTCCTAGGAATGATTCTTAATACCGTTTAGGTAGCTCTTGGGTAGCCGCAAAAGTAAAAAATCGACTTTTTAAAAGTTTTGTGCGATTTTGATCTTAAAGATGAAGCTGTTTTGATTTTATATGTTCACAATTTTGGTTTTCTATGACAACTTTCCTCAGAGAGTAAATCAAAATTCTGAACGGTTTTCAAGATATGAGCCTGAGAAAAGTATCAGTTTTTGGCAAAAATGACACCGAGGCCCCAGATCTTTAGGGGCCCATAAGAAAAAGTGCATGACTTGGGGCGAAATTGGGAGACACAGGTCTTTTTTTGTCTTTTGTCACGTAGTGGTGTTCGTAGTTGGTTATATTTTTTCGTGTTGCACTGTGGACTTTGCCATTGTAGCATTTTTTTTTTTGATTTAAAATAAAAACTATAATTGCCTAATTCACAAGCTGTCAGTATTGTTTATCGTTTATTTAAATACAAAAGAAGAACAAGATACATACAAATACTCTTTGAAAGAGTCTCTTTAAAGACGAATTTTGCAAAACATAAGAAATAAAAGTGTATAAGTGTATTTAATTTCTTTATGAAAAACACCAACAACATATATACAGTACTGTAAAGTAATACAGAAATACACATGAAACAGATACACAAATGGCTTGTGAATTGGCAAAATATTTTCAAAACAATAAAGACAGTAGCCATAACAAATTACTTTATTTTTTAACTAGCTCATAGCTAGTTTCCATCGTAATAGGGAATTTTTCCTACGTGCTGCTGAAGTCATATATGAAAACCAATGTCAAGCCCATTTGTTTTAATATTTAAGTAAGAGTAAAAACATTTAACATACTAACCCAAGCTAGGACATTTCTGCCTTCCACGTAATATCGAAAGTAAAATCAAAGGTGGACATACATTTAGCATTAAAATACGTGCGATTGCTATAACAATACAAAATAAAGAGCAAAAGTATTAAACAAAAATACAATGAACAATAGATATTGTGAACCAAATGAAAGTGCTCTTGCAATAAGTATTTATGTAACAATACACAATCGCATAAAAAAAGCTCACTATTATCGGATGAACAATTGTTATTATGTAACTGTATCTGTATTCGTAGCTAATGTTAGTCGGTTTATTAGATACTGAGATTGTGTTAGAAATTCACACTACTTACACGTCTCAAATGACCATTATACAAACATCTATTGTAAGTGTGTGTATGTATACACTTAAACTAACAAATGAGAAATTATTTGCACTATGTAGGCTGTTTTGTTGGTTGCTATTCTAATATTATTCCCACACTTGAACACCTTTATACTTTCACCCGTAACAGGATATTATAAATATACATACATATACCGAGATATAACATAGCAGATAGAAACTATCAGGCTTAGCAGATATGCACAGCGGTAAAATGCAGAAGTAAAGAGGCCTTCCATTAGGCTTATTTAGCAGATAAAAGGACTTCCACGCTGCATCCGATACTCATATGTCTCTTTTATCACTTTGTCATTGCGGCGTAGGTCTTCGACAGTCGCTTCCTAATGTAGGGATTATCAAAGGTCTTCCACAGCATACCTACCAAAAGAACTTATAATTTATGTCATTTTGAAGGATTTCTTAAGAACGTCTGTTAAAAAGTAAATGGAGATACATATTTTGTTT